>JAIUZE010073345.1:0-397186 GCA_022085475.1 Heliosperma pusillum | reverse complement strand
TAATATTTTTGATTTATGTTTATTTAGATTTATTAAGATTTATCATAATTTAATATAATTATTTTGAATTTATTCGGAATTTAAAGAATGACTTTTACGGTTTTAACCGAACGTCATTTAACTATTCCCGAGTCATCGTAAATCGCGAAACAAAACCGAAACTCGACTTTGGCATGAGTCACACGCCCATGTCATCGTTTTCCACTCACTTGAGATATTTTAAATTGTTTCGATTAAACTAATACAAATATCTTATATATTTGTTACTTTATCGATCAGTTAACGAAAATTACGCAAATCGCTCAAAATCAGACCCGATTACTCACCTATCCACACGGCTCTTTCCCCTTTAATAGACCTTGATATTTTCATTTCTTTTGATTACAATATCATAATATCTAGATATTTGGTGTAATTAACTTAATCGCTAATTATATTTAATCAATTACCGTAAAATAATTATTAATCGCGAGTCAATTCCGTAACAACAATTTCAAAACCCGACTTCCTAATCCCTCTATATTTACACGGCTCCATCCACTCCACTACTCACTAACAACTTTTCATTTTTCAACAAATCAAATTAAGATCAAATTATCACTTTCTTTAATCGTTCTTGAGTGTTCTTGAGCGTTCTTCATCCGTTCTTCATCGTTCTTGAGCAAAATTCTCATAAAATCTTCATTTCTTAATTAAATTCGTCCTAAATTATAATTCTAGAATCTCCTCTTCGCTCTCCATCTTCTAGTACGGTTTATTTTCAATCCCGTCAAAATCGTTTTCAACATTTAATTATGGAAAATTAAGTTTAAGTTCTAATAATGTTTTTCTTGTCATTTCTTATAGGGGAAGATTTTGAAGACGAGTTTGGAGACTAGTATATTTTGGGTGAAGATTAGTAGACGGGTTTCTTAGTTTATACTTCTTATTTTGGTGCTAATTGATCTTGCTAGCTAAGGTAACGATTCCGAGTTACTCGACGAATATATGTTACATAGCTTTTGTTTTCTTTAGTTTTTGGTTCATCTTTAGTTTTGTTCATGTTATGGTTATTTATGATTTTTAATTAGTAACATGATAAGTTGTTAATTTTATTATGTTGTATGAATTTATAAACATATTATTGGTTCTTGACATATTTTTATGATTTCTTCATAAGCATGATTTTTGTATGATTGATGGTTGAATTGGATGTTTAAAAATGGATGTTGTTAATTAAAGACATGTTGGAATTAATTTGGAATTTGTGGTTGTTGAACCGTGTGAATGGGCCGTGGAGAAGGGCTGTGAACCGGACCAAACCAGCCGGTCCAGGCCGGTTCAGACACGGTCTGGGTTGGTCCATGGTGGGTCCGGGTTTTGGTCTTTGGGTTGTGTCGATACTTGGTAGTTATGTTGTTGTTTTGACGGGTTTTAATTATGTTAAAGCATGCGGGAAATAATTAGAAACGGTTTTTAGTAAAGTCGATAAAAAGGCCCAAAACAGCCCAAACCAGCCCGTGGGGCCCAGTCCAGGCCCATGTGTGTCTCGGCCCAAAATCAGCCCGTGGGTCCCACTTTGGGACTTGTGACGGTTTTTGAGTTATCGTCATTTTATCGTGTTTTTTAATATTTAGCAAGTGGGAAATGTTAATAAGTAAAATATTTAATTTAAAAGGTTTTTCATAAAATTATTATTTCTCACATGTTAGAAATTATAAGACGAAATCGTAGTTTAATTTAATATCCTTTAAGTCAAGCGGGTTTTGGTATGATATAATAATTCACATGTTAGAAGTTAATAAAATAACAGGTAATGAATATGATGACTTTTAGGTACAAGTCTATGTGGTAAAGACTCTGTTTCTAGCCGGTTTGACCAAACGGGTTTGGTCAAACTAAGATCTAGTCAGCCCCGTTTTGACTGATGACCCGTCGCGGGACTCGGGTCTGGGATTTGTCTTCAAGTAAGGTTGTATTTAATTAATGAATTAGCCTTAGTAGATATGAGGCGATATGATATTTGAGTATGATTTATATGCAATTAGTCACATGTTAGGAAGTTCTGTCCGTGACTGTTTGATTGTATGATATATGTCGTGTTGACTAAGTACCCATAGAGAATTATGAGTATATGGCGTCTTGACCATTCTAATTCTAAATGAGTAGCTTGGACCATGACATTGATAGGCTTTACTGTCTTTAACGAGTATAGGTTCACCTGATGATAGCTTTTGTGTCACGGCTTGGTGGGTTTATATCCAAGTCGGGGCATGGATGCCTAGTTCCACTTTGGAAATGGAGCCAGCTTAAGTACTAGCCATCTCTGCTTAGGGGGTCGCCTAGTAGAGTTTCTCATGTACGGTTATGTCATGGGACGGGGAATGGAATAGTTGTTGTCGCTAGGTCTGATCAGTCTAGGACTAGGATGTTTTACTACCTTGTGGTATAGCCTCGAGTTACAGAAGTAGTATATCGCCGTCCTAAGAACTTATGCCTGTTTATAGAAGTATCAGTCTTTCATGTTTGTATGATTCTATGAGTTCTAGAAGGTGAGATGCAAGCCGGCTAGGATAGATAGAGTTTGGATTAACGGTTGTTAACTGATTCACATGATTACGTGTTGATTAGGGTTTGAGTGTATCAGGGCCATGTTACTTGGTAACCGCTGAGCCAGCATACCAGCTTCCCTACCTCGGGTTATATTTTATTACCGAATTAACATGATAGCTTTCATATGATAGGTTATATGTTAGTTAACTGTTTCATAACATGAAAAGCATATCATATGTGTTAAGGTTTTGTATTTTATATATACATTGCTTTTATGTTTTTCATGTTTCATTAAATTCGACATTTCGTGGCTGGGAGAACTCGGAGTTACTCCCCACTGACGGTGGCTTCCGTGTTTATATTTAATGCGGTTGAACAGGTGGTGTTGCATATTTGGGGTACATGGACGAGCTAGCGAGCGAAGTATTTACCTTGGACCTATATTCGGTTCATAGTTGGTATATTATTGTACACACTTTTATTTCCGTATTTATACGGGAGATATGTCTCCCGTCTTGTAGATTTCTTTTGTATAATAGTATTTCCGTTTTGTAATGACCTTTTTATGTTATGACACCTTCGTTATGTATCATTATATTTCGTTTATGTATTTAAATAAATTTTTTTCTTTCCGCAAATTTGAGGGTGTCACATACTAACTGTCATACTCTTCTCATGAAAGATCCTTTGATTTCGTTCATACCAGATTTGATGGACAGTAGCAACAAGAGTGACTTTTTACCCAAGTTTGATCCTAATTCTTAGCTTCTGCAACAACTCAATCTGCAATGAGCTGCAAGCCAGAGCGAGTAATTCCCATCCAACACAGCAACTGATCCCTAACTAAAGTAGAGAACCCACAATTAAAAAATAGATTAGACTGAGTTTCTTCACTAATCACTCACGGCACGCATCTGTTAGCAGTAGAAAACCCTATTTTCTGAAGATTATCAAATGCAGTCGGTTGATTTTGCACAGCCAAGGAACAAATAATCCTATGATTAGGTTAATCCTGGAATGAGCAATGGCCTTAGTCCAGATTCCAGCATCAGGAGCATTCCTGAAATATATGTATGCTTTCTGCAAGTTAAATTTATTCCATCTTGTCCAACTGAGCAGCAAATTTTTGGCAGCCAAACCATCTCCTACAATTACTATCAACTTATCCCTAGTTAACAGAATTTTTTTAATGTAACACCCGTAAATGTACCCTATTTTTATAGTGAAAATATTTTACGGATACTTTTCAATGAAATTTAGTTTTAATCGTAAATTTAATTTTCCGAGTCGAATTTAGAATTTCCGAGTTCGTATTTGGAATTTCCGCGAGATTTCATGTGAATCCCGTCTTAAGGTGACTTTGACTTTTTCTTGACTTTCCCTTATACATCTCATACTACCTCTTTAACCTATTTCATTTCCCACAACTCAAACTTACTTCTTCCTTAAGAAATCCCAAAACCCTTGCCTCCATTTTGATCCAATATTTGAATCGTCATATCTCATTCGTTTCTTGCTCAAATTCTCGTAAGTTCGTCTTATTCTTCCCCTCTTTCCTTCCTCTACCCGTATTGATAATAAAATTACCGTCTTTCTCGCTTTTCAAACTTTCCGTCTTTCTCAAGGTGAAGTAAATTCATCTTTTATGATCTATTTGTAAGTGGTGACCTTCAAGATCCCGACAAAGACTATTTCTTAATCAAAGAGGACCTTGACGCGGAGTGAAGACGCATAAAGGTAACGGTGAAGGGTTACTCGATATCATTTATGTGTTTTACATGCTTTTTATGTTAGAATTCGTATTTAGAATACGATTAGTAAGCTTATGATTTATGTTATTGATGATGATTGTTGTTAGTTGATGATTGTTGATGATGAATATTGATTGTTGATAATTATTAGAAGTTAAATATGATAATTGAAATTGATTGAGCAAGTGTAGAATGCTCACGGTGGACTGGGGTTCCCAGCTGGGTGACCGGCCGCCGGTCTGCCCACCGGCTGGGAACACATCAGTAGGAAAGTTGGAATTTTTGTGTAGTGATGGTCCTAGCCGGGTGCCCGGCCGCCGGCCTCCAGACCGGCCTGGAACACACTGCACTTTCTTTGTGATTTTTGGATTTTGCTTGATGCGCGAGCCGGGGTACCGGCCGCCGGTCCACTGACCGGCCGGCAACACGGTTGTGTTTTATTCTTACAATTTCTAAAACTCGTAATTTAAAATAGTTCGCATGATTCGTTTATCGTATAATTTTATGTAGTGACTTATAATATTAATGTTTTGAATATATGATATTTCATACGCTTGTATCACATGTTTTGTGACGGTTTTTGAAATGTCCCACTTTGAGTCGGTTTTACAAATGATACGGTTTAAGCACTATTTTGTTATGTGCTTTGTACTCTCATTCCCTTGGCTACCTCCACGTTCGTAAGGCTGGAATGTCGGAACGGGGAGGTATCCTACTGCTTAATTGCATGTGTTAGTGGGCATACGACGACGTTGTTGGGAGACGAACGCTATGCGTTGATCGACCCGGCCGTCAAATGTTGTGTACTTGCGAGGTGGTGTTATTTGCATGTAGCGTACCGCTTTTTATGAGGCTTGTGCTCTTTTCCGCCTCTTTCGTGAATTGTTCTACCGAATTTGGGGTACTCGGCGTCTTGGATGACCGAGTCTTGGATGCGAAATGTCATCGCATGTCGAATCGGAAAACGTTTATTCTGAGAATCTGGCCAGGTTTAGACTAGGACCGTATTATTATCGTCGTGCTACTAGGAGGAAATTAGCCCACATATACGAAATGTACCATCGTGTATGCGTTCAGGGAAATGTTTTATCCTGTGGATGCCTTTTAATCATACTTGCTGGGACACGGTGCTAGTGCGTTTCATTTACCGTGAGAGATGTCGTCTTTGTGTCGTCGTTCTTGAATGCGTGATTTCAGGACTTATTATTCATGGTCATTGCATGATTGGGCATCGTCTATGTATTGGTATGTTTGAATGGATGATCATATGATGGATTTATTGTGGTCATCGCATGACTTGGCATGGTTTGTTTGTCGAGTCTCAATCTTATCAAACTTATACCGCTAACGGTGAGATGCAAGTCCTAGTGAGCGTATTCGGTTGCCTAAGAGTGTCTTCCCCGAGTCTTTGTATAACATGATGGATTCGGATTTGTATTACATATGCTCTTATCATTATATATATTGAATTGCCTATCTATCCTTATCGTATTTTCACATGTATATCTATATATGCATGCTTCTACTTTTGTATCTCCTTTTATGTACGTTTGATGTGATATGGCTGGGAGAACCCGGAGTTACTCCCCACTGACTGTGGCGTTCATGTTTTTCATGGATGAACAGGTTGCTTGATTGGATGACTTTTTGATTGGTATTTTGGGTTCGGGTGTGAGCTAGCGGGCGTTGTCCCTGTTTGGATGAAACACCTCTAGTCGTTTATTAGCTAGTTTGCTAATCACTTTGATATTGATAACATTTTGAGAGATTTCGTCTCTTATAGTATTTTGTATTTGGTTTGTAATTTTTGACACTCCTCGTATTTTCTATCTTGCATGTATAAAAGTTTTTAAAAGTTTCATATTTCCGCTATATATTTCACATTCTTGTATGTTTTATATTTCCGCATTCGCGAGGGTTGTCACACTTAGTCTAGTGTCTACGATAAAGGTATTGTGCATAATAGGTCCCATGTTCGAATCCTCCTTCCCTCTACTGTAATACGACAAAGTACGCGCTTTGTTTAGACAAAAAAAAAACTAACATTTGTTTCCTTAGAAATATTATAACATACTCTCCATGTCCCGACCAATTGTTATCCTTTCATTTTGGCACAAAAACCAAGGAAAGAGTCTGGGACCATCTATTGACCCGTGGTTATACTTAATGGATTACAAGTGGACAATGGTCCCATTGGAAGGGTCATATTACTCAAAGAAATCTTCCTAATATAGCAAGGACAACAGTTAATTAGGACACCCTAAAAAAATAATTAGGCAACAATTGACCGGGACGGAGAGAGTAATAATGATGGGGTCGGGATTTAGTAAGCTCTTAGTAGGATAACTAACAAGGCCAATATAATGGTGAAGGTTAAGTCACATTAAGGATACCCACCTCTTGGAGAATTGAACAGGCGAATTTTAAGTAACTTAAATTCAAAAGACTTTAATTAAATTAATATACATAATTAAAAAGTCTACTTATATGATTCAAATGGTCATCGGTGACGTAAAATATGTCATAAACGGAAAGAATCACGGTCTACACGAATTGGTCCGTAAGTAGCTAATAGGAAGATAATAGTTTATAGAAGGATCAAAAATAATATTCCGTACTCAAGACTACTTAAAAAAATAACAGTAATTAGTCAGTCATAGATAACCAATTAAGTGACAGATTAAGTTTTGTGCAATTTGGGTTTATTTAGAATAAAATTACTAAATACTCCGTAAAAGTTATAAACATACTCTGTATTTGAGAATAAATTAAACACGATAACATTAATAATGATATTACCATACTAGTAGTGTTGACGGGGTATGGTGTCCAATGACGCGGCCTTACTTTTATGTTAACAAAGTACGAGTAGCAACAAAGACGACATCAATGGCATTAGAGACGACATCTGCACCTTTGGTAGTGAAAACAGTATCGTAGTGTTGCTTGAGGCCATCTGCTGGTGATGAGTTACGACATCAAAGGTTACTATATGTTGCAACAGCAGATGCATCCTCTCTGGTATTTAGCACTGCATGACTGCATCGTATAGTAAAAATTGCATCAAGAATTACATCTTTACGATAAGAAGTTAATGTTTAAATTGATGAATCGTAAATAAATTTTTTTTGATTTCATCCAAAATAAAAACCATGTTGGGAATAAATCAACGAACACAAATTCTCATTTGTGACGGTCTTTTAAAAAACACATTTCGCAACCGATTAAAATAAGAGCAAGTGGAAGAGGTTGTGAGAGGTTTCTTTGGAATGTCCGTGACAAGCGAGATTTGCTGATAAATCAATGTCTAAAATTATAACAACAAAATCTTACACAAAATTGCATTCTTCAGGTATGTCAAGCTGCATAAGTCCATGTAACTATCTTTTTCCATGACAGTCCACGTACAAACAAGCAACGTGCATGCAATGAGTTCAACCCTTGAATACTATACGCCCATATTAATACTAAAATAGTAACATACTGAGTATCTAAAATCAGAAAGACGTGCATTGGTGGGACCCTGTAAAAGGCTGTAATTAAGCATAATTCTGAGTACATTAAATGAATTTAAGAGCTAAACATATTCATTAACACAAGAAATTATCTTCATAATTCTAGAAAGAAAACAGACACAAAGAGTGATCTAACTTTGAACTGATACAATACAACACTTCAGTTTTACCAGTGGTTCATAGAAACAGCCAAACAGGTAATATTATGCCTTTTTTCATTACATTGCTAGTTGATCTCCCTTGTCACGGTTTTAAGTACACGACGAACATTTTATGCTAAAAAGTTGCCAGCAGTTAATTATTACAAAGGTACCATTTTAGCATTTTAGTTGTAACGATGGTTATATTTTTCTCATTGTAAGTTAAGAAAGCCGTAAATGAGAATTTCCTTGCATTCGTTTACGACTGCTTTCACCTGGCAGCATTGCATTCATACAAAAATAGGTTGTTTTTTTAATGCATTTTCATTGTACAAAGCTGAAATATGCCTCCTATTTCTATCAGTTAGTTCCCTACATGGCTAAATGCTACATTTTGACCGATACGACATAACGACCCATAACAGTAGCCGACCAGCCATTGGTTGGCTGATAAAACCATCCACTGATACATGACGGATTAATGGGTCTAACATGACCAATAAAGAAACAAGAAACGTTAAGCAATGACATTTCATAATTTACAACCGAAATTCAACGGAATCTGCAATTTGCAATTCAATTTGCTAGATTTCCTGTTGTTGGGTTTTGGTTGTAATGTAAAGTTGTAAATTATATTCGGCAAGTGAGTTTAGAGAGTACCATACTTGATAGGAGGTGTAGATTGTAGAGTTTAAACCCTGACCTGTCCAAAATTTCACTGGTTCGGCAGTTTCCGTCATGTCTTAAAGTTCTTCTCTTGATTTTTCCTGCTTCATCACAGTTGGGAAATGGGGACAGAAGAAAACAGTGCATCAAAGCATGTGGTGGCAGTGGCACTGACAGGAGGCCGAAAAAGCAAGCACATTCTCAAGTGGGCATTGGATCAATTCATGCCAGAAGGCAATGTCAGGTTCAAGATCTTACATGTTTACCCCAAAATTACTGCAATCCCTACACCAAGTAAGTCCTCACAGTTAACTGCAACTTAATTAGTAGTAACAGTTTTTCCGGGTAGAACCAGAAGGAGAGTAAAGCTCTCACTCCTGAAATTTGCAGGGTCTCGAATCTGAGACCTCTGATTAAGCTTAGAGCATCAACTTTCAACCAATTGATTATTTTCGGATAGCTCTACCGCTTTCAGGTATTTTGTCAGATTATCTGATTAGATATTTGACAATTGATTTCAGTGGGAACGTGGGTACCTGTAGCAGAAGTTCGAGACGATTTAGTCAGTAGTTATAAGCAGGAAACTGAGTGGAAAAAGAAGAAGACACTTCTTCCCTACAAGAAAGCCTTGGAAGCACAAAAGGTCATTGTTGTACTGATATATAAGTGAGAAGTACAAAAATGCATGTATTCTGACAATAATTTATCGTCAAACCAATTTTAATACTCATGTAATTTGATGATTTGGTCATCATGTAAATGAGTACTTGGCTTGATGTGACAAAATATTGTTAGACCGTCTTACAGTAAATCAGAGTTTGAGGTAATTCTTACCGTGTGTCATGTGCAGATAGAGTCGGATACTGTAGTTATCGAATCAGATGATATAGCCATGTCAATCTGCTTGGAGATTGAAAGACATTTCATACAGCATCTTGTTATTGGAAATTCGTCGAGTAGCGCCTTCTCATGGTACCTCAAATGACGCAGCTAAAATTACTATGTTTTTCTTTCATATGACTAGGACTATGCTTATCAGCCATTCTCGTGATTGCATTTGTAGGAAATACTTGTCACTAAGCAAAATGATGGCAGATCAAAACATACCAGCAGTAATTTCGGATAATGCTCCAAATTTTTGCTCAATTTATGTTGTTGCTGATGGAAAGCTTCAGACATTGCGTCCATCAGAATCAAAACCGACGGTGATCTCTGTACACAGCACGAGTGATCATTCTTCAGACTCATTTACAGATAATTCTAGCTCGTCTTCACTAACCTTAGGCGAGTTTTCCAATAATACAATAGTAACAACATTACCCATTGCATCAGAGGCTCCCTTCACAGGATTAGGGCGGATCACGCAACACCTCACCCTAGTTGACAAAAGAGGTCCTTTCTGAAATTACCCCATAAAGAAACATGAGTCAAAACTCAAAATTACATCAAATGACAATTATTTCACAAATTTTAAAAAAGACACTATTCAATAATCACGTTGGTAAGACAAATTCATGTTTAAGACGGACCAATTCCGATTCCGTCTGAACAATAAGACGGGATTTTGTGACCATTTTTATGGTCAAATGTAACCACAATGGCCCAGCTAGTGTTACAGCTTATGGTAACTTGTTTTCCAAATGTGGTCACATTTTGCTGTAAAATTGTTTCAAAACCCCGTCTTGTTGTTTCAAACGAAAATGGTTCGTGTGAAGGGAGACCAATTGGGTTGGTTTATTCATAATCCAGAATCATGGAATAAAGATTTTACCAATAGTATGAAATTACATACTAGCTTCCATCTTACCCTAATTGTTGAATATTCTGAGATTGTTGTAGGTCGTCTATTGAAGACCAAAGAGCTTGGCAATCTAGGCAACCCAGGCCAAGGGTCGAATACTGCAACCAACAACTACAACCCCGGACTATCAGAATCTCACCCAAACAGTATGTCCGCAAAAAATAGAATCAGGGAATCACAGGAAGCAACCCAATATAGCTTTCAGCATACAAATAAAAGCTTGGGGAATAATACTGCTGTAAATCTTAGTTACAATAGCGATTCAGGATCATGGGCTTCAGATAGAACATCTCCTGGAGGGTCATTTGTCGGGACCCCACCTACAGGCTCTTCTGTGAGCATCCCATATGGAGGATCTTTTACAGGGACCCCACCTACAGGCTCTTCTATGAGCATTCCGATTGGAGGATCTTTCACAGGGACCCCACCTACAGGGTCACATATAAGCATTCCAATGGGAGGATCTTTTACAGGGACACCGCCCGCAGGGTCTTACGTAGGAACTTCTGCAGCTGTCTCTTTTGTAGGAGGATCTTTTACGGGGGCCCCACCCACAGGATCATCAGTGAGCATTCCAATGGGAGGATCTTATGTAGGAACTTCTCCATCCACTTTTGTAGGAACGCCACCGGGATCATTTATGGCTCCAGCATCGACATCTCCATCTTCTTCTGAGGATCAGGTAGATCACTTAATAACAATCTTTTTGTTGATCGACTCCAAGGTATGGCAAACAGGCCAATTAGGTCAGGCCGTTACGAGTTTGGGTAATTAAGGTGTTATCGAGTCATTTTGGGTAAGAGTCAGTTCAGGTTCGGATTATTTATGTGTCATGCATTAGAACTCTGGTCTATCAAGTCATTTTCAAGTCGTGGCTATTGAGGTCTTCGTTTAAATTAGTCTTTGAGTCAGGTTAATTTTAGATCCGGTCTACTTTGTGGTTGTTCTTTTCAAATATGGTCAGATAAGCTTTGCTAGGTCTAGTTATAAACTTACTACGTCTCTACTGTTCTACTTATGAGCTCATACAATCTTCAGGTTTACGAGCTAGAGAAGCTGAGAATGGAACTAAGGCACGTTGAAAAAATGTATGAGCTTGCTCAAAATAATGACATGAATGAAAAGGTACATACTAAAATATTGTTCTAAGAAACCTTCTCTCAAGATAAAACTAATAATCGTCCGAACTTTATTTATGCTATTATAGCTCTTTTTTCCAATTGATCAGCTAAATACTCTAAGCAAGGAGCTTGAAGCAGCCTTAAAGCTGCAAGAAGGAAGAGTTAATGAACAGGCAAGCACAGAGAAGAACAAACACAAAGTTGGAGAAAGTAAAACAGTAAAATCAGGCGAACACGGTGAAAGAAATGCACCTCGACATAAAGGAGAAGCCAAGGCTGCTGAAAAGATAAAGGAGAACGAGAATAAGCGCCAACAGCTGCTAGCAAGCCCAATTACTCAATGCCAGAAGTTCAATTGGAATGAGCTCATGGAGGCCACCTCAAACCTATCTGAAGCATTTAAGATTGGTAGTGGTGCATTTGGAACAGTGTACAAGTGCAAATTGCATCACACGACAGCCGCTGTGAAGGTGCTCCATTCCAAAGACACTGTCATAAACAAGCAATTTCTTCAAGAGGTATGACATTCCTTGATAAACTAACTACAATACTCACCTTGTTACTTCGATTCTTCACATCTGGTGTCATACCCATGTCAGACATAACACTCAAGAATATTTCTAATACCAATAATTTGAGCAAATTAACTTCAAAGATAACCTGAATGAGCATTCCCATTTAACAGTTGGAAATCTTGAGCACTATTCGTCACCCACACATACTGCTGCTGCTAGGGGCAGTTCCGGAAAAGAGTTGCCTAGTATACGAGTACATGGAAAATGGCAACCTTGATGAGAGACTGTTCCGAAAGAGCAATTGCCCTCCTCTTCCATGGTATGAAAGGGTTAGAATATGCTGGGAGGTGGCAAGTGCTTTGGCCTTTCTGCATAGCACTAAGCCCAAACCCATTATTCATCGTGACCTGAAACCAGCGAACATCTTGCTTGATCAGCACTTAGTAAGCAAGATTGGCGATGCCGGGCTCGGTACAACTATAAATGCTGAGCCGAATGATCAGTCCCTCAGGACATTGTACAAGGAAACAAGTCCAGTCGGCACTCTTTGTTATATTGACCCCGAGTACCAACGAACGGGCAGGGTTTCGACCAAATCTGATGTATACGCTTTAGGGATTGTGATTTTACAGTTGCTGACAGCAAAACCCGCTGTTGGCATATCGTATTTGATTGAAGATGCCATAGAAGAAGGTACATTGACTGAAGTCTTGGATCAAGAAGCAGGAAGATGGGCTGAGGATGTGGCACTTGAACTGGCTACATTAGGACTTCAGTGTTCTGAGCTAAGGGGTAAAGATAGGCCTGACCTAAGAGATATTGTTCTGTCTACCTTAGAGAGACTGAAAGAAACAGCAGATCGCGCACGGGAAAAAGCTGCAAATGCCCCGGCAGCACTGCCAACTCACTTCATCTGCCCGATTAGCAAGGTACGTCTTTTCCCCCGCTTCACTAATTTGCTTTGGTTTCCCATTTCCAAGAACATGACTTGACCAGAAAAACTTGTCTAATTGTATCTCAACTCAATGTTCTATCTTAAAAGACAGAAACTTTTTATGCTAAGTTTAAGAGGATTTGAATGCCAAACCTCAATATAATAGTAACCTTTGAGCTTCATCTCTGCACATAGGACATCATGGAGGACCCGTATATAGCAGCAGATGGATATACATATGATCGGGTAGCTATTGAGCAGTGGCTGGCAGAAAACACCGCATCACCCACGACAAGCCTCCCGCTTCCTCACAAGTTCATAATGCCCAACTATACTCTACTTGAAGCTATTAAGCAATGGAAGTCAAAGCAGCAGCCCTAACCTAAGCGATGACCCGTCATTCAGAGTAGAAACTGACCATGTCCCATATTCACCTCTATACGTCTCTTGTTTTCGTTCGCCTCGAACTCCAGGAGCGTCGCGTGCATTAATCATTAGCATTTTACAGACTAGGACCGTCATATTGGTCTAGCATGAGCAAATTTGTTACAAAAATAGTGTGTCCCTCTTTCTGCTGCTAACTCAATGGGCAAAACAGTTAGACATTGTGTAGTTTCCAAGCAGGGTATTGAATCCTTTTCATCGAACTAAATCTAACTGAGGCAGTAACAGGAGTTCTAACCAGCTAAAAACTCGACAATCCATCAAGACATATTTATCTGATCCTATCCCAGTTCATCAACTTAATCAAAACAGGAAACTTTGTGCTCTATTGCTTACTACAGAAAACAATAAACCCTTCAAGGTAGTTATTGGTTACAGAACAAAAGGTCTAACCTTTACATTACCTTTCTTTAGCCAACATCCAACACAAAAATGTTGCTCAGTTCATTAGAATCATATCATGCTTCCTTACAGCTTTTGTCAAAACACCACAATCAGCACAAAAATCATCTGCCGAAGAAAAATACTCATAAGGAAGTATCCAAGTTAATATAGAGCAACTGCCCAGCTACTTATTCATATAGAAAGCCGCAGCCGCAGCCGCAGAAGCAGAACCTTAGTCCCAGCATAAGTTGGGGTCGGCCATTTAGAAAGAAACATCAAAATTACCTTTAAACAAAACGATTCCATATCTAGAATCGTAAAATGAACACCTCAATTACAAAACTTTAAACAATAGAAGTTCCCCATGCCAACCGCCTACATGTCACAGATAATTGAAACATATCACCAAGCTTTGAAAAATAAAACCAGGCTTTGTAGGCTCCTCGACGGCAAAACCAGAATTTTTTAATTAGGAGAGTGAACGAGTAGTACAATAAGGCAAACTAGAAAAAGTTCGGAAAACTAGCGGCCTTTGCTCCGCCAGTGCTCCTCCTCAATTATCACAGCAGCCATAATATCCTCTAAAAGCCAACCCTTCCAAAACTGGAGGCTTATCCAACCCCAATAGATACCCAAGATTTCAGTCAGGAATAACTCCCAAAAGAGACAATCCTAGCATCTCACACTCATCATATACTCTCCCTTAGAATCATGATTGTCCAAATCCTATCAAGTATAAGCCATCATATTACAAATATCATTAACCCCATAACAATCAGGCAATCGGCCAAATCGTCAGCAAACATCCTAGGGTTGCATTAAGCCACCTTTGACTTCCACATGGATATGGTAATATACTAATATCAACAAATATGACACAAGACACCTAAACTTGACAGCCATGTGGGAAAGTTAGTGTTTAGTGTCTACGAGCTAGAGTTACAGTTGACAACCACATATCCACAATTCATCATGACAGTCACTCAGGGTGGCTCTAAAGGTTATAATACAAGCTGAAGACGGCTTTCTAAGGAACGGTGTAGAATCATTTGAGTCATGACAAGGATGCACACATTAAAAGTCCACCCGAAGATTCAGATACAATGGGCTAAAACAAAGCTAAACAACTAAATTAAACACGACTGCGCAAAAAAGACCTACAATGTCCATGAGTTGGTTTCAAATATCTCAACTCAAATCATCATCTCAATGTCAAACGATGCAAAACAAGTCCCAAGTGTCACCTGAACTAATAAAATCATTGAAGATGGATTTCTAAGGAAAAACCAACTCCCATTTTCATATTTAACATTCATAAATATCAAAAATATTATTCTAAATCACAAAATATGCTTCAAACTTTTGCTGCAATTCATGAAATTTCTGCAAGATTACAACTTTATACAGTACTAAATTATCAGAAGTAATTTAACCTCACTGAAATAAGCTAAGATAATTTTCATTATCATCATTACACATTTACACCTACCATACAACAAAACCATATTAGACATTAATAATAATATTACATCAATCAATAAAAATCAAAATTTTACAAATTAAAAAAATTCATATGCAAAAAAAAATTAGGGTTTGAGTGGGTGTGCTTAGACAGCCAAGGGTTTGTCTTCAAACAGAAAGATCAGAAACTCTAGTCAACAATTATGCATCATCACTGCACCAACCACCACTATATCATCACCAATTTTGATCAAAATAAACGAAAAAGTTAGATTCTTTTTTCAGTTCTTTGTGTAACACAGTTTTACACAATGATAATGGGTGTAATATATAACACGTTTGAACATTAATTTGTGTGAAACCGTCTTACACAAGTATTTGCCATTTTAATGTAACTAAAAGAACCACATTAAAGAGTTTTTTAGTAGAGACCTGATCATATGCAAGAAAACTGGGACAGAGTTTTGTGATCATTATATTCATATCCTAGTGCATTCCCAAAGCTTGAAATTGAGAAACATAATTGGCAAATTCTTTTTTTAGACCGATCAAATCCGTCTGAACAATGAGACAGAGTTTTGTGATCATTTTATGATTAAATATAAACACAATGGTTCAGCTAGTGTTACCGCTTATTGAGTTATAGTAACTTGTTTTTCAAAAGTGGTCATATTTTGCTCTAAAATGAAATCAGGACCGCGTCTAATTTCAGACGAAAATAGCACGTCTAAAAGGAGTCCAAATGCATCCAGTTAGGTTAAAACAATCCGGTTTTATTATTACTTGATCTAAATGATCAAGGGTAAGTCAAAAAAATTACTCCGTATAAGTTTAGTTTTTGGTGACAATGTTGGAGTGGCTATGTGGTGGTGTCTCATGGCTATGGAGGAGGTCGACGAACGTAATTGTGGTCTTGTATCTGAAGAGGTGTTGCACTATCGTCTATTCCCTTTCTAGTTCTTCACTAGTTCGGTTGTTCTCATTAGGTGTGGTTAGTGATGATTTGATTAGTCGGAATTGAACGCCAAACGACACTTACAAAGACAATAATGAATAAGAGAAATAAGATAAGCTAAGTATTGAACGGAATTTAACAATATTCTTTCTTCTATGAGATTAAATTACACCTCACCACGTATTAACTACTTGAATTTCAAATTTTCAGTAGTATTCTTTGATGATGAGCTAAATTCCGTTGATTCACCATTGTCCGAGTCTCGGCCCTTTATATTCAAATCGTCCTGAAGGTGAGCAAAAGGATTTGGTGGCGGATCAACCTCGACTCCTCCTTCCAACATTTTTACAACAGAGCTCATCATAGGCCTTGAATTAGGCAAGTATTGTACACACCAAAGTGCTACTTTCATCATCCTCTCCGCCTTTTCCTTCTCCTCTGGCTCATCAATCCCAAGAGACGACAACATTTGCTCCAACTCGCCATTGTTGAATTTGTCGTAAGCCCATCTCGGAACCCATTCCTCACTCTCTCCGCTAAGTTTGGAGTCATGATTCCGTCGTCTCCCTACAATCTCAAATAAAACCATTCCAAAGCTATACACATCGCATTTATATGTCACGGGATAAGGAGTCCACAACTCTGGAGCCGCGTACCCTGGAGTTCCTCTACATCCCGAAATTACCATATTCAAACTCTCTCTATTTGATAGCCTTGCTAACCCAAAGTCGGCCACCTTTGAGTTCAAATTCACGTCTAATAACACATTTTCAGGTTTTATGTCGTAATGTATAATTCTTTGATGACACTCCTCATGCAAATATGTGATGCCTCTTGCAATTCCGATAGCTATCTCATGTAGCTTTTTCAATCCAATTGTTGCGCTTTGGTGACCGAACAATAGCTTGTCAAGACCACCATTCTCCATGTACTCGAATACAAGAGCTTTCATGGTCGGTTCAAAGCAAAACCCGTAAAGCCTGACTAAATTGATATGGTATGTTCTGCCCATTGTGCTCATTTCCGCCATGAATTGCTCTTCCATTTTCTTAGTTGTGTTATCCTTGAGTACTTTTACTGCTATCTGAATTTTATTTGCTAACTCTCCTCTGTACACTATACCGAAACCTCCTGATCCGAGTACCTATTTAACAAATTCATACCTTGATAAGTTCATTATTAAAGTAATTAACAAATTTACTCAACAACTAATTAAAGGCCAAGATCTCCAAGTCTCCAACTAAGTACAAATCATGGTTTCGCAACCAGCTGTAACTCTTAAGGATAGTAGTTTGGAATATGAGCATTTGATGGTACCTGCGAGAAGTTATTGGTGAAATGAGCTAACTCTTGCGAGGAAAATCTAGTAGGTTTTTCTTTGGCCATATCGCTAAAAAAGCGTTCCATAGTTGCCACCGCTTGCAAGTTAACCGGCTTTATTTGATCCTCGACATCATCGCCATAATGTTGTATACTATGCTTGTTGCCTCCAACTGTCAGTTCTAACTGTGCATATTTATGCATTGAATCTCCTGCCTTTTTCAGGCAGTATATTACTGCAATTACTATCGCTATTGTTGTTATGCTTCCGATCCAAACTGAAGCTACAATATAGAAATCGTTCAGACACTTATAAATTACGTAAATTAATAAAGAAATGCGATAGAATTGATTGATCCCGAAAATCAGGACCATCCTAATTAGAAAAATGAGAGAACTTTTTGTGAGTGATTTCACCGCTAAACAATTTTAAACGTAATTTTGCGACCGTTTACAGCTTCGACCGATTTTAACAGTCGCAAATGAGCTATTTTCTTGTAGAGGATAATGATACCAATTATAAGGTCATTAGTTGAACAAACTTGAAAATGAGATAGCGCCTCAGGTGGTATCGAATCTCAGTACCACTTTCTCACTTATAATATGTAGGCTCCATTACAATAACTGACCCTACACAAGGATATGTGAAATCCACATGGTAATGTCGAGTCGTACTGACGACTAAGTCTCAGTTCCATCCAATGGCACCTTATTCGTTTATTGCTCCTATATGCATGGTCTACAGTACGTCTACATAATAAGGATACTCATTATTTTGGTACCACCCTCTCATATGTAACACGTACGGTCCATTAAATCGCTGGACCCAACAAGGACATCTGAGAGTGTGAACCGGGTCTCGGTACCACCCGGTGGGGCGCTTCGCTCCTCTATGTACATGGTCTACATATTTGTAAGTATATAAACATAGAAACAAAATTTTTTTCTTTTTGGTATAAAGGGAGTCACAACTCACAAGGGCAAATTTGATGTTGACGGAATTTGAACTTTAATCATGAGTATTACCTCTCATAACTTTACTAGTTGAGAAATGTTTTGGAGCGAAAACAAAACTAGGTAGGAAGAAGTAGAAGAATTACCAGTAGCAGCAGTTCCAATGGAGTTAAATGTTTTATCAAAGGAGTTAAATGTTTTATCAAAGGAGTCTTGTTCTTGATCAAAACCATGGTTGTATGGATTATTTGTATAAACAGTTTCTTGATTATTGAATGGATATGAGTTCATATTTTTTTTTTTTTTTTTTGAGAAACTTTGATTCAGTATATTATATTATTATAAACTAATGTCAATATTTGGAAAATATCAATAAGTGTAGAATGAATAGTTATGGAGAAGTAGGCTACATATTTCAAGTACATACTAATTTTGTCTTGATTTTTGACGAAGTCTTACAAATCAAAGTCCATACGCTATTTGAAGAAAGTTGGCATGTAATTAACAAAGCAGTAGCTAACCATCATCATCATTGACCGGTGAATAGATTATAATAGTAAGGACTAAGGTGGTAACTGGTAAGGCATGTACGCCGTACAGTAAGTTTTGCTTAAAACGTGTCAGATAGTAGCACATGGTGATCAACTTTTTGTATTTTGCTGGCAACAAGTTTGACGATTTTGTATGTATTATTTGACTCATTTTAAGGTTAAGACATATAGTGTCAGTCTTAAATGAGAATTTGTGAGACGTGTATATAAAGATAAAACAAGATATAAAATTTGGAAAATTCAAATCCATCTAGTAAATTAGTAATCAACAGTTGTCATTATGGACTAAACCCAAGTATTTTTATTAAACGTTGACTTTTATCCATTTTGTGAAGTTTGTGTATTTGATAGTCAACTTCAAAACAAATGTGTGTTACAGTGTAGAGCCGATCAACAATACGGGCAGGCCGGGCAAGGCCGGGCAGGGCTGGGGCCTGGAATCGGCCTTGGATGGGCAAGGCGAAAGGAGCTTGACATTATTCTTCTTCAAATAGATCAAATTACACCTTAGCTAGATTGTATTAACTACTTTAATTTCAAATTTCTCACTAGTATTCTTTGATGATGAGTTGAATTCCGACGATTCACCATTGTTTGAGCCTCGGCCAATTGTATTCAAATCGTCCTGAAGGTGAGCAAAAGGATTTGGAGGCGTATCAACCTCGACTCCTCCTTCTAACATTTTTACGACAGAGCTCATCATAGGTCTTGAATTAGGCAAGTATTGTACACACCAAAGTGCTACTTTCACCATCCTCTCCGCCTTTTCCCTCGCCTCTAGCTCATCAATCCCAAGAGCCGACAACATTTGCGTCAGCTCGCCATTGTTAAACTTGTCGTAAGCCCATCTCGGAACCCATTCCCCACTCTCTCCACTAAGATTTGAGTCATGGTTTCTTCGCCTTCCTACAATCTCAAATAAAACCATTCCAAAGCTATACACATCGCATTTATATGTCACAGGATAAGGAGTCCACAACTCTGGAGCTGCGTACCCTGGAGTTCCTCTACAACCCGACATGACCATATTCGAACTACCTCTATTCAATAGCCGTGCTAACCCGAAATCAGCCACCTTTGGGTTTAAATGCTTGTCTAGTAACACATTTTCGGGTTTTATGTCGTAATGTATAATTCTTTGATGGCACTCTTCATGCAAATACGCGATACCTCTAGCAATTCCGATTGCAATCTCATGTAACTTTTCCAATCCGATTGTTGCGCTTTGATGACCAAATATCAGCTTGTCAAGAGCACCATTCTCCATGTACTCAAAAACTAGAGCTTTCATTGTCGGTTCAAAGCAATACCCGTAAAGCCTAACTAAATTGATATGATATGTTCTGCCCATTGTGCTCAATTCCGCCATAAACTGCTCTTCCATTTTCTTAGTTGTGTTATCCTTGAGTACTTTTACTGCTATCTGCATTTTGTTTGGAAACTCTCCTCTATACACTATACCAAAACCTCCCGATCCAAGTACCTAATTAAGAAATTCACACCTTGATATCATAAGTACTTAACATATATACCTAAAAAAATAAATGTGCTCATACATCAATTTCATATGGAAAAAACTATAATTCTATATAATAGAATATAACTATAATATATGGGCCTCAACCATAACCTTAAGGTTTTGGTTGGGATGGTTCATCTATCATGGTATCAGACTCAGAGTGACCAAAGGTCACGTGTTCAAACCCTGACAGCCCCCAATATCTCACAACCTCACCAAGTGGAAAAAACCCGGCACATGGTATGGGGGGCATGTGCACTAACCATCCACTCTTCAAGCCCAATTGGCATTCGAGTCAGGGGGCATAATAGAATATAACTATAATATATGGGCCTCAACCATAACCTTAAGATTTTGGTTGAGATGGTTCATCTATCACTATGAACGATATAATTACATGTTCTATAATCCTAAACCTTACCTTAACGGGTTTTATTATACGAAGTTTGCACTAGAACATTTTTAGCCAAACTTTGAGAGTACAAATCGTTCATCTGCAATCATGTCGGGTCAAGTTTACGTCATCTAATTATGATTCAGTACATTTTTAGGGTGCGTCAACATTGCTAGTTTGTATTCTAAATGTTTTCACTCAATAAAAACAAATTCTTGTTTTATCACTAACGTTAAGCACGGTAATTGGAAACATGAACATTTAAGGTTTTGGTTGAGATAGATAATAACATTATAATAGAGACAATATGACTAAAAGTTACAGGTTCAAATCGTAGCAGCCTTCAATATCTCACAAAGTGGAATTCCAACACATGGTATGAAGAAGCTTGTGCTATCTAATCACTTTTCAAACCCAATGGCATTCGCGTGAGTGGGCATAATATGATAATATAAATATACTAGTTGGGTCTCAACCATTACCTTAATGTTTTGGTTGAGATGATTCATCTAACAGAGGGTACCTGGGAGAAGTTATGAGTGGAATAAGCTAACTCTTCTGAGGAAAATCTAGTAAGTTTTTCTCTGTTCATGTCGCCAAGGAAGCGCTCCATGGTTGCCCCGATCTGCAATTCATCATCATCGAAACGTCGATCACTAGGCTTGTCGTTGTTATGTTGATTACTATTATGCCTGTTGCCTCCAACAGTCAATTCTAACTGTCCACGGTTCTGCATTGAATCTCCTGTCTTCTTCAGGCAATATATTATTGCAATTACTATTGCTATTGTTGTTATGCCACCAATCCAAGCTGAAACTACAATGTAGAATTCCTTTCAGACGCTTATAAATTACGTAAATCATCGATATCAATCCATCAATCAATCAATATATACCTATCTATAATCTATCTATCTGTCTAAAGGGAGTTTTTTTCGAACAATTATAGAGAGTCTGATTTTAGCGTAACACTTTCGAGCTGTTAGTCAATATATTGTACCTTATTGAATTAAGAAGATCGGCACATTCAAAATCATTCTTCTCAGTTTTAACACGAACAATATTAGGGACTCCATTTTTTATGAACAACCTTAAATAAATTTAAATTTTAATAATTTAACAAATAAAGGATATGTTATATGCACTTTACTTCAACTATGATCATTACATTAGTTCCCTACAAATTTTAGACAAAAAAAAAACCGGAAAATTCCCACGGTACCCTCCAAGTTTGACATTTTGCCCAAAATGTCCAAATTTTTTACCCGAAAAACTTTGAGTGGCCATAACTCGGGTTTAAAAGCTCGGAAAATGACGATTTGTTTTTTCAAGTTGTTCATCTTTCCGAAAACTACGATTTGAGAAAAAAATTTGGCGAGTTATGAACTCGTAACCAAGAGATATGGGCACTCAAAGTTTGTTCGGTAAAAAAAACTTTGACATACAAAAACTCCTAGCCACGGAATCCAAATACGACTAATTTTTTTTTCAAATCATAGCTCTCGGAAAGATGAACGATTTGAAAAAAAAATCGTTATGTTCCGAGTTTGTAAACCCGAGTTATGGCCATCCAAAGTTTTTCGGGTAAAAAATTTGGGTATTTCGGGCAAAATGTCAAACTTGGAAGGTACCGTGGGAATTTTCCGGAAAAAAAAAATCAAACAGCAAGATCTTAACTTTTCTTAACTGAACCTGAGTTAACTTTTTTAACTGAAATTTTCTAATAAATTGATCGTGTTTAGTAAATAACATATTAGTACAAAAGTAGTAAACTGAAAAAAAAAATTGAAAACTCAATCCCCCTATACTAAAAGAATAAGTCTATCCATTATTTTTCCTTCCAAAATACACGCACTAAAAAAGGCAACAAAATGAAGAGTTATCTTATTATGATATATAATCTTTTATTAAGATATAGTATTTTCATTCAATTATAAACTTTTCATTAAATTAAAAATGTAATATTGTCATTAAAATGATACAAATGATAATATTTTCATTAAAATATAAACTACACTCCGTATAAAACAAAATTATAAACTATTAATACTAACTTCATAACCGCAAAAGTGGTTAAACTAATTTGTGAAATTCATACATTGATACAATTCGGTTCATATTAAGAAAAACCGTTTTCATTGAAACATCAAAATGATATCTTAGTTGTTTGATTAGTTATGTCTTCAAAAAAAATTCTCAAATCAAAATGTGATTAGGATGAGAAATCTGATAAAAAAAATTATTTTACGTTTAAAATCTATAAGTATAATACACTTAAGTAACTTTTATATAAACCGTACATTGCACGGGGTCTATACTAGTATTTTATTCAAGTGTATTTGTTAAGTCGTAAGTTTTGATACTACATTGATGTTAATCAACTACTTCGTATTTTTCAATATGCTGCAAGCCTGCAATTAGCAGCATGTCGAAATTATCATATTTATCAAACATGTTTTCTTACGTACTTACATGTATTAATGTATATCTAGTGAACAAGGACTAGGGTTGAGAGCCCATGCTCACTACAAGTAAAAAAAATGAAAATTTAAGTAAGCTTGAATTGAGCTTGAGCTCAGGTTTAAGCTCACAAACTTGAAAATGAGCTTAATGTTTTCAACGTTGGGAGAATTCGAGATCTACTCTTACTCAAGTTTATTAACTTCATGAGCACACCTCAACTCGGCTCGAGATCACCCCTAGTCTACGTTTTCGTAATTTGGATTAATATTAAAACTAAATAGGAAGAAGTTGAAGATTTACTAGTAATAGCTGATGCAAAGGAGTTAGCAGTTTGGTCACCACTGCTAGAGGGGTCTGGAAAAGTTGTAGAATCATGGATGAATGAATGAAAATAAACAGGTCCAAGATTATTGAATGGATATGACTTCATTTTCTTGTCTTTTTTTTTTCTATTTTTTTTTTTTTGAGAAACTTTGATTTTGTATATTAACCAATCAATATATATATTTGGAAAGAATTAGGAAGATAATGAATACAGAAAATGTGATGTACAAAGCAGCAGCTAACCATCATCATTAATTCATCATTGACTCCTGAATAGAATCTAATAGAGTAATGGTAAGTCTTGTGTATAATGACAAAAGAAAATGTCAAATTTGGAAAATTCAAACCCAATTAGTGCATTAGTAACATTAGAAGTAAAGAAAGTCTTATTTGCGACGGGGCGATCTATCGCAAGTTTGTGATGGGTTAAGCTCTCCCCACAAAGAATAAGTGGGAGTGCAAGTTGGGGGATCCATTTGTCCCCCACTTGCCTCCCCACTTGCACTTTGTGAGGAGAGCTTGACCCGTCGCAAGCTTGTTGTCCCGTCACAAATGAGAATTTGTGTAGAAGTAATGAACAACTGTTAAATTAACATCTACGAAGTATCTATTTGCCAATTCTGTGCAGTTGTAAATCAACTTCAAAATTAATGTGTGGCCATAGTGTTAAATTCTCATTCAAGACGGGTGTATTCTGTGCAGTCGAATATGCTCATTTGGAATGAATAAGACAAAAATTTGTCCTGTATAACATGGGGAAATATTTAATCCGTTTTAATATCAAGATGGATACATCACTTCGATGTAGACGCCTAAGAGAATCGCGAGTTTACTTGGACCCAAGCACGTGTTCCGATTTAAATCGTAATTTGGAGAGGAAAAGAAAGCATGTGCATTTGTTTGTTTCGTGCCATAACCGGCATTGAACCTAGGCATGATAATTTGGGTTGAATCATCTAAAGGTTTGTTATACAATTCGGAGTGAGTGATTACGATGAGTAGGGTCAATTTTGGAGCCAACAACGTTCTAATTGGGTCAGTTAGGTGTTCGGTCAATTTTATCTCATCTATATTAAGTCCATGGAATTAATCAATTAAATCATTCTTCATCGGGTTTGAAAAGCGCGTAGCCAGTTGAATTGGAAAACAATTCACCAATTTCTTGTCATTGTACTCCGTACAAAATACAAGCCGTTTGAACACAATAGAGCGAAAAGTTGAATTTTACAAGATACACAACACTACAACAGCTGACGATAACCTGGCTTCTCATTCCATCTGGACAGTATAAAAACGCGTAATTAAGTACTGTGATGACCATTCTGTCTGAGAAACGCTGTATCATCATCGTCTTCTTGTTGTTGCCGGATCACCTGCTGATTAGGCCCTTCAAGTACTGAACTAGTGGATGGTTTATCACCAGCAGGAATAAGGTTTTTAAACCATGACATCTGAAATCGAGGAGATGTCCTGTTAGTGCCTTCACTGTCTGTTGATACTTGTGAGTTTGCATTGGTGGCGATGCCTTGTAGGAATCTGTAAGCAACTTTGCTGGCAGTTACGATTTCCGTCTTAGCTTGTTTGAACTGTTGTAATATAAAAGAATAGTCAGATCAAGAAAATGATATAGTCAAGTTACTTTAACTGCGTAATTGCTGACTCACGATACAACCTACACGGACTGGTAGCTAGATTTGAAGCTCCGTGAGAAGTTATACACTACAGCGATATTATGCACACAAGAAAGGAACAGTAGATAGACTTGTCTTAAGCCAAGCTAAGTTATCGAACTCTCTCCTTCCCATTTATATTGCACAAATTCGTATATAAAATTCTCACCAATAGTAAAACCAATTTACTGATAAAATAAACGTATAAATTTCCAGTGGTGGTGAGGATAAAAATGTGTAAAAGATCATCAGAATTCTTGGCATTTGCTAAAATGGAAGACAGGGAAAAAGGTGATACACGTATAATGAGGTTATTTATTGGCATAGTTACCATGCAAAATGAAACAGATAATCATGTGGGTAGTGATTTATCGCAGCAAGATTACATCAATTTGGTGGTCATGTGAGATTCTATGTTACTCTGACACTTCACTATGGCCGCGTGTCAGTATTGGCACTTGGAAGTGTCGGACATGACACGACACTTTGAACATCATTTTCGCCCAAAAAATTGAAAATTTCGCAGAAAATAATCATATTGTTCCCAGTTCCCCCTACCCACCTGTTTCCCACTGTTCTGAATCTCGAGTCCATGTACTCACCAAATACTCAGGTCTCAAACACAGGCAACCAATGATGCCCTGCCTTTTGGCACACTATGGGCCTGTGTAAAAAAAAGGTTGCAAGCACTACTATTCGACTTCAACCAATTATGCCTTGGTCTATGTGCATTCATCCACACAATAAAAAATAAAAAGTATTTGAAACCAAGGGATCTACCTATCCCTTCAATCCAATAGCCTAGAAATGATTTCCTTTCAGAGATCTTCCGTCCTAAAGTAGAGCCTTAAACCTCTATCATACTGAATCAGAATCTCCTTTTGCCATGGCTATGTAGAGCTGACACTGTCTTACACTAATTTAACGTGCAATTGTCACTAAAAGAAGATACTAAAGCCGTGTAAGAAATGCTCTTTGAGGGAAAACACAATCCCTAGGTGTACATCAAAAGAACACGGATGTATGAGGAACAAATGTGACTAAGAGCAAGCAATTGACCAAACATAGATTTAATGATGACATAAAGCAGACAGCTTACACGATATGCAGTGGTTTCAGCTATCTCCACAGCAGTATCACCAGCATTGGCAAATCGATTTACCCAACCTGCATAACAAAGGCCACAAGAATTTTATTAGTAGCTTTGACTGGAAAGTGCTGTCTTACATTTACTATTCATAGTCTCTAAGAAATAATGGTACATATCTTAGTTGCATACTGATCCAATGTCTATGTCCTCCTGGTAATAACGTACCACAGAACCCAGGGATAACACAAAACTAATTCAGATGCTACATATATCACACATTCCGTTTTTAATAAAAACAAAAAAATTGGCGTTGTTTACCTTTACAATATGAAGGAGTAAAGCTAAGTCAATCACTAAATTTCTGCACTTTTTTTGTTCTGAATATTAGTTGGTCAATCATCAATGTGATTCTCAACAAAAAATTTACTAATAAGTCGTTAGAAAATAACCCACGCCGGGATAATGGTTTCTGCCTAGTGTCAGAGTTTGCTGGTACTCAATTACTCAAAACAAGTGCAGACTTGCTTTACACAAACATCACGCTCCAGGTTACCAACATTGAATTTACTAAATAGGCAATTCATAACAAATTTGCATACGGTTAAAGATAAGCAAAGCAATAGTCAAGTTAAACCTGGAAGTTTCGGAACACCCAACTTTTCACACAACTCATCACAGAAATGGTTACAGTTTCTTGATAACAAGTCGTAAGAAACTCCAGGCCATTCTCTGCTAAGCTCTCTCAAAATCTGATTAACCTTGAATATGGATTGATTTGTTTGTCCAAGAACAATTTTCTCACGATACGTATACATTGGATTTTTGGTAGAAGGGCAGCTAAAGACGCCAGTTCCTTGTTCACAGAAGCCAAATGACCATTCATCATCTCCATACACCTATTAGCATAAGAAAGAACTTGTTGTCATTGACCAGGTAAATTATTTTTTTTGTTTTGCTAAATAGACAAAAATTTTATAGTTGTCTAATTTTTTTGGCAGGAAAAGTGTATGCTACAATTTCCTGAAAACCATGAGGTGTAGTGTAGGTAAAACAAAGAATCTATTAGCATGGATATTGTAAGTTCTAAAATACATCTTCCATTTTTTATTTGTCTTTCCACTTCCCTTTTTTTGGCCATTTTTATAAATCTTCCCATTTGTCTTTCTTTCCTCTTTTAGCACCTTTTTCATAACATTTATACCAAATTACCCTCATATATGTAAGTGGATGAGGTGACTGAGAGGGGTAAAATTGTCTTATGAACCATTTGCTTAAAAAAATGTGCAAAAGAAAATGGGAAGTTTAATAAAAATGAAGTAATATTTTACAACTAATAGATATGAATATTACAAATAGTCACTCAATGAATCCGTATTTGACTTTTACCAAAATAGAAAAACAATTTGACCCCAATACCTCAAAACTCCCAGGTGTGGTAGGATGAGGGTTAGATACTTAGATGTACACTACTGACACCACTCATTACTTCTCAGCTCGATTCTTACCGGAATAAGAATAAGACCTCAACATTACTCTTATGTTTCACAGATTCTGTCTATGAATAGGATCGGATGTACACAATTTACCTTTGTGTAGATTTAACATAGATGTTGTTTCCATACGATTCATGATAAGTATCTACTTCTCAAGAAAAATAAATGTGTCACCTCCAATATATCAGTGCAAAAGAGGGAATCATCATCATAAATTTATAATCTAGCATCGTTTGGAGGTTCTTTCAGTTCCAAGTTGTTACGGTAGCAACTTTTATCACTTTTATGCAATGGGGAAGAGAAAATTGTAAAGGGGGTACCGGGTACATGCTGTAAATCACTTGAATACAGATATAAGCATTTGACACTATGTCTGCACATATGAGCATAAACATCAAAAGGTCACCCATGATAACAGCTACGGAGTAAATGATAAACTCAAACGTACTCTTCTGTTAAAAGCAAAAGAGGCACTGTCATAATTGTATGAATCAATGAGACAGGGTCATAATTGGATGAATCAATGAGACAGGCAAGGAAGAGATGGACAAGCATGCCAGCTTCCCCCTCATACCAACCTAAAAGTCAACTTCTTACAACACCTATGAAAAATAAATCTCTATAACCAATAATCAACAAGTCCATGACATTTAATTGACTGAGCATACTTAGAAGTCAACGTCTTTGTGATGAGCTCAAGCACACAATATACCTTCTCATCAATCACATGTTCACATCAGATAAGCTCTGCCAATAGTTGAACGAAACAACTGATATATAACCCTTATAACCCATACTAGACTAATACAGCTAATTTGGCTAAGCAGGACAGCTAGTCGCATTGATCCATGTCATACCACAAATCCACAATGTCACAGTAAGCCTTTCACATTCGTGATAACAACCATAAATCTCCACCACTATAGCAAATGGTTCTAGTATCGAATTACCATGTCTAGCAATTTTTCCACCATCAATGCCTTCAATCCTAGTTGCATCGATTTAATTCACCCGTTCAAAGCCAAACTTAACAAACATGGTGGTACACCATACGTCCATACATAACCGTGAAATTCTACCTCATGTATCTTTATACTTCAAAATTGGCAATTACAAAAGCCAATTAGTCAATATGTGTCTCCTTTATGTACACCATTGTCGGAAAAGAGTTGACCGACCTTGCTACAGTTTTTAAGATCACTCCACTAAGTATTAAATCTCAGTTTCAGACTTGATCTCCTCAGTCGTATCTCTAAATGCGATCATTGTAAACTCCAAAATACTGATAACTAGGTCGTGTTTCGACCATTGTAAAAATAAGATCATTGCAAAGAAGTAATAGATTGACAAGCCTGCCAGCTTCCAGCTTAGATCGCCTAAATGTCAACTTCTTAAAACATCCATGAAAAACAAACCTGTATACACAATAATCGACCAATCCAGGACATTTGATTGGCTGAGCAAACTTAGACGTCAAAGTCTTTGTAATGAGCTCAATCATACAAAATATCTTCCCATCAATCACATATAAACATCAAATCACCTACCCCTATATTTGAACGGAACAACTGATATATAACCCTTATAATCTATACAAGAAAAAGATGACTGATACATCTAATATGGCTAAGCTAGATAACTAGCCACAATGATGCGTGCCATACCACAATGTCATAGTACACCATCCCAAGAAGTGATAACCATAGATCACAATTCACAACCACTATAGCAAAAGCTTCTAGGTATCGCATTACCATGTCTTACTGCCTTTTCGATGTCTTGCAATTTATCCATCCATCAGATTCTCGTATCCTAGCTACTAGCTGGACAGATTTAACTCGCCCATTCAAAGCAGTAATACCAAACATGATACACCATAATTAACCATGAAATTTCTACCACAACTATCTTTCTACTTTAAATTGGCAATTCGATAGACAATTAACTAATCCCATATTTTCTCCTCTGTACAGTATACACCAATGTCGGAATTTGAGAGTTGACCGACCTAGCTACTGATTCCAAGCTCACTCCACAAGTATTAAATCTCAGTTTCCAGTCCTATCACTAAAAACGCGGCTCAAAATGCGATCACTGTAAACTTCAAAACCTTTATCAATCTCGCAACCTAAATTTAAAAATCATAGCTCGCTCCGTCTCTCAATTCCCAACGACGTCGCATCAACAAACTTATTGCCTACCTCCTCTACAGAATTCTTCATCATTCACACATTCCGCATCAACGAATCAAAATTACACTCCCTAATCCAAACTCATTCTTACTAATCGATGCAAACATCAAATCAACGCCGAAATACGACATTCCTAATCAAAATCAAATCAAATTAATACTTTTTCATCATAGATCCCCTACACAATTAAGCTCAAATTAACAACACATATGTAATTAACTCACTACAACACAAATTACCACAACTAAAACCCTAGATCTAGCACATGAACATAAAACATCAAAAAAACCTAAAATTAACAAAAATGGAAACAAAAATAAAACCTGAACAGCACTATGAAAGATTCCACCTAAACCAATACCATCTTTGAAGAACTTATTAATGTTGGAAATTGTATTGTTCGTCTTTTCGGATCCACTATTAGTCACATCATAGATGTGTAGTACAACATCCATAATCTCTTTAATTTCCCCAAATTCTAGGGTTTATATATTATGTGGAAGATCACACAAAAGCCCTAAATCATGGATTTCTTTAGTTTGTTTTTCCGACACTTTCTCTATCAATGAAATGGTTGGTTTCGAAGAAGAGAAAAGTGACGGAGTTTGTTCGTTGATTAATGATTAGTGACGGTTTTTTGTGATGAATTTTGATTAAAAAAATTGGGGGGAAATACTCGCACTTTTCATTTTTTAGTAACAGCTGTGATTCTGTGAGACAGTAAGGTTTTTTTGGACGATTAGTAGTAAAATAAAGAGTAAAATCGGATTTTATATTTGGGACTTGAAATTCGGATCGAGTCGGGTTTCGGGTACACTATTGATTCTACTCATGGTGTTCGATTGATATCGATATACATATTTTTGATCAGTTTTCGAGTTCGGGTTTATTTTGTCAGGACTAGACTTGACTAGTGGAGTCAAAATGATCACCTTAAGATGATCATCTCATGGCTATTGCGGAGTGTGTGTTAATAGCTTTTCGGGTAGAATTTTACTGATGGGATACAAATATTTAACAGGATGAAAAATGAAAAATCTCTTGGTATTGTCATAGTATCAGTCTTGTTTTTATTATTTACGATATCTAGGTTGGTTGTTGTGAATTTCAAATATGTAATCTATTAAGATGTACGGTAGTCGATAACGTGATGTATTGGGTGATTAAGAATACTTGACAGTGTTATTACACAAAATAGAATTTTCCTTTTTACAGATGAAGCTTGGGACCAGTATATTTGAATATTTCGTGTGCATTGAAAACTCTTATAAAGTATAAACAACATGTCAGTGTCCTTATGAAAAGGTTTAAGTACTTTTTATAACTTGGGATTTACAGACTAGGGAGTTTCGTGTTGAAAACAACATTTGACGAACTTGTATTAACAATTTGTCACCAAATGATGTTTTTTTTAACAAAAGAACCTTTGCTACAAGACTTATATCATTGTTTCTCATTTTGCTTTGTAATTGTATGTACCAGCAATTTAATTAAGTATTATAACTAAAAATAATAATTGTAACGAGCTTTTGGACAAACAAACATCAAAGAAAGTTACGAGTACATTATAGTAGCACATATCAATGTCTAATAAAAACAGTATATATGGAGTATTACACAATCTATGTTATATTGTTATGTGCATTAAAAACAACTTTTATTTCTTTAGAAGGAAAAACAAAATGCGTCTGCCGGGAGTCGAACCCGGGTCTATTGCTTGGAAGGCAATTATCCTAACCGTTGGACTACAGACGCTGTTGATATCAAATTTGAACTATTTTAAAATTTAACTAAAATACCTCTGAATTGTAGTACTGTAGTCTGGGACACATCAAAAGAATTCAATGCAAATTATGAAAAGTCCACACATTTTACCATTTACTAGTGATACTCAGCTTACAATGGTGAAAAATATACATCATCAAAAACAATTTTTACTGTAATGTACATTTACATTAGTTATCTACCATGACTAGTAATTAACTGCGAAAAAACTTTACTAGTTGATCTATTTATACTCTCATCACTTGCATCCACAATGGCAATAACATTGGCATGATCACCAGGAACAGCAGTAGTACTTGTATACGTTTCTGTAGTAATCGTGTTGCTCGAATCGTCTGTTTCCGCGGCTCTATTTTGACCCTCTTGAAGTTGCAATGCATACTCCAAATTCCACAGGACGTCGCCCATAGTCGGCCTATCTACGCCGTATTCTGCTAAACATTTTTGTGCTGTTTCTCCAAATATCTTCAAACATGGCGGTTTTATTTCATCTTTGATTTTGGGGTCAATGATTTCCTCGAGACGTCCTGCCTCTTGGTACTCCAATGCCCATTCGGCTAAATTTACCTGTTCCCGAGCGAGTAAGGGGTCCAAGGCCGGTCTAGCACAAAGCACCTCAAGTAAAACGACCCCGAATGAGTAGACATCGGATTTATCCGTGAGTTGTTGTCTTCGGTAATATTCTGGGTCAAGATACCCAAAGCTGCCCTTTACATCAGTGCTTACATGGGTCTGATCAATGTGGGGTCCGGATCTTGAAAGACCGAAATCAGCCACCTTGGCAACGTAGCTGTCATCGAGTAGTATGTTGGTGGATTTTATGTCTCGATGAATGATTCCCTGAGCAAAGCCGGTATGCAAGTAATGAAGACCTCTGGCTGAACCAATGCAAATGTCAAGCCTTTGTTTCCAAGACAACGGTGGCACGGCCCCACCATATAGATGCTTCTTCAAAGGCCCTTTGTCCATGTATTCATACGCTAGGATCATCTCCGACTGCTCCTCACAAAAGCCGACCATTGAGACCAGGTGACGGTGTCGTATTTTTGATAAAACCGATATTTCCGAATGGAACTCGGGGAGACCCTGCCTAGAGCCCGGCATAGCTCGTTTGACTGCAACCGTGGTCCCATCACGAAGCACCCCTTTGTATACCATCCCAAATCCACCGGAACCAATGATCAAACTTCTGTCAAAATCATTTGTCGCAAATTGTACTTCCTCAAACGGGATCTTCAAACCCGCCCCATGCGGAGAAGCACTGGCCTCGGTTACTCTACTGTAGGCACTTCCTCCAGTACCACGCACTGGGGTCCACCCGATGCTTTCAGAAGGCTTAGTAGGCTTCTTCCTGCATTTGAATGCAACAAAAACAGCAAAAGCAACCACGCTCAAAATAGCAAACCCGCCAACAACCCCACAAACCACAATCAAGACACGATTTCCCTTACTATCTTCACGCATCTTGGGCTTACTGTTCAATATCTTCATAATCTCTACTCCATTCAATATAGCATTTTTCGTCGAAGAACTACTCAATGAAGACGGACCAACACTTATCTGAATTGGTCCTGAATCCACCATCCCCACAACAAAATCCATATAATAAGGGGACGCAAGCGTGTGAGCTGTCAGTAACGACAAATCCACGTCTTGTTTAGCCATCATCCCATTAATGTACACATCAAAATACAGCTGATTAAGAGCAACACTAACAATATCACAAAAATGCAACCTAACAAAATACTGAACTTTTTCCACCACAGGAAAACTCCAACTGATATTAAATTCTGCGAATGCTGTCACATTCTTCTTATTCATCTCCTGTGCAGTCATGTAAACATTATCCGGCGCGACTTCCTTAGTAGCACCACCAGGTCTATAAACAGGAGGGTTTGGTGTAGCTACCCTCAACGCGGCCGATTTCAAAACAAGGTAATCATAGTCAGGGATCCAAGTCCTCCAAAGCGTGTCGTTAAAAGGCGTAATCTTTGAACCACCCACATTAATCCTATGAACAGTTTCCAATATTTCTGATGACAGATTCACAAACCCTAAATTTACACCATTTGGACTAACAAAAGGCACCCCAACATTAACAAATAAACTATCAGGAGCTGAAATTACCTCAATAGCATTAACAAAACCAAAACTTTTTACATTTACAGGAGTAAAAACAATGTCAAGTTTTTCACTGTTTACTGTCAGTATAAACTCCCTTAACATCAGAGATTCAGGGGTAAAATTCTGAAACAGTAAATACCCATTAACAGAAACACTAAAAACTGCAGTACTAAGATTATAATTCTGAGAATTGAAAGGACAAAAATGTAGACGTACCAAGTGAATTCCCATTTTACCCTCGATGTTGAACACATATGTAATGGACCCACCTGTAAAAATTCTTGCTGTTTTGTAAATTGAAGGTAAATTCTGAGATGGGTTTGCATTAGAAACTGTAATTAGTGATGATTTAACTGAATTATCAATAGATAAAAACTTGTTTTTTGTTAAATCACCAATAAAAACACGATTATCAATTGTTGTTTCATTGTTTGAACCACAGTTTATAAGGTAATTATCTGTTGGTGTGTATGAAGCTACTAAAAATGAGCTCAAACAACATGAAAATAGCAATGAATAAAAAAAGTTTGAAACTTTGAGGTTCATTTTTTAGTGAATTTGTTAGTTTTGAATCTTTAACATCACTTAAGCATGAAAATTTTAGTATAATTGTAGGATTTATAAACTTATGAGCTTGCTAAGTACCTCCTCGACTCGAAATATATAATCTTTTTATTTGACTTTAAATCGGTTCAAGATATTATTTTATTATTCTTACAAATATAAGAAGCACTATTTATTTTTTAAAAAAAATGTGATAATTTTATGATAAATGTAAACTTTTTATTTCAAAATATTTTGATCAACACTAGTTAAAAGTTAATGAATTTGATATAAAAAGTAAAATAAAAGGAGTATGTTGTTCAATTGGTCTCTTTTATACAGTCATATTATACTAAATGAAAAGCTGATTAAATATTACTCCCTCCGTCCCGTTCATTTGTTTACCTTTGCTTTTGGCACAAAGACCAAGGAAAGGGGAGGGGGCCATTTGTGGGTAGTGTCATAAGATGACAAGTGGACAATAGTCCCATTGGGTGATGAAATTACTCATCAAAAGTCTTCCCAATATAGAAAGGTAAACAAATGAATGAGACACCCAAATATGGAAATGGTAAACAAATGACCGGGACGGAGGGAGTACTACATATTATTAGTAAACGGGACAAAAATTTGTCATTACTTAAGAAATTCTTGGCCTTTTCTTATATACTCCAGTTTCTATTTATTTGACCTGTTTTTTATTTAAGACCGCTATGACGGGATATTTTATCTAATAGAAAAATGGACATAATTTAACTTTGGCAAAAGGAATTGATATTGGACCATATGATATAACATGATGATGGGTTGTAAAATGGAGGAATATAATGCTTTAGAGGGTTAGATGGATTAGAAAGTTATGGTTTATGTGTAAGTGACTAAGTGGGATGAGATAGTAATGGAAAGATGTTCATGTTTATTGGGGGAACCACTTTGTATGACGCGTGGTTATGGCGGCTCCATATACCTATTCATTTTTGTCAAAATGCTACCATTTGCACGATCAATATGAATTAGTCTCGCTGAAAACGGGCATATTTTGGTTTTTTGAAAAAGACGGTAAATGTGACCAATTTAAAAGGAAACGTAATTAGTATTATTTTTTGAAGGTATAATAAATTGCTTGTCATATAGTCATATTTGTCGTGAAATGACAACCAGCAGCGATGTGCTCTTTCTGAAAACGAATATTATCTGTTTTCAATGAAAAAAATTTGTTCTAAGAGAATGATGAGGCCATGAAAGGGACTTGTTGCCTTTCTTGTAGTGTGAACAAATTTGAAGGAGGTGGATATGAAACATCATAAGATGTCTAAGGTAAGTGTGAGTTGGTGGTGACTTCATGGTTTTAGCCATATTGGATGGATTTATTATGTACTTGCTATGAAAATAGTTATTTTGTCTTATTTTGTGTCAAATTTATGCCGAGATGCTCTAAATTAAGCTCGATTGAAATAAATATTGTTCGAGTTTATATTGTGTTTACTCGTTAGGGCAAAGTTATGTTCTTTAAAGTGTGAAATTAATTCGACCTTATTGTTAAGTATACTTTGTAGGCATTTATTTCAACATTTTCGTAATGTATACGAGGCAATTGTTCAAAAGTTAGGTGTACTTTAAACTTTCGCTTTAAAAAGGAAACAAATATACGAGGTGCACGACACTGACAGACGATATAGACATATTATTAGAATATATATTTTTGAATTAATCCAAAATACTTGTATTTTTCCTTGCATTATTTTTGAATTAAGACAATAACGCACAGATTTACGTGGTTCATTAACGTTGTGTTAGCTGCGTCCACATGACACAAGAAAGGTTACAGAGTTTCAAATTCAAATTTAGATGTTATGTTAGTATATTGTTAATTATGACCTCCACATAGTCGTTCGAAGTGACTACTAAACCGATTCAAGGCATAAATCAAAAATATAAATATATTATGAAAAAAACTTGTAATAACTATGCAAATTGACAACAAAGTAAAAAATAAAGATTGTAAATGAATCCAGTATCATCATAAAACAAAGAAATTGACAACCACTATCTATAATCTGTAACGCATTAAATTGAGGAATGAGAAAGAATAATAATGGAGAATACTTGTTGGCATCTGAATGCTTCTCTATAATTTTGGAGGGGCATGTGCATTAGACAGCCATAATACTGCTGGTTGATGTTGTTAAGTTAGCAAATAGGAGATACTTTCGCGAGTCTTATTTATGATCGTCTTAACTTAAGTTCAGACATTTCACAATTCTTTTTTGATTTTGACATTATTTAACTATGAATGTCGAATTAACTTAAAACGGTCTCAAACAAGTGTTTGTGGTGGAACTTAGCTCACATTCAATTCGATAACTAATTTTGAACAAGACTTTCGGTTTAACTTGAGCTTTTACCGTTTATTGTAAAATATTTTTTTTCAGTCCACACCAATTAGAAACAGTAATTTATATCAATTAGACCATCAATCGTCTTCAAAAACAAAAATTATACAAAGTAAAGTAATGCGATCCTTCAATTGGATACACACTTATTTATTCCGTATTACTATCAATACATGGGCGTTTTAACATATAAAAGAACCGTCTCACACCGTCACTAGAAAAACTGAAATTATTAAATTAACAGTAAATGCAAAACTCATTTACACTACAGAAACAGCTTTATTTATTTCTCACTTCAAAGAGGTTTCAATGTTTCATATATATAATATATATATATATGAACTATAAAGTAGGGAAAGTTAAATAGGTGGAAATAAAAATAGTACTATTTGTGTCTAAAAAAAGCCACTAATTTCCTAACTAATCTCTTTGACAAAAACAAAGTAACAGACAACATCATCTTCAAGATTCAAGAACCTCTCATACCTCTAAACTGTTTGGGGCCTGAATCAAACATCCTGTCAGAATCATATCTTACATTATTATTAACTCTATCTTCCCTTCTGAAATCCATTGGCCTCCTACCACCACCTCTTCCATAGTTTTCATTTCGTCGGAAATTTTGATTATTGTTGTTGTTGTTGTTGTTATTGTCGTCTTGATCATCGTAAGGGAATCGCCGACTGTCTCCGTCCTCGTTCTGATTTCTTATTGGATGAATTCTTTCGAAGATATTCCGAGGCTTCCTCCTGAAGTCGTTACCCCCGTTGTCGTAATCATTTCCCCTGCTCGACTGAGAATTATCGTTGAATCTTTCGCCAGGTGATTCTCCATTGTCATATCTTTGGAATTGTCGAAACACTCTCACAGGTGGTGATCTCCTCCCTCTACCTGCAGTCTGCTGGTAAGAGCCCCGCATCGAGCCAACACGAGTATCGGGTCTGTAATCTGGAGAATAGCTTCTGGATCTAGACCGAGATCTCCGGTCATTGCGAACGAAAAGAGGTTTTCTCCGATAGTGATTGTTTTCCTCATAGTCAGAATCTCGATTTGTATCATGAAATCTCATAGGACCGTCATTTGATCTCAATCTTCCGGGGGAACCCACATTGTTAAATCTTGGTCTTTGATTGAAGCCCCTACCAGATGATCTTCCTCCCCTAATGTGGTTAGCTGAGTGGCCAGGTGGCTGATACGGCAACCTGGCTCGTCCCATTCTATCTTCAGACCTGAAATCAGGTGAGCGAGTTCTCGACCTTGATCTAGATTTTCGATGACTCCGAGGATAATGCGAGTCTACTCTATTTTCACGGGGTGAAAAGCTCCTCCGCCCTTCACCAATATGATTGAACGCCCCACGTCTGTGGTATCCCTCTCGAAATCCCCGGTTAATCCCACCTGAAAATCTGTCAAATTTGCTTCTTGAATTGCTGTCCAAGGTAGTATCTCGACTGTTTCCCATCCTTGTACCATGAAAATTGTCTCTCTCTCCTGATGAACCTCTTCTCATCGAATTATATCCACTTCGTGATGCAGAGATATTCCGCGGCTGGTAAACTCTATCCCTACCTTCTTCTGGACCAGAGTCAGCTACGACACTTTTCAACCCAACATTCTGAGATGGACCACAGCACAGGTCTGTTTGCACCGAAGGTTTGTGCCTGGCACTCGGACAATCGGCGTGGTGCATACTGTCAAAGTTGCTGGATCTAACAACAATTACACTCAAAAATTAGTAAAATCAAACTGACAATTAGTACCTACATTCCAATTTTATTGTTTCAATTTGACTTTGGTAGTAATTAACTATTAATTTCTCCAAATACGTACAGACACTACAAAAGATACAATCTTAATTTTGTCTTGTTAATTTAAAAACTATTTTCATGTGATCGTTTTTAAAAAAATGGAATAACGTATTTGTTGAGCACTTGAGCCCCCAATATCGGTCAAAGTCGTTGTCACAAATCAAAGTCGTATATAAGGGAAGTATACATGGATGGAGGAACAAATAAGACAAACTCATCAAGAAAAATGAACTGTTGCATCAGATAGTAGATGTTACCTGCTTCGTATAGAGTCAGCACTTGCGGAGGCACCTTTGCAATCTACCTCTACTCTATCTACCCCTTTGAGCGGGGCACCTAAACACGGTTTTAACAATGGAGAATCTCGTTTAAAACTATCTGTCACCTTAGCATCGACTGTCGACAAGCAACTTTGATGCTGGAGAGAATGGTCTACATCCACACTCTTATCAAGCCCACAGCTCTGTTTTTCACAATCCCCAGCAAGAGCGTCTCCTGACAGTTGAACAGCATCATTAGGAGCTTCAAATATGATACCCTCTCTATCATCAGAATCATAATCAACATGCTCAGTTTCGTTATCTTCACCTTCGTTATCCTCCCAGCCGTAGGCGTGTCCAACTGACTCTCTAAATTCCCCGTCTTCTAAATGACAATCATAGCCTCGACCACTAGCCACGTTTGCATTATTATTAGCTAACTCACTGAAAGCTTCGTTCAAACTAGGTAAATTACGATCACCATGATTCTCAGGAGTAATAGAGCCCAAATGCTCCACAGCTTTACCGGTAGAATTTATTGACGTAGAAGTTTCAGTAACATTGGGTGCATCCATTTGATAATCACGTGTAGATGCTTGTGGAGTAGTGTTGCAATTGTTGATGGTCGCTAAAGGTGTACCCAATGCTTCCATATTGCTCGAGCAGTGTGCACCATCAGAAACTTTCCACTTAACCATCGGCATCTCGTAACGAGAAGATTGCGTACTCGCTAACGGGGAAGCAGTTTCCAAAGATTTGTTCACATTTGCATCCACAAATGTCATTTGTTCCTGAGGTCTAGAATTTCCAGACCCTAAATCATTGGCCTTGCACAATACATTTCCTGAAAGTGATGCACTCATTGCAGCAATATTACTATTACTAGCACCAAGAAAATTAGTTGAAACTGATTGACAAGTAATACTAGCCTCCTCATCATTTTCATCTAAAGCGTTCTTTTCTTTGGAGTCGGTATATCCACAGTCAATGGCCTTAACCTCACACAAAGCATTCTCTGACAGTGGCACCAGTGAAGAATCAATTTCATGCAGCTCAGTTCGGAAACTAGACTGACCCTTAGAGTTCATCAAACTCTTGGGTTTTTGATCAATATCTGAATCTGCTTCTGCAACCACAACCCATTGAGATTTTGATTCCGGGACACAACTCGGAGTTGTTTCTATAGCATGACTGTTCGTGCCATGAAGTGAACAATATCCTTTTAAACCGCTTGCAACAAGATCAGATGGCACATCTAACCTATTCAATGACTTGTCGAAGGCAGCAACCACGGCAGGAAATCCTCCGGAGTCTGACAAAGCCTTGCTCACTGCACAGGCTACAGTTTGAACATCAAGTCTCTCACCACTCTCTATTGCTAGAGCTCTCTCTGCTGGCGTAGATGTTTCCACATCCCACGACTTCTTGGAACTCATATTGTTAGTTGGTGCAACTTCCACAGACTGCATACATGAACCAGCAGAAGTATCCTCCACAGGTTGGCCCCACTCATCCATAATGGTGTTCAGATCCCAGTACTTTCTTGGAACAAAAGTATCGGCTGTTTTATCCGCGATCTCTATATCTTTATTTTGGGAATTGGATGGGATATCCTCTACGCACCGAACAACATTATTTAGGGCTTCAGACGACCCACACAATTCAACACTTTCTTCCCTGCTGATTGTAGATACAACTGATTCATTTGGCTTTGCTTTTAAAGGCTCATTTATCAGACTACTACCATCTTCATTGATACTCTTCAAGCAAACATATTCAGTACTGTCAATTGGCAAATTAGCCACGCGACCCTCCTCAATAAGCTGTCCTGTAGCCTCTGCAAGAGAGTCGGTTGATCTAGAGATGGCAATATTTTCTTTCAAAATGGTTGCAGAAGCAAAAGACTCATTGTTGTCTCTTTTCAGCAAGTCACCAATCTTGAACTTTTCAACATCGCCCACAGTACAATCTAACGATTCTAATCCACCACCACAGGCAGCAGCAGCTAGCATAGTAATGCCTGAGAAATCCTCGTTGGAAACAGGTACTCCATTGAAAGAGCTCGCAGTATTCTCAATATTATTATGCGTTACACTATTTTTGCATAATGGTTCAGAAACATCAGTTCCGTTGACCACTTTCTCTGTGATTCCATTGGCATATGTTTGCTGTTCTAAAGTGCCCCGACCACTATCAAACTCCTTAGACTTTTCACAGTGCTTCGGAGATTGAGGAGGTGGAGAAGGAGATCGAAAAAGAAATCTTCTTTTCTTGATAGGTACATGCTCCATATTGCCAAATCCCCTTCGTTGAACCAATACGTCAGACTGCAAAATCAATAAACGAGATGGCAAGTATTTAGAACATGGACTAACATGTACAACTCGAAATCGAGACCAAGAAGAACAGAGTAGACCTTATCAGATTCCAAACTGTGTGTTCCACTCAATCGTTGAAACTGCTTTTTTCCTAGATCTTGATCCAGTTGCAATGACCTTGAAATGGGTTTTCTTGAGCGCTTTGATGTGTTCCTGCCTTTAGATACTGTCTTCCAAGTTAAGTTGGGATCAACGAATTTGGCAAGTTCTAGGCCAACTGTGATCATGCTTTCATCATGGGCCTCAATTCTAGCAACTACAAATCTATCGATAAGGCTGGCTCTTTCCACACTTTCTCTAAAATGCACACGGGTTATACGTCACACCAAATCTGCATTATGAACAAAAGAGTTAAATGAAGTATAAACACAAGTCCACAAGCACAGGTAGTCGTAGCAGCTACCTCCCAACGCCCCAAGCATCACGGATAAAATCCTAATTAACAAAGCTGGCCTAGAGTCAGAGTTCTGCCAATGATCACTTTACTATCGAACTTGTGATAGGTGCTGCTATTAAAAAAATATGATCACGTAGACATGTACCCAAAAATGCACAGCCACCACGCCCACCAAAAGCAAACTATCTAATTGTCGAACTCTTAAGACATTAAGTGGCGGATTAGTAGGTGTCGAGAGCAAGTGTCGAGGGCGGAGTCAATACCCAATGTTACCAAAATACTATGAACATATGCAACAATAGGTCATTACCTTGGGTACGCAGTTCAACCAGTGTTCAATCCAGCATAAATTCCCTAGGGGTTTACAGTGTAACTTTAAGGCCCCAGACTTACCAACCCCCAGAGTTACTAACAAAAATAGCGGTATTTCATATTTTGCATACCAAAGCGGATTCTGGTGGTCTCTCAGAACAGAAATCCAACAGCCAAATCTTGATGAGTTAAAGAACTTTGTCCTAGTATCTAAAGTGACTAATAATGTAGAATCCTATTGATGAATCATGTCGAATCCACAGCCAACACTGGAAGTTTGTACAGAAGTCGCTAATATATTGAGCGACGAATAGCCAAACCATAACCCCCACCAAGAGTACTCGAAAAAACAGTAGACTTTTTTCGCCTATTTTCCTACTTAATCAACATAGCATGTATTTATGCGACAAGAAATCACTTAAAATGCATTATTTCCATCAAAATGTCTTCAATTTGTGGCAGATCTCAGCCGAAATAATAAGATCAAAACGTAATAATAATCGACCAACACTTCAATCTGAAGAACTTCACTGTTCAAATCTCTGACTTCGGACAAAGCCGCTTACAATGCTAATTAAGGAGGCATTAATTTTCTGCTCAAAATCAAACAATCAACATCAATAAACCTCGGCCTCGGCCGCTTGTCGATAAACATAGATTCTTCACAGTTGTCGTCATCAACATCATCGTAAAACAGTATCTCCTCCATAAATTCAAAGATTCTGACTTCGGCGAAAATCGACAATTCCTCAACAAATCACTATCAAATACACCGATTTTTTACACCGAAGAACACAACAATAATGAAGCAAGATCTGATAATCAAGAAATATACTGTCGAACTTGAAGCTTGCAATATCATGCGAAATCAATAGTAAAAACACAAATCAATTAGTAAAACTTAGGGTTTTCAGTACCTGTGTAAACAACAATCAATCAATCAACGAATATTTCTCTTCCGAAAATCCGAAATCCACAAATTCAACGAAAGAAATACCAGAAAATCGTCGGCTTCAAACAATTTATAATGATTTTCAGTAAAGCGAAACCCTAGAAAAATCAATCGGAGCAAATTGATTATATATAATTGAATAATCAGCGATCAAAAAAGCAGATGAAATTAACTTGAGCTTGTAAATTTCAATTTTGATTCTTCAATTGGTGTAATATTAGTCTTGGTCAATGAGCGGAGAGTTGATTTTTGGGACGAACATTGAATGATGAGAGTACAGTCAACTGTTGGAAGGTGTGGTTAAAGTAAATTACGAAAGCGAGCGGAGACGGTCTCTTATTAGGTTATTGGAAAATCTGGAACACGTTTTCACATTTATTTCGGGTAATTCTTTTATTGTTATTAAAAGTGTTGTTGTATAACTTTTTATTTGGTATACTTTTAAAACAAGAATATTATTATGACTATCATAAGTATTATTTTTTTAAACCGCAGTTCTTGAAAAGACGAGCAGTTTGAAAAAAAGAATCGTCTTATTCAGTATTCGAGTTGTGGTCAGTTAAAGTTTTCTGAAACGAAAATTTGAGTGTTTCGTGCAAAGTGTCAAAGTTCAGGATTACCACTTAATTTTTTTTTTTTTTGAAGAAAGTAGATCATAATTAATTTTTATTAATTTTATTAGGCGCAAATTCTATGGTCAACTAGTTTTTTTGTATTTACACCATTGATTTGATTGAAGGAAAGAATATTAATTATACTTTGCTTTATAGTTGGTGCTTCTTTCGTGGTGGTCCCTACACACTAACCGCGTGCTATCAATTGGTGTATCAAATTGAGCTACCTAATGACCTATTAATAACACAACTTATTAACTTGACCTAATCAACGGGTTAATAGGATTAGATACGGGTCGAGTTGTTTCAGATTTATAGCAACGGAATTACTTTTTCACATGCACAAATAAATTACTCGTACATATCATGACTTCATGACCATCGAGCCAATTGTTGAATATTACGTCGTTTTTAGCATAACTCTTAACTCGTGTCGTATTTTCGAGTCGAGTCAATGATTGCCACCTTTAACCTGCGTCCGGTAACTGTAAGGTTTTAGTAGATAGGTTTATTAGGTTATGTGGCGGAATGATGTTTAGAAGGCATTATTTTGCGTTGCGGGTGGCGAGACAAATTATCCACCATATACGGGAAATTCCAAGGCAACTTTCCCGGTTAAAGAACAATAACGTATGGCATATACAGCACCATCTTAAGCGTCGTCGATCCAAACACATTTTCAGAAAGTACTCTCGTCCAAATCCATTTTGTTAACGACTTTAATTTTAAGTCGGTCCTAATTCCACAGGATGATCTTTCCTTCGCCTGAGAAATTATTCATTAGAAATCTATTTTTTGTTGAAAAGTCGGCGCAAAGCAAACACTGCTCCAGTTTCATTCACTCGATTAAAAGAACAAATGAATACTTCATATATGCACTGAGAAATGCATTTTTGTTCCTGAATTTTCTGGAAATTATCGATCTCCTGAAGGCGTACACAGTTATCGGCTTGCACAATGAGCATTATCGAAGAGTCTGTCAAAAAAATTTCAACAGCACAAAATACAAACAGCTTCAGCACAGCGCCAATTAGAAGAGGTTATCAGATTGACCAACCATCGTCTTCTATCGGAAAAAAGCTTAACTGAAAAAACTGAACTCAGCAGTAAATGTAAACCTCATTTACACTACTACAGAAACAGCTTCATTTAACTGTCAGTTCAAAGAGGTGTTTAACTGTATAAGGAGAAGTAAATAGGAATAAATTAACGAGTGAGAGCTGAGAAACGCTACTATGCCTAAAAACCGACTGAATTCCTAAGTACTCACTTGATAACGACAAGGCAGCAGAAGCAGCAGCATCAAGAACCTCGCATACCTCCAAACTGTTTGGGGCCTGAATTAAACATCCTATCGGAATCATATCTTACATTATTACCTCTATCTTCCCTCCTGAAATCCATTGGCCTCCTACCACCACCCCTTCCATAATTTTCATTTCGTCGGAAATTTCGATTATTAAGGTTATCTTGGTCATTATATTGGAAACGCCGACCATCTCCGTCCTCATCATGATGTCTTATCGGATGAATTCTTTCAAAGATATTCCGAGGCTTCCTCCTGAAGTCGTCTCCCCCGTTATTATTGTAATCATTCCCCCTGTTTGACTGAGAATTATCATTGAATCTCCCTGATGATTCCCCATTGTCATATTTTTGGACTTGTCGGAACACTCTAATAGGTGGTGATCTCCTGCCCCTAATGGGGCCCGCAGTCGGCTGGTAAGGGGCCCGTATAGGACCTCCTCGAGCATCGGGCCTGCAATCCGGAGAGAAGCTTCTGGATCTAGACCGGGATCTATGGTCATTGCGCACAAAAAGAGGTTTTCTCTGATAGTGATCACCTTCCTCGCAGTCGGGATCCCTGCTTGCATCATGAAATCTCATAGGACAATCGTTTGACCTCAATCTTCTGGGTGAACCGATAGTGTTAAATCTCGGTCTTTGATTGAAAACCCGAACAGGAGATCTCCTCTCCTTGATGTGATTAGCTGATTGGCCAGGTGGCTGATATGGCAACCTTGTTCGTCCCACTCTAGCATCAGATCTAAATTCAGGAGAGCGAGTTCTCGACCTCGATCTAGATTTTCGATGATTCCGATGATAATGTGAGTCTAGTCTATTTTCAAGGGGTGAAAGGCTTCTCCCCCCTTTACCAAAATGACTTATCATGGCCGGTCTGTTGTATCCTCCTCTAAATCCCCGGTTTATTCCACCAGAAAATCTGTCAAATTTGCTTCTTGAATTACAATCCAAGTTTGCATCTCGATCGTTTACCATTCTTGAGCCATAAAGGTTCTCTCTCTCTTCTGGTGAACCTCTCCTCATAGGATTAAATCCACTCCGGGACGCAGTGACAATACGGGGCCGCCAAGTTCTAAGGGAAGAATCCTCTGAAACTCTGACAACTCTCTCCCCACCTTCTTGACCAGAGTCAGGCGCAACATTTTTCACCTCAACATTACGTGATGGACAACATAACAGATCTGTTTGCACCAAAGACTGGTGCCTGATACCCGAACAATCGGCTTGATGCAAACTGTCCAATTTGCTGGAATTGACAAAAAGGCTCAAAAATCAGAGAGAAAGCAACAAATAACTACTGTGATATACAAGATGAGAATGTTTTAAACAAAAAACTAAAATTCCCTCACATAATCATGTAAGTTTTCAAATAATTTCTCAGAATAATTTTTTGTTAAACTCTCTTCTTATAAACAAAGGGAGTACCTGTTTATTACGTCTGAACACTGCAACCCTCTTCCACTTGCAGAGGCACCTCCGCAATCACGCAGAGCATCATCATTGAAGTTTCTTTCAGATCTATCATTTTCTAAATGTGATCTTTCACCATCTTTGCAATCTCCATCTACCTTATCTTGCACTTTAAGCTGAGCCCCGACACAGACACTCGTTAATGAAGATTCTCGTTTAACGCTCTCTGTCAACTTAGCATCAACGGTAGACGCACAACTTTGATGCTGAAGATAACAGTTTTCCTCGTCACCTTTATCCAGAAGACAGCTCGGCTTTTCACAGTCTCCCGCAATAACTTCTCCTAACAGTTCGACGGAATCAGTAGCAGCTTTAAAAATCAAAGCATCCCGCTCAGTTTTGATATCCTGAGCTTCGTTATTCTCCCAATCATGTCCAACTGGCTCTCTCAGTTCCCCATCTTCTAAATGGCAATCATAACCTCGAGCATTGCGCGCATTTGCATCAATTTTAGTCAATTCACTATGCAACTCGCAACCACCAAGACTCTCGGGAGTCACACAACCCAAATGTTTGACAGTTTTACCCGTAAGATTTATCGACATTAAGGTTTCAGTATCATTGGGTAAAATGTCCATCGGATCATCACATCTAAGAACATCTAAAGTACTGCCCATATCTTGAGCGTTCTTATTGATAATGTTCGTTCTAGGTGAAACCAGGGCTTCCATATTTCCCGAACAAGATTGTGATTTAACTAACTGGGCAGGGGCTTTCAAAGACTTATTTTCATTTGCGTCCATGATTGTCGTTTGTTCCACTGGTCTAAGATTCCCAAAGTTTGTATCATTGGCCTTACAAGAAATGTCCTTTTCATTCTCATCTAAAGCATTCCTTTCTTTGGAATCAATATGCCCACGGTCATTGTAATCATTCCCCCTGCTAGATTGCGAATTATCATTGAAACTACCTCGTGATTCCCCATTGTCATATCTGTTGTTATGCCGGAACAATCTAACCGGTGATCTCCTACCCCTAGTCGGCTGGTAAGGGGATCGCATAGAAATCACTCGAGTATTTGGCCTGTAATCCGGAGAGAAGCTTCTGCATCTAGTCTGGTGTCTACGGTCATTGCGCATGAAAAGAGGTTTTCTCCGATAGTTATCGCTTTCCTCATAGTCGGGGTCTCGACTTGTATCATGAAATCTAATAGGACAATCATTTGATCTAAATCTTCCGGGAGAACCCAACCTGTTAAATCTTGGTCTTTGATTGAAAACCCTAACAGGCGATCTCCTCTCCCTAATGTGGTTAGCCGAGTGGCCTGGTGGCTGATATGGTAACCTCGTTCGACCCATTCTAGCTTCAGACCTAGAATCAGGAGAGCGGGTTCTTGAACTAGATCTAGCTTTTCTTTGAGACTGTTGATAATGTGAGTCTGGTCTATTTTCAAGGGGTGAAAAGGTTCTTTCCCCTTTACCAAAATGATTTAACATGCCCTGTCGGTGGTATCCCTCTCGAAATCCCCGGTTAATCCCACCAGTAAATCGATCAAATTTGCTCCTTGCATTAATATCCAAATTACTATCTCGACAATCCCTTGTACCATGAAAATTGTCTCTCTCTCCTGGTGAACTTCTTCTCATTGGATTATACCCACTTCGTGACGTAGAGATAAAACGGGGCCGGCAAACTCTTAAGGAAGTATCCTCTGAATCTCTAACAACTTTCTCCTCACCTTCTTCTGGACCAGGGTGAGTTTCAACACTTTTCAACTCCACATTCATCAATAGACCACAGGTTACATCTGTTTGCCCCGAAGATTGGCGTGTCACACCCGAACGATCAGCTTGAGGCATACTACCAAAGTTGCTGGATCTAGCAATTCGGATTAAATATCAGTAGGAAGCAAGCAGCCAATCTAATTAACAAAATGATAACATCAAGAAAAAATGATAATTATTTGCAAATAAATTTGTCATAAGCCTGACCCGACCCATTGGACAACACACGACCTAACCTCTTTTAGCCAACAATTTTGACCCAAATCTCGAAAAGAACCATGCCCGGTGTACTTTATTAGTAGTACAATACACAACATTAAGTAAATTATTTAATTTAAGGGTAATTATACATTTAATCCCCTGAACTAGACCCTTACTCACCAAACTCCAAATAGAACCAACCTATATCCTACAGAAATGCAATTTTTTACAGGCATGTAACCACTTTCTTGATTCATTTTACGTTACCCACTTACCCCCGCTTTTTATCCACAGTATATATGTCATTCTCGCATATTGAAAACATCAAAATACCTTCTTGTTCCAACTTTAATGACACATGTTTCAAAATTTTCATAAAATACTTTTTCGTTTCATTGAAGGTCAAGCTATCTACTCAAAAATCCAAAAATCATATATGAAATGAAGGGACTACCTGCTTATTATGTCTGAACATTGCAACCCGCTTCCACTCACGGAGGCACCTCTGCAGTTGCACAAAGAATCATCAACAAAGTCTTTCTCAGGTCTATCAGTTTCTAAATTTGATCTACCACAGTCTTTGCAATCTCCCTCTACTCTATCTTTTCCTTTAACCTGACCCCCAAAACACACTCTAAACAATGGAGAATCTCGTTTAGAACTCTCTGCCATATTAGCATCAACTATGGACAAAGAGTTTTGATGCTGAAGAGGGACACTTTTATCCAGACCACACCTTGGTTTTCTACAATCCCCAGCAAAACGATCTCCATACAGTTGGACAGAATCATTAGCAGCTTCAAAACAGATTCCGTCCCTATCATCAAAATCATAATCAACATGCTCAGTTTCGGCATCTTCACCTTCATTACCCTCCCAGCCGTGTCCAACGGAATATGAGAGTTCCCCGTCTTCTAAATGACTATCACAACCCCGTGCATTGACCACATTTTCATTATTTATAATCAATTCACTTGAAGTTTTATCAAAAACCTGTGAATCACTAACGCCATAATACTCTGGAGCATGAGAGCCCAAATGCTTCGCATGATTTACCGATTTTACTGTTTCCGTAACACTAGGAACAAATTCCATGAGCTGATCACACGTAGAAGTGTCTTGAGTACTGGAATAATCACGAATTTCTGTAGCAGTCACCATATTCATGGATTTATTTTTAATAATCATTGATACAGGAGAAAGCAAGCGTTCCATACTGCCCGAGCAATGTGCACCATCAGGATCTTTTAGTTTAACAAGTGGCATCTCAGAACAAGAAGATTGTGAACTTGCTAGTTGGGAGAAGGATTCTAGAGGCTTAATTTCCTTCGCACCTACAAATGTCGTGTGTCCCTGAGGTGATGCTCCCAAGGCAGCAACTTTTGAGGAACTTGCACCAAGGACATTAGGTGAAACTGATTGATAAGTTATATCGTCCTCGTCATTTTCATCTAAAGCATTCCATTCTTTGTAGTTGGTATGTCCAAACTCACCCGCCTTAACCTCAGAGGAAGCATTTGCTGACAGTCGCACCAACGAAAAATCAATCTTATGCATCTCAGTTTGGAAACTAGACTGACCCTTGTAGCTTACCAAATTATGGCCTTTTTTATCAATATCTGAATAAGCTTCTGCAACAGCCAGATCCCGACAACTTTTTGTTACAGCAATACATGTTGAGGATGTTTCCAGAGTGTGACTATCTAAACTACTCCCTGACAAGTTAGATGCAGTAGCTATGCCAGTAAATCCTCGAGAGTCTGTTACTGCCTTGCTTTCAGGCATTGTATAGGCTAGAGTTAGACTATTGAACCTATCGCCACTCTCATTTGCTATTACTTCTAGAAGTCCTTTTCCTGGCGTAGACGCTTCCAAGTTCACAGGGTTCTGAAAATACGTAGCCCTAGTGGGTGCAATATCAGTAGACTGCGTAGACGCTTCCACATTCACAGAATTCTGAAAACACACAGCATTAGTGGGTACAACATCAGTAGACTGCATACACGTATTGTCATCGACGGGATGGTCCCAATCATCCATCATGGTATTCAAATCCCACTGCAATCGATAATTTCTTGGAACATCAGAAGTCTCTGTTGTTTTAACAGCGGTTTCAATAGCTTCATTTGGCAAATCAGATGAGGTATCCTCTGCACGTAGAGCAACACTGTTTACAGTGTCAGGCAATCCACAACACTCAATAGTTTCTTCATTGTTGATTGCAGATACAACTAATTCATTTGGTGCAGCTCCTGAAAGCTCGTTAATCTGACTCGTATCATCATCAATAGTATTTTTCGAGCAAACATGATGAATATTGTTACTTGGCGAATCTGCCATACAATCATCCTCCACAAGCTGTTCTGCGGCCTTTTCAAAAATGACAGTTGATTTAGAGATCGCAATATTTTCATTTGTGATGGTCGCAGAAGCAAAAGACTCATTATCATCACTTTTCAGCAAGCTAGCTGTGTTAGACTTTTCAATATCACCCACAATACAATCCAATCCACCACCACAAGCCGCAGCAGCGAGCATTGCAATGCCCGAGAAATCCTCACTACAAACAGGAACTCCATCGAAAGAGCTTGCAGTATTCTCAACATTACCATCCATAACACATGTTTTGAGTTCCGATCCAGAGGAGACAATTCCAGTGACCTCTTGCTCTGTGTTTTCATCCGTAAATGTTTGTTGCTCTAAAGTGCATTTACCGCTATCAAGCTCCTGAGACTCTTCACAGTGCTTCGGAGATTGAGGAGGTGGAGAAGGAGTTCGCAAAAGAAATCTCCTTTTCTTGATAGGTACATGCTCCATATTGCCAAATACCCGTCCTTGAAGTGATAAATCAGACTGCGAAAAAAGTAAAAACAGACGGAGAAAGATGAGAAGTATTTAGAAGACGGGTCCAATGTGCACAGGGGGGAATAAAGACCAAAAAGGCCATAATAAACCTTATCAGATTCCGAACTATGTTCCCCACACGATCGCTTAAGATTTTCTTTCCCTTTATCCTGATCCAATTCCAAAGTCTTTAAAATTGACTTCCTTGAGCGCCTTGATGTATTCCTGCCTTTAGATACCGTCTTCCAGGTCAAACTAGGGTCAATGAAGTTCGTAAGTTCCAGGCCAACTGCGGTCATGCTTTCAGCATGGGATTTAATCCCATCAACTATAAATCTATCAACAAAGCTCTTTCCAAACACCGTCTCTATATTAATTAAATGCACACAAGCTCCACCTCACACAGTATCTGCATTAAGTAGTCACAACATTATTAAAACAACAAATCACGTAAAATCCTATAACTAAGTCGGGATTTAATGAATTCGCAACTCATCCATCTAAATCGACGAATCCTGTAGAATCCAAAGGCGCGACTGAGAGCTCTATACAAGTCTCAATTATCACTAAAATTGATTTTTTTTTTCGCCTATTCAATCAACATAGCTCAAAATAGCGCGATTTCATGCAACAATACACCAATCAAAACCTTAATTTCCAGCAATTAAACTCTTCAATTTCAGCAAGATCTTAGCCAAAATAATATGAACACCACAAAACCGAAAACAATCAAAGCTTCCAGTTAAACGCCTTCAATCCGAAAAAGTTTTAATTAGCATTGACTGCATCTCCGCTTCGAAGCGAAGATGCAGTCAATTCTAATCAATAAGGCATCAAATTTCTGCTCAAATTCAAAACATTAAACCATCCTACAATCGCTGCAATATCGATTTCTTCACAATCATCATCAATATTATAATAAAAAAAAAAAAATCTTCGGCGCAAATTAGCATCTCATCAACAATCAACTACACTGTTTTTCACAGTTGAATCGAACAAAAAGAAACAAGATCTGAAAATCAACAAATATAGTGTAGGAGCTTGTAATTTAATGCGAAATCAATAATAATAATACGAAAAATCAATAAAATTAGGGTTTTCACCTTCGAAAAACGCAGAAATTCAACGACACAAAAAAATCAAAAATCTTCAGTACACAAAGTTCGATAATCGAATCGAATCGAATTGAATCGAACAAATGTTGAATTTGAGTATCTGAGTGAAGCAAAACCCTAAAGAAGATGAAGAGAAAAAGTTGATTGATTGATTGATTCCTCTTTCCTTCAATTTATCAATTAATTTATTAATAATTATAAGTGATGAGGCATGAAAGTTGAATTTTCCCTGAAATTATTGATTGAAGTCTGAAATACGACAATAAATTGAGTGGGGAGTGGGACCCATGCACATCAAGTCTAAGTGTGTGGATGGATGACTGAGATGTTAAAATGGTAATGATATTACGCAATGCTATGAAATATGAATATCAGTATTTAATACGGAGACTTAATTGAAGGTAAATTCTGGTTTTAGACGGACCATGAGATTACTTTGTGATAAAATGTGACCATAATTGCTTTGGTAATGTTATGGTTTGCGGTAGTTTTTTTTTTCAAAATTAGTCACATTTGACAGTCTTATTGTATTTAGAAATACAAATTAAACAGGATCTCACATGATTATATTTTTTCGGTATATACAACAAGTAATATCGAAAATTCTCTTCTGTTACTCCTCCGGTCAATGTCACACTCTTATCCACGCCACTTGCTTTGGGAATGTTTGAACAATCTGTGGATATATTTAGCTGTTGACTAATCTTTTCTTCTCTTAGGTCTGGTTCTTTTTTGGGGTTTAATCCATCTACGAAAAACTAAACCGAATTTGAGATATATACTTTTTCTATGGTTTGAGAAAATATGGAGAAACTCTCCTTGTATCGACGAGAAAGAAGTCACTTATTCCGTATATTTGAGCATAATGACAAGAGAATAAGGGGAAAGGACACGTGTTCTTGTTGATTCACATATGAGTCCGTCTTATACAAGATTTAATTCAAATACCGAGAAGTTCATAAGGTCATGTACTCATGTGATAGTAAGATCATTCACATAATTACGTTGTTTTAATGGTTGATAGACAAACTACAGCTCAAACTCAGGTAGGTAAGCTATAAGCAAATAATACACCAGATAGGCCGATACACAGCTCATCGGCAGAATTATACAGTTCAGTAAGGACACCTGAAAATTATGAGCAATATCTTCCAGAGAGACGGGACAGAAATTGAACGGCCAGCTTTTTTCTATATTAATGTGGCGAACATTCAGTTTTCAGTAGTTCATCAGCAGCGGGAAGCTCGTACAGAAGACAAAAAAGGTACAAACATTGTCCGCTACAACTCAATATTTGTTGATAAAGGTCATAATTCATAAAGCTAACCTAACACCGACTGCAGCAAAAAAAGCAGCTATCTTCGATTATACATATGGCGAACTTTCAGTTTTCACTAGTTAATCAGCAGTGAGAAGCTCATCCACAAGTCAAAAAGGTACAAACATTGTCCGCCTCCGATTCAATGTTTGCTGATAAAGGTTATAAAGCTAACCTAACACCGACTGTGTGCAGCGAAAAAAGCAGTTATCTTCAAGATTATATGGCCCAAAAAGAACCAACAGAACTTGCCATTGAACAGCTTCTTGACCATGCCGCATTGTTTCCGTACTTGGAAGTCGTATCTCTAACTAAGATCGTATTATCCAACCGACAGCTCATGACTCACTTATCAGCCCAACTGACGGCGTAGATGTAGCGGTTTCCCGAACAGAAGCTGAAATACATTTAATAAAATTAATTATTAATGAATTTTTCCATTGGATGGGGGAAGCCTAGGTTTTCACAGATTGGTATATACGAAGTACAAAAATGCATAAAGCGGGACTTTCAGATTTGGTCTCACTAACTGTTACACACAGACCGTGTCCGAATGACCCACGCTGAGTCGGTGACTGAACCAAGGCTGATTAAATGGAGACTACATTCTAAAACAAAAGCCGAGGCTTACACTCAGGTTCCAATAGGTTTTCTGGAGAAAAGGATGCAATTGTCGGCAGTGCTGGAGACTGACTCACACGTGCAACCTGACTTTCTTGTAAGCAAGGTGTGACATCCTGCTGTACAGCCGGAGATGCTTTCAGCTGCTCCTCGGTGATCTTCAAATACTCACTCTCACTTGAATATGCTTTGATTGATGGAATGCCATCTGTAACAATACATAGGACATGGATGAATAAATAGAAAATATAACATGAAATGATCCGCAAAGGTGAAAGTGGTCTGATGAGTGACGGCTCGTACGACACGTTTAGTATCAAATAAAAATGTACAGCGACTGATGAAAAAAAGAATCATAAATTGGGACTTGTTATAAAGAAGATACAGACCAAAAAGAAATGGAGGCGATATCGCAATAAATTGAGTCATGATAAGAAAAAATGGAAAAGGATTAGTTGACATCTCCATAATGTTGGAGCATGTACATGCGAAAAAGGTAATGCGTGCAGTTATTAAATTGGTGATGACGAGCTCACATTAAAATCCTAAAGTATTTTTAAAGCTCGATGTCAATTTTAAGAAACATACTTCCCATATTTATTTTGTTATTTGTGATTCCATTTAGCCCTAGTGACTCAGAATATGAAAAGCCACTAATAATCGCTCGACAAAGACAATGCCATGACCGCAAAATAAACTGCACAAAGAAGCAGGCAGCTAGACCGTGAACTCTCGTACCTCCAAACTTTTTGGGGCCTGAATAAAATATCCTCTCGGTATCATATCTTACATCCCTTCTTTCTTCCTTTCTGAAATCCACTGCCCTCTTATAACCACCCCTTGAATAGCTTTCATTTCGTCGGAAATTTCTATTAAGGTTAAATCGCTCATTGTACTGGAATTGTCGACCATCTCCGTCCGCATCATACTGTCTTACAGGATGAATTCGGTCGAAGATACTTTGAGGTTTCCTCCTGCATTCATCTGCCCCATTACCCCTGTCAGACTGAGGATTATCACTGAATCTTCCACGTGATTCTACATTGTCATATCTTTGGACTTGTCGAAACCCTCTCACAAATGATCTCCTGCCCCTACCGCGATCAGTAGTCGGCTGGTAAGGGGGCCGCATCGGACCCGCTCTAGTATTGGACCTGAAATCCGGAGAGAAGCTTCTGGATCGAGATCGGGATCGCCGGTCACTGTGCACAAAACGAGGTTTTCTCCGATGGTCATCAGTTTCCTCGTAGTCAGGATCCTGACCTGCATCATGAAATCTTGTAGGACCATCATTTGATCTCAATCTTCCGGGAGAACTCATAGTGTTAAATCTCGGTCTTTGATTAAACACCTTCCCAGATGATCTTCCCTCCCTAATGTGATTAGCATAGTGCCCAGGTGGCTGATGTGGCGATTTTTCTCGTCCCATTCTAGCTTCAGACCTGAACTCAGGTGAGCGACTTCTCGACCTCGATCCATATTTTCGTTGACCCCGGGGATAATGCGAATCTGATCCATTTTCAAGGGGTGAAAAGCTTCTCTCTCCTTTCCCAAAATTATTTAACATGCCATGTCTGTGGTATCCTTCTCTAAATCCCCGGTTTATTCCACTAGAAAATCTGTCAAATTTGCTCCTTGAATTCCTGTCCAAATTAACATCTCGACCGTTTACCATCCTTTTATCATGAAAATCATTTCTCTCTCCTGGTGAACATTTTCTCATCGGATTATATCCACTTCGTGAAGTAGAGACCATACGAGGCCGGCAATCTCTATAAGAAGTATCCTCAGAAACTCTGATAATTTTGTCTCTACCTTCTGTGCCCAAGTTGCAGGATCTAACAACAATTAGGCACACAAATTAGTGAGAATCAAACTGACAACTGCTAAATTAGTAAGAATCATATCCCAAATTTATTGCCCTCATTGGACACTGGTGGTCAAGAAATGTCAACTTTGGCCATTAAATTTTCCATACATAAGTAAAATTACTACTAAAGATACAGTGTAAAACATGTCTTGTTTGATCCATAAAAACGATCTTCATGCGACCATTTTAAAAAAGAAGCAAATATTGTATACTTGGAAGATATAATGGCCAAAGTTAACGCCGTTTTACCACCTAAGTCAAATTGAGGCACCATCACTAGATGTAGTAGTAAACAACCTTCGCAACCTCCCTCCTTAGGCTGGAGTTATATTTTACCTGTTTCTTATGGAATCGACACTTCTTCTGTCTGAACAAGAGAACCTTCTTCCACATCTGGAATCGCGTAGAGCATCATCGCTGAAGTCTTTGCCAGGTCTATCAGTTACTGAATTTAATCTTCCAAAACCCTTCCACTCTTCCTGTTTAAGCTGAGCCTCAGAAAACGATTTCAACCATGGAGATTCTTGATCATGTGTCGACAAGCAGCTTTGATGCTGAGAACAGTCTTCCCCCACTCTTTTATCAAGAGTAAATCTCTGTTTTTCACAATCCCCGTCAAGGACTTCTCCCCATAGCCGGACAGAATAGATACCCTCCCTATCATCAGAATCATAATCAACATGCTCCGTTTCAGCGTCCTCAATTTCGTTATGCTCCCAGCCATGTCCAACTGACTCTCTCAGTTCCCCGTCTTCTAAATGACAGACATAACCTCGATCATTGAACACATTGTCCCTTTCATTAGCATACCAATCCTTGCCATGAAGAGAATTAATTCCCTTTAAATGGCTCGTAACATGATCAGATGACACATCTAAGCTACTGATTGACATGTCTGACCCTGTCTTGCTTTCCGACATCACATAGGCTACAGTTTGACCACCCAATGCATCACCACTCTCAATTGCTACCTGTCTCTCTCGTGAGGTAGACGTTTCCACATCCACAGACTTCTGAATACTCCTAATACTAGTTTGTGCAGCTTCCGCAGACGTCATACATGAACCAGCAAAAGTATCATCAGCCGGATGGTCCCAGTCATCCATTGTCATATTCAGATCCCAGTGCAATCTAAAATTTCTAGGAACATCAGACGTCTCGGTCGCCTTTCCGGCGATTTCAACATCCTTAGTTGGCGAATCGAAGGGGATAGTTTCTGCACGTAGAACAACATTGTTTGCGGTGCCAGGCAATTCACAACACTCAGTAGTTTTTACCATGCTGATTTCAGATACAACTAATTCATTTCGTTCTGATCCTGATAGCTCCATTATTTGACTCGTACCATCATTAATAGTAGTATTTGACTCATTTTCTGTCACATTTGCCGTAGAATCAAGTGTCTCATTATCATCACTTTTCGGCAAGTCACCCATCTTAGTCCTATCAACATCAACCACAGTACAATGTAATCCACCACTACAAGCGGCAACAGCAAGTATTGCAGTGCCTGTCAAATCCTCATTGGCAACGGGTACTCCATTGCAAGAGCTTGCAGTATTCTGAACATCACCATCCATAACACGTTCTTTGCATACTGATTCAGAGAAATCAATTAATGCGACCTTTTGCACTGTGTTTCCTTTGACATATGTTTGCTGCTCTAAAGTGCACATACTGCTATCAAGCTTTTGAGACTCTTCACAGTGCTTCGGAGATTGAGGGGTTGGAGATGGAGATCGCAAAAAAAACCTCCTCTTCTTGATAGGTACATGCTCCATTTTGCCTAATCACCGCCCTTCAAATGATAAGTCAGACTGCAAAATCAATAAAAAAGAGGACAAGTATTTAGAAGATCAATTAACATTAGCAAGTTGAAATCAAAATTAAAAAAGTAAATCCGGATTGAACATTTATCATATTTGTGTACCGCTTAAACGTTTAAGATTCTTTTTCCCTTTTCCCGATCCAACTCAAAGGACTTCAAAGCGGGCCCTCTTTTAGTGCCTCTTTGACAGAAATCTCAAGCTGAAAAAAACAAAATAAAGTAAGTTTGATGCCAACTGTGATCATGCTTTCAGCATGGATTCAATTCCATCAAATCTGCATTATGAAGAAAAGAGTTGGATGAAGTTTTCATACAAATACCCATAACCTCAAAGTACGCATAAGTCATAACAGCAATCACCGCCCTCATCCCCAAGCATACTTACAAAAATCATTACTAACAATGACAACCCAGATTCATGATTACAAAATTCCAATGCAAAATGATCACTTTACAATAAAATTTGTGCTATATAGCCCTATTGAAACTAGTGTATGACTATATGAGCATGTCATAACTTACTGTCGAAACCCAATCTTCTATCATATGATAATGTACACTATAAATGGTAACATAATATCAAAACCCAACATCACGAACAAGGTTATGAGCATAAGTTCCCCAGGCGTTTACATACGTCATTTACCTTAGGCCCGTAGTTCAACCAGTGTTCAATTCTCTGCATAAATTACCGAGAAGGTTTACAGTAAAACTATTAACCTCACACATGCCAAACCCCAGAGTTACTATCAAAAACAACGGGGTTTCAACTTTTCATACATTGCTTGAACATGACAGATATGGATTGCGATGGTCTCTCAAATCATGAATCCAACAACCAAATCGAGAGTTAATTCAAGAAATATACCCCGTATGAATTGGCATCTCATCTCATACATCTAAAGGGACAGATCTCATAGAATCCAACAACCAAATCTTAAATTTAAATGGAGAAGTTTCTTTCTTAGTCTCCTAGTATGAATTGCCGCCAACTCACATGTCTAACGCGATAATCATGTAGACTCCACAGCCAAAACTCGAGTTTTATAAACAAGTTTCGTATATCTAAAGTGACCACTAGCCAAACCCTAACCAAAACCATCACGAAAGTCAAAACCAGTTGATATTTTCGCAAACACGGTATCACATCCTCACAACCTAAAGTGCCTACTCAATCAACATACCACATTTTCGCGTAACAAGAAATCACGAAAACGATTTATTCCAGCAAAAATTCTTCAATCTAAAGAAACCAGGGTTCACATTTCTAACTTCGGAAATTCACAATCACAAGTCAACGCAAATCCACATTTTCTCGAAACATCAATTCTTCACCATTATCATCGTAAATAGAATTTCCATAAACAAATTCAACATTTTCGTTTCCGCGCGAATTAACAACTTCTCAACAAATCATAATAAACTAAATTAACCGAAGAATAAACAAATTCAACATTTTCTCGAAACATCGATTCTTCACCATTATCATCGTAAAATAGCATGCATCTCCATCAACAAATTCAACATTCTCACTTCCGCGCAAATTAACAACTTCTCAACAAAGTCATGTTGAATGTTGAATTTGATGCAAAATTAACAATAAAAAACACAAATCAATAAAATTTAGGGTTTCCAATACCTGTGCGAAAATCAAAAATCATCACAATCGTCGAACAATTAGAACAATTAGTTGAGTTTTTCAGTGAAGCGAAACCCTAGGGAAAAAAAGATGAAATTTGAGCCGTTGGATTAACGATACATGGTGAAATGAGAAGCGTTGATTTAGCCGACGAACAATAATTAATAATAATAATTTAAATAATTAATGATTGATAAATGATGATGAATTGAATGAAAAAGTACTCTCAAAATTTAATTTATGGGACTTTTTCCAATGATAGTAACAAACACGGTATTGTATTGAATGCGATTGAATACGATTATTATACGTGTATGTTTTTTCAGGTGGGACATACAAAATGGTACTATCAAATTGACCTCCAAATTGTGATGTGACGTATATCATCGCTATAAGCAGTTCGTCGGGTATTATTAGTCACAAGCTGAACACATTATGGTGTATTAATGAAAATGGTTACAATCTATGATAAATTAATGAAACATGTATCGAATGAAAGTGTTATATTTATATATAATCAACAATAAGAAGGGTGGAATAATAATAAAAAATGAAATAATACAGAAAAAGTGCTTTATTAATAACTTATAGGGAGATTGACTTTCCAAAAGTGTTTGCCGACGTTAATTAGGCTGAGCATATTCTCTGGGTCTTAGATGAGATTTTTTGAAAACGTAATTTGAAATATTAAATCATTGTACAAAGATATTTATGTGCTTAGAAAAACTCCAAGATTGTAAATCAATTACTTAATTCGTTCTAATTACGTGTCTGCGTATTTTAATTTTTTGGTGTTACATTCATATGTTTACGGAGTATCTTTTATATAATCCCTCCAATCCAATCCAAACTACCCACTCACTTTTTAAAGTCAAACTTGTAAAATATTGACATCGATTATATTAGGTCAAATCTTCGAAATTTATATATAAAATTTATATTCTTACATTTGTTATAAGAATAGGTTTCGGAAAATTACAATTTCGACCCAAAAAAATAATATATAAATGAATAAAAACGCGGTCAAAGTGTCGTCTCGTAGACCGCAAAAAGTCAAATGGGTAGTTTGGATTGGATTGGAGGGAGTATTAGGAATGTTATCTCACATACATTATTGTTCAGTTGTTCCAATCACAACTACATGTCTACAAACACAAATTCTCAATGATGATCTTCTCTCTCGTTGATGTTTTTGTCAAAGTATAGATAAATAAACTTTCCAATCAGAGGATTATTTCAAATCTGCTGGTTCGGCGAAGAGCCGTGACGGAGCTACCACAAATCTTTTACTTTTTCATATGCATTTTCTTTTGTCTTATTCATCCCATTGGTCATATTTGACCTAACCTAAATGACAATTTGGCTATTTTGATATACAAAGTATTTGTGCATCTCCTATCTACCAAACGTTATAAGCAAACATTGTGATATAAATATAGGACAATGATAACACCACTACCGTTTTTACTAATGTCACTCAAATACAAGCTAATTATATGGATGTCTTACTATTCATTCTCTCACAAATTGACATTAGTAAAGATACTAGCGTCATCGTTGCCCCAATATATCATGCAAATTTTGTCTCGCTCTAACCTTTTTAAATGTCGTAAAACTTGAGAAGTTAGAAGTAAACATTGTAAAATGATTACTACTGTACTTACCAAGTTTTAGGTTGATTTCTTTTAAAGGGCTCTAGAATTTTTAATAACTAGCCTTGGATTGAAAGTTTAAAACATGTCATCCTAGAGAAAAGTTGAAGAATAACACAAATTGTTGTGTAAGATCATTTTTCACATAAGACTAATCCATTAATCAAAAGCCAAAATAAATTATGTAATAAATTTGAAAAAAAATATTTTATTTTCATAACGTAAAATTTTATATTGATAACTTGTAAATTTAAATATGTTATTTTTCATCATAAAATGTCGGGTGGTTAATATAAAATTAAAATATAAATAAAATAAATTATTATTCTTGGGCTTCTCATCTTTTAGGTCAGTCTTACGCTATAAGACGATTATATAGGAGAGTTGCTGGGAGAATAATTGTAAGATTAGTTAAAAACTTAAAACTACAGTATTGGGCTTTTGTTGCTTTATTGGTGAACTAGTGGCACCAATAGTTTAGTGAACAACATTGCAATTTTTACAAAAACCTCTTAAATCATAAGCCTCATTCAAAGTGGGCTTAAACTATTTACACTGTAAGAGGTTAGCAGTCTATGGGCTTAACACATGTGAGGTCCACTAGGTTGTTCAACTTTAAACAACGAGTCTTGCAGAAGACGGGTCACATTGCGCCACAAGGTAAAGACGAAGTAAATGTGATCCATTTAAGACGGAATGTAACCCGAACAAACTTTTAAAGCTATAGCAAGCAGCCCAACAGGTTGTAGTTGAAATGGTCACATTTGTTAGTAAAATGTCGATATTTGGTCCGACTTTTAACTTGTGACGAAAAGTTTTCATCTTCAATGAGAATTTGTATACTTTAAATCAACGGCAGATTTTAATGAACTATCCAAAATATCCATTGTTATGTTTGTATCTTGTATCTGTTAGTCGCCGCTTCGAACGACTATCACGGTGGTCTAAACTTGAACAGTATCTGATCAACGTAAAACGAATTGTTTTTCTAAAGTCGAAACGACGAATTACTATGTGAAACAACATTGGCCTAATCAATGTGAAAAGAATCGATATTTTTTTTCTAATAATCAAAACGAGGAATTACTAATCGTAACAATGGAAGTATGGAACTAATCAACGCAAAGCGAAATCAACATTAAAAAAAACATTTTTTTATGTATATAGTAAAACACAAATTTTCATTTAAGACATGCCAAACAACATACCATTTGCATATATAAGACAAAGCAGCATGCTTAGATATTAGTAAAAACATTTGTCTTAATTATACATTCAAGTAACATGTTATTTGACCCATTTAAACTTAAGCTAAATATAAGCTATGTCCAAGTCAAGTATAAGCTATGAATCTATGATATTCCGACACTTCACTTAGCTATTGTATCACGTATCCAATACGTATCATGAATTTATGATACTCCGACACTTCACTTAATCTGCATGAAAATCAAATAGGGAATACACCATCTTCAATTCCCACACCACTAAATCATGTCAAAATATAATATAATTGAACTTCAAAGACTATCATCATCATTCATCACTATATATATCATAAGGGCAAACAAGAAGATAAGATTGATTAAAATATTTAGATATTATATTATGTATTTTGCTTCTAAGTTACAAACATGAAAATGTGTCTTTTAAACTAGCTTCAATCATAAGGCCACAATTCTGAGGTCATTAATCAATGCGTATCCTTACTCTCCCTTTTCAAGCAAGGCTACTCAATTAACTTTTTTTACAAGTTAAATTACTCAAAACTTATAAATATAAACAAGCCACTTTCATTTCTTTCACTTTTCTTAATGTTTTCCTTCAATTATTTGTGTAATTTTCAATATTTTCTTAGATGTTAATTAGCCTTGTAACAAGTTTTTCGATACATTTTTCCGATATTACATAATTACCAAATAAAACCCTTGTAACAAGTCTTTCGGTCCGTCAGCATAGTTAAAAGGAAGTCTCAGGTTCGATTCTCTTACACCGTTTTATTGCACTTTAAAAGTAAGCGCGTAATTGCGCAAGCATGCTTAACATTTCCTAATATTGAGTCATTAACATGTTAATTGCAGTGATTATCAAAGTTGTGAAGGATTCTCCTCTACTATCTACAAAGGGATTGCTATGAAGATCATATCAAAAACCAAAGCACTTTTCTCATGCAAGAGTAAACTCTCCAACATATCTACTTATCATTATGTGATTTTTGTTTAAGTTAATTACTTTAGAATGCATGTGGATTGGACATTTAAGTTGCATCGGGTCAGATTAAGCCGCTCAATTTTGTATGCTCATCACAACTCATAAGTTTAATAACATGATATCTCATAATACCAAGTTTTCCAAATTACGTATTTGTCACAAGGGTCGTCACAAGCTGAAGTCGGGTCAAATGTCGCCATATTAACGACAAATGTGACCGTTTAAACGACAACATATTATACCTTAGAAATTTTGTTCTGGTTACATTTCCTCTTAAATAGGTCACATCTACTCCGTCTTCACCTTGTGATAAAATGTGACCCGTTTTCAGCAACCGTTAGTTATATCAATAGCTAAGTAATTCAATCCACCTACAAGTGAAAATCATTCACTAAAGTTGTTTATAATTGAGCTAAGGAATGGGCCTTAAATGGTCTTTAAAAACCCCATACAAAACAAGAAAGTTAGCATTTAAGAATCATTTATAAATGGACAACAGTTGAATTTGATCCACATGTATGTACACGTTCTTCATAAGTTCACATTATACAGACAACTCTACAAGCATTCAAATATGAATATTCATTACAAACCTCAGTCAAATGCAATGATATCCACACAAACAATGGAGATGATCAGTTCTTTGTCACTATCTTCATATCTTGTCTAACCATTTTTAAGATTTCCTACTTACCAATTACTTCTATCATACTAGTTTTAGAATCACTTTAATTCCGTGGAGGAGCGAGGGTGGCTCAGTCGTCTAACAGAGGCGGTTGTCCCCCAATAAAATGTTCAGAAATACTAGTATAACAACCTTTTTGTTAAAATTTTTGAGTTTTTTCTAGTTTTAATCGTCTTACTATATGCCCGTAAAACATGATATGTACATTTTCGTCGAAAACATTGAAATCTTTCTTTCATCAGTATTTTTTTTCCCATCATCTTCTACATGAATCAGATCGAACTTCCCTAAAGTAACACTGATAATTCTATAATCAAAATGATACCAAGTATAAGTCTATTATATCCTCGACCCGAATAATCTTTTTGTTATGTCTAGGTGCCTTAGTCTCTCAGTTCACAATTACCTAACCAACAAACGTTAATTACAACATTTTGTTGTTATATGGACATATGGTCATATCATATGTTATCATAAAAATGGGCACACAAGGCTGTCTGAAACCTTCATACGGACTATAATAAGAATTAGTGATTTAACAAACACACAATTTGCTGAATTTGTCTGCCTCTAACTTTCTATTTGTCCTTGGCTAATTTGCCGATTTTATTCTTAGAAAACTTTGTTCATGATTTCACAAATTACATAAAATTTGAAAATTTCTATAGAAGCTATTGATGATTTCTATTTGGTGTTAACTTTGCTTTTCATATGATTAAACAGTTCCAAGCCCAAGCAATCCTCACGTCTCCAACAATGTGGATGTAAGAGAAGAATATGCAAACGCCTTCAGAACGGAATCATACAATGAATTTTGGACACGAGTCACGACACTCACTCGTAAAGATTCAACTCCGTGGAAATCTATGGGTACAACTTCAGCTTCGCGGCTTCTATCGTATAGACTATTTGTTGACCATCTTTTAGAGCCCAATCAACCTACCGTGACAAAAATACTAGGCTCTGACACGAATGAACCCGAAAACAAATCTCTTCTTTCTGACTACTTTGAAGAAACTGCCAACGCTTCTATCTTGTGTGGTCAGTTGTTAAGAGACACGGATCAAATGCGTGCTAAATACCGATTCCTTAAAAAGACGTTGCAGCCCCTTGAAAACACGCAAATGCCTTCATCATCTAACCATTTAGAAACAGTTTTGATTCAATTAACCGAATTCACAAAATACATCAACCCCTTTATTTCCTCATCTTCCTCATTAACACGATTTCGAGCCGTGAAGTCGAGCTGCTCTGAGCTACTTAAACGGCTCGAGTTAAGGCGTGCCAAGGTTCAAGCCAAGCTTCATTTTCGTAATAGCTTAAAATTCGGGTCAGCGGTTTTTCTAGTGACATTAACAACAACAATAACTCTAGTCATAGTAACACACGCTTTAGCTACGATGGTGGCCATACCCGGCTTTATATACGGCTCCTTTGGCCGAAACTCGACAAAACAATTGGCTAAAGTAACAGCTCAGCTTGATGCAGCTGCGAAAGGGACCTATATATTGAACCGGGATTTGGATACGATTAGCCGGCTTGTGGCTCGGCTTCATGACGAGCTAGAGCATACACGGGCCGTGGTCGAGTTTTGGGTTGAAAGGTCACAAGACTTCCAAGATCAAGCCAGTGAAGTGGTACGTCAATTACGAAAGAATGACTCGAGTTTTATTGATCAATTAGATGAACTTGAAGAACATTTATATTTGTGTTTCATGACTATAAACAGGGCTAGAAATCTAGTGGTGAAGGAAATACTAGGCTTACATTCAAGTAGAGCAAAATAAACCTATTTTTAGTCTGACTTAAGAACAATTTGTATATAAATATTGTAAAAACTAATTTACTCATTTATCAAACTCTTTTTTAATGCCCCATGTCATTTTCTTCGTAATTACATCAAAAAATTGCTTCAAAAAACTTTTATATTTTTCAGATTTGTGACATTGTAGTGATTATAGCGAAGAACAGTTCAATACTACGCAATGGCAGAGGGAGGCTAGCGACCAAGACGGGTTACCGCTTCAAAAGCAATGAAATTATGAACCTCTAGAAGATAGGATCATAGTAATAAATGTCGGTTTTGAATACAATAACAGTTGTATGTAGTTGCCTAATCTCGCTAAAAGCAACCAATTTCAGTTATTTCACCCCAAAATGTGAATATACGGTCACGATAGCCTCCTAAAATTTGATAGCTCGGTCGTGTATCACCGTATCAGCGTCATGGCCGATAATTAAAACTCTCAAAATTTTCTATGTTATATTCCAACAAACTTCAAGTGAAGGAGATTTATCCTATATCCCATATGAATCGATATTTATCCGTCTTAAGAAAGACGAGTTGCGATTCTGGGAGAACATGAGGTGTCAGCGGTATCCAGTCGAATATCGACTCTTATCCATATAAATATCATACTGGTATATACTAACTTGATAGAAGATGAGACAACTGATCACATTGTAAATCAAGGACGTGCAAGTGTACTACTCTTTACAGCCTTACTGACTTACTGTCCTTGATTTTAAGGTGATACCTTTTAACCGCTTACATTTATTATGACATATCAACTTCATACAAATTCAATTAAGTTTCTCTCAATTTCTGTCTCTCCATTTACGCTCACAAACCCATTTAATACTCCATATATTCCTTTTTATACTCTATTAACCTTTATTCTATGCATAAATCTTGAACCATTCGATGCAGGCAGAATACAATCGAGACCGTTAAAACTTAAAAGGAACCTGCTTCTTCATTTCTTTTTAGAAAATAGAAAGGATTTCTTCCCAGACAAATTATCTATCCACAAATTCTCATTTAAGACAGGGCGACCCGTCTTAAGCTTAAGATAGGTCAAGTCTCCCTCATAAAGAGCAAGTGGGGGGACAAGTGAATCGCCCCGTCTTAAATGAAAATTGCTGCTATCTACCGTCTACACGGTGTTAAAAAGAAAAAATGAGAAAGGAATGTGAGATGAGATGAAACACAAAAATAGGACAAAACCTCAAGTCAGCTACATACAACTATAATTCAACGAAATTGCTTGAGAGTTTATTTAAGAGGAGTAATGTGGCTCACTCTGTCTTATAGTGCAGCTGCATAAACAGTTACGCATCGTTATCGTTAGTTAAAAACCTAGCTTGAATTAGGTTGGTGTTAACAATGTCGTTTATTCCCTATTTTACTAAAATAGTCTATTAATGTCACCTTCTGTTCTTTCATTTCTTCCCTCTTTCCTTTTTGGGTAAGTCGAATTTTCTTCCCTCTTTCATTTTTTGGTTGTGGGGTTGTGTGTTTGTTTGTGGTCCAAATCAATTTTCTTAATTCTTAAGCAAAAAGAAAAAAAGAAACGGGGAAGAAATGAGTGAATATGGGGGAATATATAATTATATAAGCTGCACCTGAATTATATAAAATGATTATCAGTTGGTCTAATTAAAGACGGGACATATCCGTCTTCAATGAAGATAGGTCGGAACCCCTCTTATAAGGAGGCAAATGGAGGGTAAGTGAGAAACTAAATGGATTCCCACTTATACTCCCACTTGCCACATTGTGACTTAGTGAGAGGGGATCCGACCCGTCTTCATTGAAGACGGATATACGCCGTTTTCGATGAGAATTTGTGAACAAGTATTTAGAGACGAAAGAAAACGAAATAAAATTACGGAACATTCCATATTATGGTCGATTCATACTTCCCCCTCATCTCGTTGAATTTTTTAGTAGTTACTCACTTGGTCTTACTCATTTGTTAAATACCCGTAAGGGCAATATCAATGTGGATAATAAGAAGTTTCATACTCCGTATCTTACAAGGGAGCTCTTTGCCGATTCTTCTACCTAATAAATAATTCCTTATATGAAACTGGTTTTCAAATTTCTCTGAGTCTCACATAATTTAGGAAGTCGGAAGAAAATATTTTTGTAAAAAAAACGTAGCGTATAATACAACGAGCTTTGGGTGAAACGATTGTATACTTGTATACAATCAATCAAGATAAAACCCTACTTATCAAATGAGAATAAAACATTAAAATACCTCACTGGTGTGCTCGGTCGTCTCAACCTGTGAATGGAGCTGATCAGATTGTTCGAAACACTTCTCACATATCAAGCATAGCTTCACGGATCTTAGACCATTTTGATTAATGAAGTGCAATCCTTCTTTCAAAAAGAACAAATGAAAAAAATGAGAATACATTAAGTTGTTCAATTTCATCTTTCCATGCATACAAGTGTCTCATAAAATTTCCATATTCATAACTAAAATTAGGACATAAATGTTTTCACTCCCTCCGTCTCAATTATCTGTTTACGTAAATACACGTTTGATGGGGGAATAATCGAGACAAAGGGAGTACGAGCACATATTCTAGACGAAGACAACCTCGTCACACCGTGAAACGTCTTTCTTTAGAAAAAAATCATTCATTTGTTAATAAAAGTGAACCGGCTTACGCTATAAGACCATCTCACACAAGAATTGCTGGATCAGAGTACAAGAGTACCATGGCTAACGAAAAAGTGATAAGTATTAAGTAGTAACTCACCTTCCCCACCCAAAAGAGCACATAGGTTAGTAATAAGAGTTATAAATGTTGTCAGCTACCCTCGTGAGAATTCATAAATGCCACCCTTCTTTAATTTGCCCAACCATCCACCATTGAAGTTAATCTCTATAAATTTCACCAACAAGTTACTCAAATCACTAGTAACAATTTCCAAAACAATATTCCATAATTCTAAGCACATACATAAACCACTATCATCACCTTTGCTTCCTTATTAATAATAATGGCTCATGAAAATGGTAAACTTGAAAATGGTAAACATGAAAATGGTGAACAAGAAAAAAACCCATCAATAATCAAGGTCAAAATTACCAAAAAGTACAATGTACAATCCAATAAAAAAATAGGTAAAAAAGAGTGTCAATTAGTCACATTTGATCTTCCTTACTTGGGTTTTTTCTATAATCAAAAGTTGCTCATTTACAAAGGAAATGGGAGTGAATATGAGGATATTGTGAGTAAGTTAAAGGACGGGTTGAGTCGAGTTTTGGAGGGATTCTACCAATTGGGTGGAAAATTAGGGAGGGATGATGATGGGGTGTTTAAGGTCATGTATGATGATGATATGGATGGTGTTGAAGTGTTGGAAGCCATTGTTGATCATGGCGACGATGGTAAGGATGGTGATCATGATGGTGTAATGGTGAGTGTTGATGAATTGGCTTCAAAGGAGATATCTTTTATGAAAGAATTGATGCCTTATAATGGTGTTTTGAACTTGGAGGGTCTTCACCTTCCCCTCTTGGCTATTCAGGTATATTTCCGTATTATTTCCTCCGTCTCACTCATTCGCTCACCCTTAATAAATAAATATTCATAAAAAAGAATATATAAAGGTAAACAAATAATTGAGACTTTTGTTATAACGTATATACTTCTGTCTTCCTAAATTATTTGACAATTTGAAGTTTGCGACCGACATCCATAATGTGTGTCAAGACATTGAAAGTTCCTCTTTGGATTTACACCATTTTTCAAAATTCTAATCACATATTTTTGGAAAACGGTGTAAATTTACAGAATACGAGAGAGTAGTCATCAAGCAATTTGGGAAAAAGGAATGTAAAAGAATAGCATTTTTCTTAATCAATTCATTAACATGATGGTTGTCGGATCATCTGTTATAGTCTTATACTCTTATGCAACCACAAAATTCAATCAAGGTGAAACCACAAAGGTCACATTTTGAGCTAATGGAGAAGAGGAAGAGTAAAGGCTAGTAAGTCTAGGAGAAGCACATAATTGTATAATGAGCCGGAAACTGAAGGTGTGGTCAGTCACTGAAGTGATTGCTCCTCCTCATCGTACCTTAAGTGAATCCGAACCCATCACAGAAACTTATATGAGACGGTCTAGCTGAGAGACCAGACCATAAAGTGGCATAATCCACGTAGTTCAACGAAAAATACCCAAGTATTTTTGACTGATTCACGTGTGAGACCTTCTCATATAAGACTCACCAAATGCTAGTCATAGTCAAGAATTGTCATAAGGTCATGGGATAGATACTGAAAAATGCAACAAATATAGTTATATACATAAAATACGAGAATAAGAAAGATAAGTCACATACAATGTGTCGGAAGGTCTCTAAAAGTCGGTTTAAGGAATACTCCATCGTTTCCACACCAAAGTTCTCATTCCATTTTAGGTAAATAAAAGTAATCATCAACCTACAAACTTTCTTACCCCCAAATTAAATAAAATTTCATTAAACTACCCCACTTGACACTTAAGACACATTTTACAATATTTCAATCATTAAACTACCCGACTTCAAAGTTTTAACTGTTTTTTTAAGCATATTTACCATGGAATTTTAGTGTGGATATGAGGCAGTAGTTTTTCGGGTCAATTTTTTTACGCCTAGGAAACAAAATTAGATCGTTGTTATAGTTAATAGACAAAAAAACACAGTTTCAACCTCAGGCAGGTGCGAAAGAATGTTTTAGACTCTGAAGATAATCTGCCGTGTTGGTAGGATTAGTATAAGAAACTTTTTCTAAATTTAATGGCCTAATATCAATTCATTGTCTAACCATGTAAGGCACTCTACGATCACGGCTATTAATTACTAGACGATATTAAATTACGGAAACCATGTATTAAATTTTCCCATGTCTAACAGCTGGAAATACCAGTATATGTGATTAATTAGTCTGTCTGTCTGTCTTTGACATTGCTAAGTGAAAGCGATGGGTCATTGGCTTTTTTTAAGCTTACAATTTCAAAAATAAACAAGGTAAGTTCATTAATCAGGATATTATTTTCCTTGTCTTCGACTTTTATAGAGTCAAAAGCTTACTAGGTTACTCCACCTACATCTCGTCCGATCCTCTTATCTTTATTTATCCAACTGACGGATTCGTGGATCATGGATGTAATTTATAACCAGAATGAAATCAAAGCATTCAGAAACAAATAAATTTGTGTTATAAACTGGTATCTAATGCCTTGGCTCAATCTATGTTACTAGTTACCAGTCTTACTACCATTATATTTCGAGTTTAGAGAACAAAATGTATCTAAGAAAAATTGTTCTTCCCTACGATGTTGAAACATCCATCAAACAAACCTATACACATATTATAAGGTACTCGTAATATATTTACTGAGAATTCAGTCTGTCGAATATTTGGGTAGGACTAAAAAATAGAGTTCAGCATTCTACAGCATGTAATCCAGTAACCTACACATGGTTTCCGTAGTTTAGAGCATGAACAAGGCAGAGTATACACTTTACAATATGCACATTTGCAACTTAGAAGCGAATTTAAAACACCCCAACCTTTTGTTGTTAAGATTTACGGAGTAGAATCAGAACTTAATTGCATGGACTATATAAAATCTTAAGCTTCTTTACCATGGTGGTTACTCTATACTCTTACATTTATCTTGTCGTTCATTCTATAGTACTACTACGCAAAGCTCGGGTCATACTCAATCACCTCCTCGTAGACCCCAGTAACTATCAGCAAGTGATGTAGACGAAACACTTATCATAACAAAGGCATGAGATGATTATAGGTAGACTAATAGAAGCTCGAAAAACTTACGTGTCAATCTATAATTGGTTGAGATACTTAACTATTAAGTTGCTTTCGCTACCCACTTGCCTTTTCATTAATGTCTCCTATATTCCTAAAATAAATGTAAATGTCTAAATCATCCAAAAAAGGCCCCTTAGAGGTATAAATGATAAAACTAAAATTAATGGACTTACTCAATTCTATGTTACATTGAAAGATACTATTCAACAACCACAAGGATAGCAACAACAAACATTGTCGATCCTACTGAAGTACAAACTGTTGGTAGAATGACCCCATGTATACGATAGAGTTTGAGTTTCATTCTGTTTATTGTTCGCAACTTTTTATTTACCCTTGAATATATCTTCTCAAGTTTTCTCCAATGTTTTGATTTTTTTTTTAAAAAAATATTTCTTCACACTTATTGGTCTAATGTACATGATCAACTTTCTTGCAAAAGACTCTCCTCTGTGTTGGTTACTTATTTCTTCAGCTTAAGTTTTTCCTTTAATTAGGTTTCATTTTCCCATTCTTTTCATTGTTTTATCTCTAATTCACGGTTTTAAAAGACATTTATGTTAGCCGACCTTAAATCATTTTAGAACTAAACCTTTGTTGGTGGTTACCACAGCTTACCAAGCTTCGTGATGGGCTGGCAATGGGATTAGCATTTAACCATGCTGTACTAGATGGAACCTCAACATGGCACTTCATGAGCTCATGGGCAAGCATCTGCTGTGGGGCCCCTTCAATCACTCTCTCACCATTCCTTGATCGTACAAAGGCACGCTCCACACGTGTTATTCTAACCATTCCCGATGCCCCGCCACAACCAGAGTCAGTTACGCCGCCACTGCTCCGAGAAAAGCTCTACCGGTTTTCTGCAACCGCAATTGACAAAATCAAAACTGCCCTCAACTCAGGCAGGGGTGACAAGACCCCATTCTCGACCTTCCAGTCTCTCTCAACCCACATTTGGCGGGCTGTGACAGCAGCCCGTGGGCTCAAGCCTGAAGAGCCCACTGTGTTCACCATCTTTGTGGACTGCCGGAAAAGAGTCAGTCCACCAATGCCAGACAGCTACTTTGGCAACCTTATCCAGGCAGTTTTCACTGGTACAGCAACTGGAATGTTGCTCGGAAACCAACCCGAGTTCGCTGCAGACATGATTCAGGCAGCTATCGGGGCCCATGATGCAGCTGCTATCGAGAACAGGAACAAAGAGTTTGAGGCAAATCCATTCATTTTCCAGTTCAAGGATGCTGGCATGAACTGTGTGGCTGTTGGAAGCTCGCCAAGGTTCAAGGTTTACGATGTTGATTTTGGATTCGGAAAACCAGAGAGGGTTCGGAGCGGAACCAATAACCGATTTGATGGGATGGTGTATTTGTACCCAGGAAAAGATGGTGGAAAGAGCATCGATGTGGAAATTAGCTTGGAAGTTAAGGCTATGGAGGCATTGGAGAAGGACAAGGAGTTTCTACTGGATGGTGAGGTAGTTTGATATTTCAAGTTACAGTTAGTCCGTTACAGAGAGGGAGTTACCATAAAGGGTTTATAATATTATGTAACATTCGTAGTTACTATATTTTTATGCTACTTTTATGTAAGTTTGGGTGGTTTATTTGGTATTGTTAGGACCAAAAACAAAATTGTTAGGTGTGTTATGAAGAAAATGGGTCAAGGCAAACATAGAATTAGCGGGCGGCAGATGCAAAAGGATTTAACTTATGTTTGCTGAGGTCCATCTTCTTGAGAGCATGTGTCGTAAGGGTATTAAGAGTGTTTAAGTTTGGTATTTGTTAGGGTTACAGTAAATAAATGATTAGGGATTTGATATTGATTATCATAGTTAATATGTTTGTGTCTAATTACCAAAGTCTCAGAGTGAAATAGGAGGCATTCATATCAGTGTAAACTGTTGTTTCCTTTTCTTTGTCACTAGTATTTCCGTTTCGAGTGAAGGCCAAGGCTCGTTACTCATAAGCTTTATGGGTAACCATAGTAGTTGGACAATGCATTGTACACAGTCGGTCAATGCGTTCGCCACACAACTATGGATCATTTGGAAACAATTTTATTTGTGCTTCAAATGCAATGGTATGCAGTTGGGCACGTCTATCCTTGCCTCTTACTCCGTCATAGACAATATCCCTTAAGATACTGTTTTTGCATAGTAAGGATATGACATTCTATTAGTTGATTGTTACAAACTTGTTTGCATGCTTTTTTATTAGATAGCTTTGTAATTCTTCGATTTTTTCAGTGTCAAATTTATGAGTGTACTACATACATCACAACATCAGTGCTTATCTAACACAAAAAACATACTCAACATCGCATTGTGAAACTGATCTTTATGGACACGAGAACTCTTAGAACACTTCACAGATTACATCTTTCAGCAGCTCTTTGATGCATGAATTTCTTGTCACAGGGAAAAAAATAGAGAATCATATACGAGTATACAACATTTACTTATCACATACCTTAAATATAGTTGCATGGTCAATTCACCCTTTCAAAATCCCGCAGCTTTTGCATAGACATCAGACATCAGACATTATTACCCATAGCATTTATGCACTGCATGCAAAGATCATACTTTATTACAGAGGCGACAGGAATCAGAAAAATGTTCTACGTAGTTTTACTGTGAATAATATGCAGGCAAATATGCAAAGATTAGATAACAAGGGCAGCAAAAATCACTTGTAAGCAAGAACAGTGATCCCACCAAAATATACAAGAGAAAAAAAACTTTTGGTAGCTAAATAAAAGTGGTTTTGGTCATATGAGTAATGACGAATATACTTTACATTTCAGACATGAGAAAGGAGCATATTAAATCTTGATCTTGAAAAACCGTCATCACAACCAAATCAGTCATTGCACCACTAATGCAGCATCGATACACCCTTGAAAACCTTCTATAACTTGGCCGCGAGGTGTGGTCTGGTCTATATTTTTGTTTTGGTGTAACACTCGATTTAGTCCAGATTCGAGTCGGATAAGACAACAAGGGCAGTACAGCTCCCTGTCCTAAGTTCTAACACACTTGCATTTGGTTCCCCAATGTCCACAAATTAATCCAAGTGCCTGGGAGTATTCGCTGCGTTGGTTTAATACCATAGATAGAAGAAACACACAATTCATAGGCAGTTATACAGTTTAACGACGACCACTGAAATCATCTCATAGCTTTCATACATGAACAAATGACAAAATAGAGAGATCATAAAGATTTGCAAAGACGCAAATGGGCTTTAGTTCAGCTCCATCCTTAATTTATACATCTACCTGCGACGAAATAGACGCGTCATTAACTGAGAGGCAAAAGAATTTCTATCAAGTCTTAAATCATTACTTGATGCTAATATCTACTTCCTTAATCTTAATCTTTACTTATTTCCTAATACTGCATTTTCCTGAAAATTGATTGATAACCACTTCACCAAATTAAGCTGATTTAGTAAGAACTAAATCACTAATAACAGTACATAATCTCCAAAAGCTGTAACTATCACGTCATTATAGAATAGGACGGTCTTACACTGATGAGACAGACTTTTTATTAGTTAAAAAATAAACACTCAGTTATTACTATCATCAGTACGAGTACGAGTACCAGTGGAGGATCTCGGAAGGGAGCCCGGCACCTGCTGATTTTTCGTATTTCAGTGTAAAATTACCATTAGGCCCCCCTCGACTCATTAATTGAGCTTTTAATAATCACACAAAAAACAATAGTTTAAACCTCGGCCCCCCTTACCGTTTACTCCAAGATCCGCCACTATGTACGACCGTCTTACACAATAATTACAATCATGGAAATAAACACCAAACTACCAACAGCAGGGAAAATTATGATTATACTACTCCAATCATCAGATAATCTGGCAAATTCTAAACAAAACAATTGAAATAAGACAGCATTACAAAAATGAGATACCAATTAATGATTCAAAAGCAAGCATTAAGCAAGAACATATAATTAGGAAAATTGAAGGTATAATATTAGTTAGAATGTCAACATAATTTTGATCACTACTAGCTTAATTGCATCAAATTGATCATATATATTAATAGAAATATATTCTCATTTCACTGCAAAATTTGAAATACTCAGGTGAAAAAAGATACCATCTTTATTAGGTTTTGCTGAAAATTGAGATACCCATGTGCCTCAATTCATTCTATTAAGTGAAATGGCTCGAACCCAATTGAGATTATCTTGAGAAAAGAGGGAATTTGAAAGTTGTAAGCTATGGAGATTGGAGAACAAGATGATCAAGAAGGCATAGACAAATACATTTTTCTTTTGCTAACTTTGACGAGTAATGAATACTGAATAGATGTTCCGACCCGAATAACCCGAATTGTTCCAGATTGGCAACTTAGTAAGGCGCAACGTATGACAGAAATTTGAACCGACGTGAATGTTTATTGCTGCATAATGCGGAGTAATCAATAATCATTATTATATACAGTACTAAATAACTTAGATAGCAAATATATCCGGAAATTATACAAATTCAAAATGACTTGATTCGGCTTGCATAGCTAAATTGATACGACACACATTGACTTGGTTGACCTCTTTGTCGAGACCAGTAATAATTGATGCCTGACGGGTCGTAAAATGTGATACTAAAGAAAGTATAAGACGATGTTGATATATGACCGTTTTGGTACGTTAATGCTAAAAAAACAATCATGTAAATAAAAGTTTAGTTGAAATTTTTTGTAATGAATAAGTTAACGTAGGATGAAGGGGTAAATGTGTTGTCTTTTTGAGCGACTTTGCATAAAATTAGTAGTGTAACTGGTTGTGTAGTTTCTAAGATTTATAATAAAGTTTTCAAATTTTGTTGTAAATATTATGAACTAAGTTATAAATTTTCTGAGTTTGTTCACTTAATCATTAAGTTTAAAGAATTACAATATAAAGCATATAATCGAAAATACACACAAATTCGGTTAATTTTGAGATTTTGACGTCAAAAATTAAAATATGACTTGTAAACTTTAAATACTCAGAAAAAATACTCATAAGCTCAGTTATCAAAGAATCCGATGTAATATATCACATGAGTGTTACTTATTTTGGACATTCATGTATATACTTAACTTAAACAAGTTAGTGTTTACCGTTTAGCATGCAAATCTGTGTTGTGCTCAAGCAAAACAATAAATCCGCACTTGTAAAATAGGAGTATACAAAAGATCAAAAATTCTTGTTTTAAACGGCACCCGCCTTATTGCTTGAAACGAGTCAAGCTCCCTTATAAAAGAGCAAGTGGGGCAAGTGGGGAGACTTGTCATACTTGCTCTTTTATGAGGGGGTTTAACCCGTCTGAAACAATAAGACGGATCGCGGAAACCGTGTTCATTGACCCATTGGCCCACTGGACAGTAGTATTGAAAGATTGAAAACAAGAGTCATGGTCAAGGTCTAAGAGAGTCACTAAAATACAAGTTTGGGTTAGATAGATGAGAGTGTCTTTGGGCCACACTCCAAAGTGTAATGATATTTGAAGGATTGTGTTGAATTATGAGAAATGGTCCTTTTTGGTTTGGGCCTATTGTAGAGCCCGATCAATCATCAACGTCGGAGATGGACACATGGTCTAGCCAATGAAATTGTTTTATGTGGGGCTATATGATTTTGAGGTGGTCTATTTTAATGTTGACGGATTTAGAATCGGGTTATAATAAGGTAATTGATATATACAGCCTTAAGAAATGTATTTAAGGTTTTAAAAGAGAGAGAAAAACACTTAGTTCAAATATTAATACCACTTTAGGAAACACATTTGATTTTTATCTACAAATCTAAGGGTTATATAGATATCATTTTCTTATAGTTCTAATCTCAGAAAAACTAATTCTACATTTGAAATTGTGGATAATTGAAAAACAAAATGTAATGTCGAGTTTAACAAAATAATACTCCCTCTGCTCCGGTCATTTGTTTACCACTTTCATTTTAGGGTGTATCATTTATTTGTTTACCTTTTTATATTAGTAGGGTTTTCTATAAGTAGTTTGAACTCTCAATGGAACTAATGTCTAATTGTCATCCAATGAGTAGAACCACAAATGATCTCCTACTATTTCCTTAATCTTTGTGTTAAAATCAAAGTTAAACAAATGACTGAGTCGAAGAGAGTATAATTTATGTTTTCGTGATTTTAACTTGAACATTTGATAAATTGGGACTCTGATATTACATGAGTGAACCATATAAGCTGAAATTTAAAATAGGTGATTGAAATCCAATCAAAAATTTAATATTCTTAGCATTTAAGCGCGTTAAAATTAACTGTATCAACTAAAAACAAAGTAGATGATTGAAATCCAATCAAGTATTTAATATTCTTAGTTTATGTTAAAACACAAAATGGCTATACACAAGGCTCTTACAACCTGACTTTATTTAGAGTAAGCTTCAGCAACAAGTTCTAACAACATATTCCAATACCTTAATACACCGATTTCACCCTTTTATCCTGGAGGTCATGGTCATGGTTACAATTATCAGTTGGTCTTCCTTAAAACAACCATATTGATATTAAGTATAATACATTCTGCTTTTTTCTGACATATATGGTTAACCCGTTTTATGTAACAATTTTAGGCTCGGACTAGTATACCATTAATTTGGAGATTATATAGGTAGAAATACAATGTATGTAGAGGAAATAATGTCAAAATCTAGGACCGGGCAATCCACCAAGTAACCTCAAGGACATGTGGTATGCTTGTTGAAGGCTAGCCATGTAGGACCAATATTATATCAACCCTATTAACTTAACCATCCTAAACAAACAAGTTGGTCTTGCTTCAAACGGACCATTTTGGTCTGAAGCAATAAGACGAGATTTTGTAACCACTTTACAGTTAGATGTAACCACTATTGAAAACAAGTTGATATAAACTGTGGTTACATTTTATCAAAAAGTGGCAACATAATCCCGTCTTATTTTTCAGACGGAATTAGTCCGTCTGAAATAAGAATTTGTGTAAACAAAGATGTTGTCCAATTCAATTTATTAAATAAATATAGTGAGTATCCCACCACTCAACCATACAATATGCTCGATTGCTCTCCCTTCATTAACCGACCCCCTACCTATACATGATAGCTACCTCCGGCTTTCTTGTAGGTCTCCAGTATCATTTTTGTAATTTTTTTAGTTTACGCGGTTCTTGTTTCAGACGCGCCAAATTTATCTAAAATAAAAACGGGATTTTGTGATCATTTTATACTCTAATGTAACTATAATGTTAATGTTAGTGTGACAGATTATGGCAACTTCAGATTTTGTTGTAAAATGATCTTAAATTTTTCGTCTTTATTTCAGAACAAAATAGGTCATCTGAAGAGAGTCTAACTCTTAGTTACCGTCTTGCTTTTCGTAAAAAGTTTATTTAAGTGCTCATGAGTTTTTATTTTACATTTATAAATAATAAATATGTAATAAGTGTTGTGAGTCGATTCATCAATGATCATTTGTCTTAACCAGAATAACCCCTTACTCGTACCTTTTTGTTACGCGGGATGAATTTACGTTCCTAATAAGAAACTTTTACTCCACAATATATAAGCAATACCCCTAACTTTTTTCAGTGTCATCACTTGTTTATATTTGATTTAAATATGGCTCATAAGAATAATAAAAGTAAATAATCGGAATAAATGGAGTGATAGATGGAAGATTTTATCAATTTACTGACAAGCTTCGTGTCTATTCTTTAATCTTTATTGACAAAGTTTTATATGATTACAACTCTTTTGGACGTTTATAGTGCACTTATCTAGATTCGAGACTTTTATATTATGTAAATTCAAATAATTGCATAATCAATTTATCAATTAGTAAATTATACAACCAGTTATATACAACTGGTTGTATAGATTTGGAACTTTATAATAAAGAAAGTGAGCTTATATATATATATTTTACGAGCTTTATTGAAAAGAATCCGAACGCTTTTATATAAATTTTAAACTCAAAAATAATACATATAAGCTCAACTAGATTTTAATTTGACACCTAAAAAATTTAAATATAACAAAAAAAACTTAAAAGCTCGAAAAGATTGCATATAAGCTTAATTAGATTGGTAATGGATGTACATGCTCATATACATCGGGTTATAGGGATCTTATTTGTGTCAATCTATGAATATCCTACACGACGTACCTGTTTTCACGGGAATTCACAAGTGTATATTAAATGACATTATTTTTATATGGATTTGAAGAATTAAGTTGAGTTATTTATAATTATTGTAGTGTTTTTAGCATAACATTTATTTTGGATTTGTAACACTCTTGCTTGTACGAGTTCAAATACTTATTTTACGTTAAACTTTACCAATGCAACCAATTAATATTTTTATTTAACGCGTGTGTAAAATATCGCTATAGGGCACTTAAATAGAAAGTTTTCAACTTCCCTTAAATTGATGAAACAATTTAGTACTTCAATTTGTATGAATCCTCTTTTTTAGAATTTTCCATTTAATTAATAATTTCTATATCATATTAGGCCTTCAGACACACGTTAGAAAATTCGTAAATTCGCTTATTTTCACAAATGAGAAAAGCGACTTAAGAGACTAATAAATATCACCTCATGTTATGAATAATGATTGTATAGTGAAGAAAGTGGTGGGATAGAGGTAATTGAATTGTAAGCCTCATGTTATGAAGAATTATTAGAATTTTTGTTGATTGAAATAAAATTTGAAATGAAGATAATGTTAAATGAGTAGAGTTGGAGAAGAGGTAGGGAAAAAGTTGAGGTTATGTACTAAGTGTCATTATCTTTTATCACTAAACAACGAAACTAATGGGGCTGCACACGTGCAAGTATGGACATTTAAAAGATTTCAATTCGTATATTTTGCATACAACTTGGAAGTAGATGTAATATTAGCAAATGCTTTAGCCATAAAAAGAATTATAAAATTAAAATGTGTACTAAGTATAATTCATAAAATGAATTGTATGTACTATTTGTCTATCTTGGATATTAAATTAAACTTCTCTCAAGTTTGATCGTTACGACTCATGAGTCTATTATGATCTCTTTCAAAAAAACTTATTTACCAAAATTGAGTCTACGAAACAGAATATTATAAGGGAATTAGGTCTAAGAAGTACAACTATCATGATCAAGAGCCTATATATTATAGTTATATCCCCTATTATGCCCTCTCACTCGAATGTTCATTATATTGGTCTTAAAGAGGGGTTAGTTTGTGAGATATTGGGGGCTATTAGGGTTTGAAGTACTTTGAACACTTGACCGAACGTGACTTTGATATTATGATAAATGAACCATCTCAGCCAAAACCTTAAGGTGATGGTTAAGGCCCATATATTACAATTATATCCTATTAATTACTAACTCTGTTGTTTATTCCAATACATTATACTTCCGTCTTAAAAACCCTTATACTATTTAAACCATCAGTAAGTCTTACTTAAGACGGTAACTATTCGTTTAAACTTAAAACATGTCAAATACTACTAAACAGTGGTAATAAAGTCAACAAAATTTGATATTTCCTAGGTAACAAGTATGGTAATCTGATAAAGAAAGATCCCGAGCCAGGACCGACTCATAAAAAAATGAGCTAACGGGTAGTGCTTCTTGCTTTCTTCCCCAAGTAGAGTACGAGTCTTTACCTGTGTAAGAGATTGCTTGGTATGTATTTGATTCGTTAAAAACTTAAGACACATAACGCCGTTAATTTATCTTAAACCATCTTAATAAAAATTTGTGTAAGTCATAAAGGGGATGATGGAATCTAGTCAGCGTAGAGGAGATAGAAACAATTATAAACAAGGCAAGATGAGTAAATATAATACTCCGTAGCTAAAAGAGAATAATAAGGTGATGGTGGTCATGTGCCGCCGCCGTAATAAACTCATACCAATTCACGAGTTTCTTGCACGACGTTCTCAATGTTGTGAAGAAGCAATAGAGAAAGCTTTACTTACATTATGTTCTTTTGTACGAGTAGTTAATACCTTTACAATAAAGTCGTATAATTCTTGGTTTTTCTCCCTTAAATTCTATTGTTACGATGTTCTATCGCGTGTTCTAAGGGTAGACTTATTTTACAAGTACTACGTTATATATAGAGTATGTAATAAGTATTGCGAGTCGATTCATCCAGGTTACTTATTTTACTTATTATTTATTCATCATTTATCTATGTTTCAGGTATGACTTATAAGTGGATTCAATAATGGGTAAATCAATTATTCATTTACATTTTGATTTATAGGTGGTTGTCCAGCAATAATAGCCGTAAATAATCCATTTTACTTTCTTTTAAGCCAAAAGTTAATCACAAATAACTAAGCAAGTGACTGAAACGGAGAGTATAATATTTGTCACATTGTTAGTTTCTCTCTTGTACAAGTTCTTTTAGTTGTTCTACTTTTGTATTTCTTAAAGACTACCTCTAACATCTTCAGTTTATTTCTTTATGTATAATATTAAAAATAATGTAAAAAAAATTAATCAAGTCATAATAGAGGGATACTTATCATAGTTATCAACGACTTCAACTTTTCATTAATTATAGTGTCATAATAAGATCGTTCAATACAACTTGAGATTTTTTACTTATCAACAACTTCAAATCGGTTAAGGTTAAACAATTTCAATCCAAAATAACAACTTAACAAGTAATGATCTCCAACCCAATACAACACACAAATTTTTACTTGTGACAGACTGACAATCACAAGTTAGTGACAACTCACACCCAGTTAAATAATTTAGAAATAAAATAAAATTGTGAAACGTCACAAATCACAAATATGACTTGCTGATACGACATACCCCATTTAAAAAAATTCCGAAATACAAAAAAAAAAAAAAAAAGGTTATATAGGTTGTACACTTGTACATACAACTTGTCATGCTTCCCAACTTATTATCACAGATTCTTATTTAAGACGGAGATATCCGTCTTAAGCTTAAGACGGATACCATATTCTCTCACAAAATACCCATCAAGGGTGAGTGGAGAAGCACATGGGGGTGCCCACCTTGTCCCCTCTACCCATTTCCTCTCACAAAATACCCGTTGCAAGATCCGACCCGTCTTAAGCAAGACCTATTAACTTATTATAACCAAAATATACTCCTTAGTAGTCTACCAATAATACCACCCTTAATATTCTTTTCTCTAAACCCCATAATAATACACTTCTTTCAATTATTCTCAAATCATTTCATTTCACTAACCAAAAAATAAAAAAAATCTCAAACTACATAAAAGTATATAACTCAAGATTTTTATTCCACAACTTTCCTTTAATTATATACCTTTTCTTTTATCTTGGACCGTTGTTTACATTTTACTATCAACAAATTTTTACGTGTATCAGATTCTTCATAACAATAAAAATCATTTTGACTAGCCCTTTGTATTAGATCTTGGTTTAATAATTATCACCATATTATTATTCAAGTAATCGTATATTAATATTCTTGGTAATTCTGAAAGCGGTTTTCCTGTGAGTTGAAAGTGGTTTTCCGGTGTGGTAAAGTGGTATGCCGACGACTGTGAGTAACAGTGTTGATACTGTTAATGCTGCTGCTGCTGCCATCGTCACTGCCGAAAGCCGGGTTCAGCCGGTTTCGTCTCAGGTAGTTTTATATTAGTGGCGGAATCAGAATTTATAGTTACAAGTTTAATATAATTAGACAATTTTAAGTTTTTTGAAAAAATGGAAAATTTAACTCAAAAGGTTAAATTACAATAAACTGTGACGGAGTCGGGAATTGAATTTATACGATAAATTAGCCATGTGCAACCAAAAAAAAAGCGAAATTCTACTCTTAGTTGGTATTTTAATAATGCAAAATTCTCTTTTCAAACGGTCATTTCCGCATTCAGTCCATATGTGACCATCTTATTGGTCGGTCTGAAATGGTAACAGCTAGGCTTTAAACAAAAATGACCGTCTGAAATGAGAGCTACTGTTTAATAATTTGACGAGTGACGGAGTTAAGATTTGAATAGTTTAAATAACATAACTAAAAAGAATTTCATATTGTTGATCTTTAAAAATTCTAGATCATGGAGAATAATCAATTTGTTTTGCTTAAAATGAAGGAATTTGATTAGTTATTTAGGACTAAAATGAGCTGACAAACTGAAATAAGAGGATAATAGTTTCTATATTTAGATGGGCATCTGGAAGTTAGGAATTTTTTTTCCCATGATAGTAAAATTAAGAATTGAGAGATTTTTCACTTGAATACATTATTGCTATTTATAGATTTTTTACTACAAGTGGTGAAGTTTTTTTTACCCTGAGTTTAATGCAATAAGAATGGCAAAATTATTGAGAATGATGAGCTACTTTTTAGAGTTTGTAACTTCAATTGTTTTAACTCACTTTACATGTAACTTTTTTGATGGTGAAAGACTTATAATTAACTATTAACTAATTAATTAATTAATTGATTAGCTATTGATTAAGAAATAATATTACCTTTTGGGGTATTTTTAGTTCAAAAGAAGGTTAAACTTTTCATTGTAGATTGTTTAAAGGTTGAAATTGTGTTGAAGTTCACAGGTTGAACATAGGATAGATGGGTTGATTTTGGAAAAAAAATGTCAAAATAATGAAAAAGTTGGGATCTTTTATTGTTTTTGCTAAATTTGTGTGAGAAATTAGCAAGCTTGTTAACTATGCTAGCAGAGGCGCTCGCCCGCGTTGGACAATTAAAACTTTGAGGTGTTTTTTAAAAATTTTATCGAGTTTACCTTATGACTTATGACATTACTCTTTCGTCATCTAGAAAAATTCCCGCCCCACTAACTGCAAATCCTGGTTCCGCTACTGGTTGTGGATTTGTACATGCTCCCTATGGTATATGTCTATATGATTAATCTAAGGATTAATAGGGATTACCTTTAAATCTTTGATGATAATTTGTACAAATCTAAATTATAATTAATGTGTATGTCATTTTCATTACAGAGGAGCAGATGGGGAAGTTTTTGGAATCTATATTGGTGTTTTGGGTCTATCAAAACCAACAAGAGGATAAGTCATGCCGCCCTTGTCCCGGACCCGGATGTTGACGAAGATGCAGTAGCCGTACCCGACAACCCACACCCGTCAACGTCGTCTGTTTTCGTTGCCCCGCCATCCTCCCCTCTGCCAGAATCAGACCCTCCTACTGGAACTCACTCACCTGTCGGGTTTCTAGCTGTTGCCCCGCTTTCTATGAATAGTATGTCATTTCCAAGAGAGGCCCACATTTTCACCATCGGTCCCTACGCGCACGAGACGCAGTTAGTCTCTCCTCCTGTGTTTTCTGCGTTCACAACGGAGCCATCTACCGCTGCTATAACCCCACCTCCGGAACCTTTGCAGTTTACCACGCCTTCCTCGCCTGAAGTCCCATTCGCTCAGTTGCTTACCTCGTCATTTAATCGACCTCGAAGGAACAGTGGGAGTGGTGGTGGGACCCATCACAAATTCGCGCTTTCTTGCTATGAACTCCATCATCTCATTTCCCCCGGCTCTGCAAACTCAGCATCGGGAACATCTTCGCCTTACCTTGTTGACAAACGCCCGGTTCTTGAGTTCCGCATGATAGATGCTTCCAAGTTATTTGACTCGAAAAAGATTTATACACGCAAGTGGGGCTCTCGACTAGGTTCCGGATCCATAACACCAGATGGCACCGGATTCGCCTCACCAACTGATAAGACCCTAATGCCTCACAGACTCTCATTTGAGCTTATTAGCCATGAAGCCAATAATCCGAAATGCCAAGAAAAGAAATTCCAAGAAATTGCAGATACGCAGCAAGGCATAACTCCCCTCGAAGTAGCAGACTATTGCAAGTTGTGCTCTCAAGAAGCTTCGAGTGGAACACTCGAGACAACTTCAGGGGATATGGAAAACTGTCGACACAAGCGGGCTACTTTCTCTCTTGGATCAGTAAAAGAATTCAATTTTGACAACAGTGATCAAGAAGCACCTGATGTGAAATCAAACCCGGCCTCTGATTGGTGGGCAGATGAGACGGTGGTGAGGGATATTGAAGCCGAGGAGAATTGGAGTTTCTATCCAGTGGTTCAGCCGGGTATCAGCTAACGGTCTGTATAGTTTTAGCAGCGACTGCAGGCACTTCTGATGCCCCCCCTTCAGCTATGAAAAACTTAATGCACGATCCACAGCTGCTTGTTTATACATATATGAACAGTCAACAGTGTAAGATTTTACATTACTAGCTAAGCTAGTTTGTTGGTTAGCTGTATATTGTTTTGCAGCCTAATAAAGGCTGATTATACTTCCCTGAACTGGCAATAGAAACGAAAGCATGAAAAATTCTTGTGTCCTCCTCGAGGATGTTCCTCCTTCCACCAAAAGGAAGAGAAATAAAACGAAATATTATAATATGTTATGTGTAAGGAGGACCGTCCTCCCCAGAGGACACAAGAATTACTCACGAACGCATATGCTGTATTTTCAGTCCGGTAAATAAGTCGGTGGTGCTCACTGCTGCTTATCGCTTCCTGCTCTGTATGTTCTCCTAGGTCATACAGGATATCCTTGGTATTCTGACTCAGCTACAACTATTGAATGTGACACATTGTTGGAATGTCTTATAGGTAGACTTTTCAAAATTGCCCCGACCCGACATCCCAACTGAGGACCCGAGCATGACCCGCAACCTGAATTGACCCAAAGTCCCAAACCATAACAGTGTTTCTATTTCATTAATGTAATCAGAAGTGTTCATGTATTATGTCACATCAAGTTTAGTTAACAATTTATTAATACAATTAGATGTATTATGTATGATGTTAGAAGTTCAATTAGCAGCTGAATGATGAGCTGTTTTGTGTATGTTTTTGCTTGAAAATAATGTTGTGCAATGCATGAGCTTAGATACACTTTAAACATGTGAGATGCCTATAAAGTCAAGGAATCAACCAATTATGAGGTGTAGAGTTTGCAAACAATGTACATCATTTCTTAATCACAAAATTTGGATGTATCATTGTATTGTTTTCATGGCATTTACCTTTTTTGGGGATTGTTTCACGCGTTCTCAAGAGAGTGCCAACGAATTACTATCGACTTTTTTAAAAATAAAGTTGAGAAAATTAGCGAAAAACTGAACTCGGAGTATTAATTTAATAGTTTAACTCTTTAGAAATGATTGGAATATATAATTAGAGAGACGTTATCAGCAGTTGAGACCTTATAATTATGCAATCAGTATACCCATGAACACTTAAGTGACATGATGAGGATTATTCTATCATAACCAACTCGAGTTTAGAGTCCTGGAATACATCAATGTTAAAACTTAAAATTCATGAGGAAAAATTTTAGTGTGATCTTATGTAGCTCGAATCCGGACTAAATTTGATACAACACCCAAAAAAATAATTATACAACCAATGTTGATTGGCCATGTGGAGATGGCGTGACCATAATATATAGGGAAATGATCACGCCACTCGTAATATGACTAATGTCACCTAAATTTGTGAAATAGTGAGTAGTAAAAAAACTCGTACATATATCTCCTATTTAAGTAGCGTCAAATAAAACGGTAGCATTATCATACCCTATAATCGCTCTATCTTTGCTGTGAAGCCTGTGATGCTGTCCTACTGTTCTGCCCTGTATGATTATGATCCGTTCACACCAGTTAGATTCTAATTTTTCATTCAACCCCTTTACTTTATTCATTTTTTAAGCATAAAAGGTCAAAACTTTATAAGTTTAAGTTGAACTTTACTACTAAAAGAAAATAGAATGTTGTCATTTACACCTTTTTACTGATTCTTTCCACTTTTGTAAGAGTATACTTGAGCTCCACTATTTTAACAAACCTCAAACTTCAGGTGTGTTTCTGATTAATGCTAATTTCGTATTAAATTCCATATATTTTAGTAAAGATTTGATTTTTTTGATCTGGGTATTTTTTGGGTTTTGCTTAAATTGCTGTTTGATTTGCAAGAATTCAGATTGTTGCATTTTGACTAAGTGGGCAGTCGAAAATCATGATAGAATTTGACTTTATAACACTAAAGATTAAGCATTTTGTTATAATTCTTCAGAATTTGTTGTAATTGTATAAATGTAGCATTGAGCTCATGTTTTGTTTGTAGATAATTCATTAGTTTTTGGTTTTTTGCATTTCTTGTAGCTGTAACATGACTAACATCACAACAATGGGCTAAAGATTCAATTTTTTGAAGCATATTTAGGTTTTCCGTCTTAGTCATTTGTTTACCTTCTACATTTATCGTGATGAGTATTTAATCAAAGGTAAGCAAATAATTGGGACGGAGGGAGTAGAATATATTATTTCACACTTTTTTCAAAACTAAAAGCTGTTCCAATGTTATGTTTCTTTTTTCAGCCTGCTACTGTTACTGTAAACTCAATTTGGAAGTTGTTATTATGATGCTTTGCTTATTTGAGCACAAGAGGAATTGGGGTAGAATTTGGTGTATATAGAAAAGGGCAAAATGGTCATTGCTCCTATGAGGAAGGCAGGTTCTTAGGTCAATTGAAAAGTTGTTGTAATGTTATTTTGATCATTTGGGCAATTGGGTATAAGAGGAATTAAGTGTTAAAAAGTCGTAACAGATAGCGAAAATGGTGATGCCTCCCACAGCCAAGGTGGTTCTAGGGTCAATTGCATTTGCAATCTTTTGGGTATTGGCAGTTTTTCCTGCTGTTCCTTTTTTACCCGTCGGCAGGACTGCTGGTTCTCTCCTAGGAGCCATGCTCATGGTGCTTTTTCGTGTCCTAACCCCGGAACAAGCCTATGCCGCGATTGATCTTCCCATACTAGGTCTTCTTTTTGGTACAATGGTAGTTAGTGTTTATCTTGAAAGAGCAGATATGTTTAAATACCTTGGCAAATTGTTGGCATGGAAAAGTCAAGGAGCCAAGGACTTGATATTTAGAATCTGTATTATATCGGCCCTTTCTAGCGCGTTCTTTACTAATGATACGTCTTGTGTTGTCTTGACCGAGTTTGTGTTAAAGATTGCTAGGCAACACAATCTGCCACCTCACCCCTTCTTACTAGCTCTCGCTACTAGTGCAAATATTGGGTCTTCTGCAACCCCCATTGGGAACCCACAAAATCTGGTTATTGCAGTCCAAAGTAAGATATCATTCGGAGAATTCTTAGTAGGAATAGTCCCGGCTATGCTCGTGGGTGTTCTTGTTAATACCGTGATCATAATAGGCATGTATTGGAAGTTGTTGTCTAGTCATAAGGACGAGGAAGATGCTACCTCGGAAGTGGTTGCTGACGAGGATGTTAATTCCCATCGATTTTCACCAGCCACCATGTCACATAGGTCTTCCAATTCTTTGGATTTGGATACCCATAATTTAAATAGTGCAACGGGACATTCAGGTCATTTAGAGAGTCTCAGAAATCGGGTGCTATCGACTGAAAATGAGATCCATAGTTATGATTCGTCGAGGAACTCGGATGCTTCCAAAGACGTGGTTGTAAATGAATCTTCCGAGCAGAGAGTAGAAAGTGAATCCCTGGAGAAAGCTGAAACTTCGAAAGGAAATCTTCACTCACAGTTGAGTTCCTTTTGTGCTAGTGAAAGATTTAATGAAAAGTGGAAGCAAGTGTTATGGAAGATAAGTGTGTATGCTATCACTATAGGCATGCTTATTGCTTTGCTTCTTGGATTAAATATGTCCTGGACCGCAATCACTGCCGCCCTTGCTCTCGTTGTTCTTGATTTTAAGGACGCCCGTCCTTCCCTAGAGAAGGTAACACTTATCAGATGCAACCTGCTTTAAACTCTATTTAAGGCTTGCTTTTTGTTCTCCATTTCAATTAAGCCAAAAACACAATTATTCTTTGGTGCTGGATTATGATGAAATAAATCGAAATGACTCGCAATATATTAGTAATCATGATAGATGAACCATCTCAACCAAAACCTTAAGGTAATGGTTGAGGCCCAACTATTATATTTATATCCTATTAGCCTGCTTAGTAGAGAGTTGTTCCTTGCTTCATTCAATAGGTGTATGTTACCCTGATCCTTGATCTTCGTCTCTCTTTGACAGGTCTCCTATTCATTGTTGATATTCTTCTGTGGGATGTTTATCACGGTAGACGGATTCAACAAAACTGGGATTCCTGGCAAGTTTTGGGATCTCATGGAGCCATATTCAAAGATTGATCGTGCAAGCGGAATTGCAGTTCTCGCTCTTGTCATTCTTTTCCTCTCAAATGTGGCTTCAAATGTGCCGACTGGTATGAGATTTTACTTGCAAACTTGTTTGAAGTTCTCATTTCCATTAACTGAAAACCTTAGTAGATGATGAGAAAACATAAAATCTCTATTGCAGGAAATCTGATTGATAATGTCTGATCTCACATGTTTACAAAAGGCTGTATGGCAAAGTAGATGATGTGGATGAAAATTAAAGTTGCTGTAAAATGTAGGTTCATAAACCCTAATGACCGATAGAAACATATTAAAACGGGAAGATTTCAAGTGAAAAGTTTATTCATTGATTACCAAAAATGACAATCATGAAGTTTATTCATGTACAAGTGGATTATATGGTTTTTGTTGCAACATTATTGGCTTTGTGAATTTCAACCATTTTGGGTTTGATCAATGTATACAGTTCTATTGCTTGGAGGACAAATAGCGGCATCAGCAGGGATGATATCGGCATCAAAAGAGAAAAAGGCATGGCTGATTTTAGCTTGGGTTAGCACAGTGGCTGGGAACTTGTCACTCTTGGGTTCAGCTGCCAATTTAATCGTGTGTGAACAGGCTCGGAGGGCCCCACATCTGAGTTACAATCTCACTTTCTGGAGGCACCTCAAATTCGGAGTTCCGTCCACTCTCATTGTCACTGCAATTGGGTTGACTCTCATTAGAGGCTGACTGTTTCATGTCCATATATTTGAGCACAAATTCTTATTTGTGACGAGCATATCCGTCACAAGCTTGTGACATTGAGACTTACTGATATTTGAGTTTGCTGTTACACATCATATTAGATCACATATACAGATACACTAATGTATATATAATTTGAAGTCCTGAATACTGATAACTAGCAACCTTCAGCATAAAGATTTGTCCTGTATCTCAAGGTTTTAACAAAATGGTTATATACTTGTACAGTTATTAGATGTGTAGTTGTGTACTATTGCCAAAATTTTCGTTTCCTTTCGAGTACAGTTACTTATTGCATCTCAGTAGACGTTCGTGTTGATCGACGTTTGTAGGGCATAAGTTTAAATCCCGTGTGGATCGACGTTTGTGCCTTCTACTAAAAAAGCAAACAGTGCGAATTTCACCAACCCGAAGTATAATTCCCGACTACACTTCACAAATGTCGATTAACACAAACATATCCGTCTAAAGCTTAAAACGGGTCAAATTGTATATCCTTTAGATAGATAAGACTAACTTTTTGTCAATCCCTAGACCTTTTGTTTCTTTTCATCTACTCCGTATTTGTTTTAAGTTTGAGACGGATACGTCTGACACTCTGACATAACAAGAATTCGTGTCACTATATATCCAGGCTACAAACCTACAGAAAATGAGATGAATTAATAGTGGACAACAATATGCATAGAAAGTTCTTAGAACCTACTTTAACATTTCTAGGAAGCAGAAACTTTGTTCATGCATTGACTAAATAATTTTCCAAGCAATTAATACTTCCGTTAATACTTTGATTAATCTGTATACGGTCTTGGAGATTCACAAATTCTTATTTCAGATGGTCACTATCCGTTTTAAGTTTAAGACGGGTCAAATACATACTTATTCACCAAACTTATTGCCTAGAAAATATCAAAAGTTTTGTCTTTATTACCACCGCTTGATAGTATACTAGTATTTGACCCGTCTTAAGCAAGACTTATACACTTTGTAATTTAATAAAGTATGATACTATTTCACTGCTACGTATGCTTGATTATTTCCAAACAAGCTACTCTATAGTGACTTAGTCTAGGAGAACAATTAGTCTAAGAGACTAGTAGAGGCAGCTTAATTAACTAATAATTAATTGAAGTATCCTCATAGCAGCAACGTGGGGAAAAGAAGTTAAATAAGTAAAGCTTTATTAAAAATGTTTTTTATTTGGGTCTAAAGAAACACGCACTTAATCGTAATTTTATAAAGATGTTACGTACAGAGTACGTAATAGCATAATAAAGTAGTTAATGATGAGACGGTGCCTTGAATAAGAATTTACTCTTTGACTCCTCCCGAAAAGATCTTGTATTATTATATCTGATAGAGACATGAGATTGCACTCTAACAGTATATCGTATTAATATAAAGAGGTGAGTCAGGTGACAACTGACAATGACATTTGTTCATGCATGAGATTCATGATATTAGTTTGAAATTCGTAGCAATAAAATTGTCATTGTGACTTCATTTATATTGATGGAGTAAAGCAACAAAGAGTGATTTCATTCTATTTAAGTCGTCAGACTTATCAGATTTTAATGGACAACCTCACAACCATGTTACTTTGAGAGTTAACGTTTCTTTATATGTGTCGAGCTACGATATAAAATGTATAATCTATCTGATTTATAAAACAACTTTTTCATATATAAAACATTTGTAGTTCATAATAATATTACATATTACAGAAATATCGATCAATATATAATGTTATCCACTCGTTAACTTGTAAACTTTTTTCCATTATAAAGTTTTTTTTTTTTTATAATATAATTAACCAACTAAATATCCTACTCATTATTATTATACTTTAGTCTTTTTGTAATCATAATTTTAACCATGCTCTTTTCCATTGTAGTTTGTGGTTATTGTAATCACGAGCACACCACATATACCAAATTTTCATGATTAAACGGCAAGAAAAACATTAAAAACATTAAAAACCTAACTATGATGATTGATGATGAGACATGGGACCAATGCATTAAGATGGGGTTGCTACACGACCAAAATTATTCTCACATCCTAAAAGCTATTCCACTACTAGAAGGCAAATTATAGATATGATTTATAATTAGATTAATCAAGAGAATATGCAAAATCACCATAAAAAAAAGTTGTCAATAGCACACCCTATGCTCCTATAAGGCTATAATTATGCACAAATTCTCATTTTAGACGGTTATTTTCGTCTGAAACCTTCAGACGAGCCTGATGTAACCACTTAACGGTCAGATGTAAATGGTTACATTTTTGCCTGAAAATGTGACCATTTACATATGTTCATAAAATGGTCACATATGACCCGTCTGAAGGCTTTCTAACAGAAATGACCGTCTGAAATGAGACCTATTGATAATTATGTGAGCCATGAAACCAATTTTGTAGGAGACAAAGGTCTAGTACTATTTTTTTCTTGAAAAAAAAAGTTCTAGTATTATTTTAGTAGGAGTATAAAATTGTTCAATTGTTGTTTCCTTTGTTTATTATGTGTCCTCTTATCTTTTACTTAATTTATTCCGATGTTTCGTCACTTTTATTTAAGATTATTTTATTGATACCAACTTTAAGTCTTAAACCATTAATTTTTTATACTTTATCTGAGATAATAAATAATTAAGAATTACAATCTAACATTTTTTTTTTGTTCACTTCATCAACAAAAATATTTCCAAAAAATTATAATTACCATAATAAATAACAAAATATTGATCAAAATCAATACTATTTACTAAAAAACTAAACAAACTATATAAATACAACTGAAAGAGTATAAAACTTCCCCAACTCCGAAAAATAACATAATTTTTGGTCTAACATTTTTAGGGTTCCATTTATCACTTCAATTTTTAAGCTCAAATAAACTGAAATATTGAAAATAAAAATAAAAAATACAATAAAATAAGCAAAACAAAGGTATAGACAATTTAGACAAACCCATTTTCCTAAGATTTATTCTTCTCCTTGATTTCTCAGAAATTCCCAACTAAATAAAATAACTGCTCTATCTATTTTATTATAATTATAATAATATTATATAATTATATATTCCCCCTACATTTTTGCTTCATTGTAACGCTTTAATATTATGCAGTTACTAAATTCTGCTACTTTACTACTAACCCATTTCACTTAATTATCTGCTCTTTTTAGAAATATTTGTCTCAGATTTTATTGTGCAATTTTTTTTACAAAGGTAAGTTCTTTTTTAATTAGCTAATTTATTTGTTTTGGATCTATGTTTTAATTAATTTATTTGTTTCTAAGTGTTTAGATCGAGCTTAATATGTTCATATAATTGTATAGTTTATGTAATTTTAGTTGGGTATTTTAAATTTTGAATCTTTTCTTTATTTGAGTTGAAAATAGTACTAAATGTATTGACTTAGTATTATTAGTATTATTGAAAATTATGGAGTAGTTTGTTTTTAATTGGGTTTTAGCAAAATATGGAATTTGAATTGGTTAGTTGAAACTTGAAATCCTTTTTAATCATTGAAATATTAAATACTTTTTTTTTGTTAATTAAGTGGGTTAGAAAAATATGGAATTTGGGTTAGTTAGTTGAAATCTTGATAATCATTGAATAATGAATACCCTTTTTTTAATTAAGTTGGTGAGGAGAATGTGTTTAAGAAATTAGTTTGAATTTGAAGGAGTATTTGTTGAAATTGACAATTTTGGATTGACTTTGAAGTTGGGATTGTCTTAGAAGATTTTGTAAAAATGGGAAGGTTAATTAATTAGTGTGGAATTAGTCAAGATAGTATAGCAACTTTGAAGTATTAAAGGGGTATAAAGTTTCATTCTTGAATTGGTCTATATTGTAGAGGAGGTCGAAAGTTTCTTTCTTTTCTCGGTTCTTGGAGCGGGGTGGGAGTTGTTGCGTGGGGCGTAGGAGCCGTAATTAAAGGTTCAGTGGGAGAAAATTTACTATTGGGAGTAAGGGGGCGAACTTGTTCAAATGGTTTAAGGTTGAAGTGATGAGTTGCCAAAAATAGAATCTCCACAACTCTCGAGTGTTGAATGCCTTGAACCTTTGCGTTATGGTAACACGGTAAAGCCGAGTAACACTCCCTCAAACTTATATTGTTAGGAGGGCAGTAGCCTCTGCCAGCCTCCTCCCTTGTCTCGGCGGGGCACCCTATGTCGACCTCGGGGTTGAGAAATACGTGCCATGGGGTTGAATTGAATTTCTGTAAGGTATCGTGTTGGCTTATATAGATATACCTATTGAATCTTTAGCTGACTCATTGTATTTAATCTGACCGGTAATAAGTCTGATAACAGTCAATGGTTAGGATTAGAATGTATGCATGTAGTGTGTTTACTTTTGAACAGAGGTGAAGCGTTGGAGGAAAAAGGTAAGATGGCTGAATTTCTAGATTGGGTCGAGTTACTGCACATTCCTACACATGGGATTACATAAAGCAATGTTTACATTCTAGTAATAATCATGATATTACTTGAGCTTTTAGTTTGGCAATAATCCTGTGTTCACTGCCTACACTGCCCAATCTAATGTTGCGAGCTTCCAAACAACATGTTCATCGACTCTTTAGAATATATAAAGGCGTCACTTTGCTGATATAAACTGCTTAATTTATGGTTTGTGTGCTTGCCTTTGATATGTGTTTATCACTTTGCGTCTTGCTGGTTGTCCCGTAGTCAATAGTTTTAACACTGATAAATTGTCTTTTTTCACTCTGGCAGAGTGGTACTATGGTAGTGATTATTTTCTCTTATTGACCAGGGTGCTGCCACAGTGGCCATTGCAGCATTACCATCAGTGGGTTGACTTTGTTGAACTCGTAATGGAGATTCATGTTGGTTGCTGTATATCTAAAGGTGTTATTGTACCATGATCAACATACAACTAGATAGCTTTATGCAATTGTCCTGGACCTCTGGTTGTGTTCCTATTTTTTTATTTAGTGCACGCTATAATATTCAAGAACATGTCTCCATGGTTTGGTAAACCATCAACTAAAGAAGCAAAGAAGAAATCAGGCGATGAGTCGATAATTGCAACAATACGCCGAAAATTTAGAAATACATCAGAGGTGAAATTGGATAGTAGGTCAAGAGGGTCTCTTAGGCATTGCAGTGACTCTATTTCTGAAAGGGGTCTTCAATCTAGACCGGAGTCAAGATCTCCATCTCCGACCAAGCAATCCAAGCATGTTGGCAGATGTCAAAGTTTTGCTGAACGTCCTGTTTCTCAGCCACTTCCACGTCCATGCTTGCATTCTGCTAATGTAAGTCGTACTGACTCTGGAATTAGTATATCTTCAAAGCCGAGGACACAAAAAAGCTACAAGTCATCATTATTTCCCCCGCTTCCTAGACCTTCCTGCATTAGGGGTAGAACAGAACCTGTGGAGTTGGACAGTGAGTTGGTTACTGCTTCAGTTTCGAGTGAGAGCTCAGTTGGAAGTGATGATCTGACAGAGGCTAGATTGCGTAGTCCTCAAGCATTAGATCTTGACATTGGAGATAAAATTGTTGCTGGGAGCCCTTCTAGGTGAGAAGCCATTCTCTTTTCATACTTTTGCTTTCTTTTCATTAATAAATATGTAGGATTACATCTGTCCATGAATAAACTTCCTAGTTTGTAAAGCTAAAAAAAACATGTGAAGATGTGGATGTAAATCAAGTTGTATGAGATTTGCGGGGTCACAAACTATGACAACCATAAATGATGTACCAAAAGAAAAAATTCAAGTAGAAAGTTTATTCATGGACACGCAAAATGAAACCCCAAAAGTTATTGATTGAAATGGGAGCAGCATATGGTTGGACATCACAGGAAGTGTACAAAAGATGAATTTTAAATTTGCTGGCATCTTCTGTGTTCATTTTGTTAGTGTGGTGCTCAAGGATCAGTCAACCAGAGTCACGCATAATGAATTTAGGGAAGCACAAAGACCCATTAGCACTCCGCTAAGCAATCAAAATTCTACTAACTCTCCTAGAAGAAGGCCTTTGCGCAACCATGTGCCTAATTTACAGGTTCCTTTACACGGAACTTTTTGCAACGCCCCTGACAGCTTGATGTCTAGTCCTTCCAGAAGCCCACTGAGAACATCCAACAATGACCAAGCTATGAACACTGCATTTTGGGCTACTAAAGCTTATCCTGATGTGAATTTACTCGGGTCTGGCCACTGCTCCAGTCCAGGTTCCGGCCACAACTCTGGACATAATTCTATGGGAGGTGATATTTCAGGGCAGATATTTTGGGGACAGCCAAGTAGGATGACAAGTCCTGAGTATTCTCCTATACCTAGCCCCAGAATGACAAGTCCTGGTCCAAGCTCCAGAGTTCAGAGTGGTGCTGTGACACCTATTCATCCTAAAGCAGCTGGTTCAGGCTCAGAAAGTCATCCTTTGCCTCTTCCGCCTATTATAGTTCCAAATTCTTCTCCTTTCTCTCATGGAAATTCGGCAGCCACATCGCCATCTGTTCCACGAAGTCCAACAAGGGGAGATAATTTGCCAAGCCCCGTCTCACGTTGGAAAAAAGGAAGGTTGCTTGGCAGAGGAACTTTCGGACATGTCTATCTTGGATTTAACAGGTAGTTATCGTTTAGAGTTCTGCTTGTTCAAGTCAATGAGCTTACTGGATCCATCCAGTTTGTACATTATATTTCCTGATTGGCTTCATTATTTGCATTATGGTATAGTGAGACTGGGGAAATGTGTGCCATGAAAGAGGTTACCCTGTTTTCTGATGATCCAAAATCGAAGGAAAGTGCAAAGCAGCTTCAACAGGTGATCTTTTCTCTGATTTGGCTATATGTGTCTTTGTATCACCCGAGAAAAAGTAAGACTAGACAGCTTTTGGTTGTTTTCATGTCTAAAGTGTGTTGGCGAATACTTTCCTATCACAATGTACTGTGCAGCCAGATAGTCATTTTGTATGAGATTGGAGTAGGCCACTTGGGTTTTCTTAAGTTCATTACTTTATTCAATGGTTTGTAAAGCTGGAAATCTCGTTGGCTATGTGTTTGGGGTGTTGAATGGGAACTATATGATAAAAACGAACATCTCGGTTAGAACTTCTATAAATTATACAAACCAGATTGAAATAAGATTGAGATTTCTGCAGGAGTTGCTCGCCTGTGGCGGTTCTCCCCACTGTGCTAGACTGCTAGTAATATTTCATAAGACATCGGTCAGTTTACACAAAAGTTAGGAGTCAGAACTCTATTGGTGTTTTCATTGTTTACTAAGCTGTATTTCTCCCTTTCAGCGTTTAATATGCCTTAAGTATCTCTAAAGATCACGCTTTTAATGTTCGTGTAGGAAATTGCCCTATTGAGCCGCCTACGCCATCCAAATATTGTGCAGTACTATGGCTCTGAAACTGTAAGTACGACAATGCTATTTATACCATCTAGACCTTTCGTATTTTCTTTAGTCCTCCCAATGTTTGAATCTTGAGTTTAAGATATTTTGACGCCACCGTAAATATTAAGGTTTTTATCCTTATCCAGGCCGTTCACATTTATCCGTTACACTTTCTTAAATTTGATTTACTAGCTTGCATAGCTTATCTTCTGTATTTGTTTAACAGGTTGGTGATAGACTATATATATACTTGGAGTATGTTTCTGGTGGGTCTATCTACAAGCTTCTTCAAGAGTATGGACAGCTGGGGGAATTGGCAATTCGTAGTTATACTCAACAAATTTTGTCCGGGCTTGCTTTCCTGCATGCAAAGAGAACTGTACACAGGTGAATGCTGTACCATAGTTAATACTACGTATATGATCTCTATTTGGTCTGGAGGGCAATATTTATTTGGAAGCATATATACTTGTGGGATACTGGAATTTTACTTTGTTGAGCTTGATCTGCAGAGACATCAAAGGAGCAAATATACTCGTGGACCCAAATGGACGAGTTAAGTTAGCAGATTTTGGTATGGCAAAGCATGTAAGTATCTGATACAATGTTCGGCAAGTTTTACGACTATGAGCCGTGGTATTAACTAAAGGCTGCAAAACCGAAACGCTACCATTTCGTTATGGTCCAACTTACTTTTACCTCATTTTAAAGCGACAGTAGCCCGTATTTAGCAAGATTAGGCTGAGATAGTCAATACCGTGACCGTGACTGAAACTTAGATCGAATACTATGCTATGAGCTGCAAATGTTTTGCCATTAATCTATGACGAGGTGATATAAATAATTATTGCTAATGGTCAACTATTGGAACCCGAAATCCTTGTTCTTAGCTTATAATAATTTGTGCAGATCACAGGACAGTCATGTCCATTGTCGTTCAAGGGAAGCCCTTACTGGATGGCGCCTGAGGTCAGAATCTGACCATCATCACCCACATTAACTCTAGTATTTTTTTCTCGAGGCATCCACATTTTTGTCTTACAAGCGCAGGTGATAAAAAATACCGGTGGGAACAGCCTTGCTGTTGACATATGGAGCCTTGGTTGTACTGTCTTAGAGATGGCAACAACCAAGCCACCGTGGAGCCAGTATGAAGGGGTTTGTACTTTCCATTCTCTGATAAAAATTTCTTTCTTATTCCTATTGTGCAGCTCTGTTTGTAGACCTTTTGGTATTAGTAATTCTCCTTTAGTTCCATGGAATTGCCCTATTTTTCATTTTTGGTATGTTCTGTTGCCGAACTGAAAACAAAGATACCAGTATTCCTTCGTGAGGTCTACCACCTCGCCAAGTTTTTAGGAGTAGTAAATTGTGACAAAATCAGATGGGGAATTTACAAAGCATTATGCCACTTACTAAGCTTGTATATTGGAATATTGCATCGTTTCAGATTTCTGACATGGAAATAAAGAATTCTTAAGAGCATTCATTTGTATTCTAAATGTTGATTTTATCATGTTTACGTCTATTATGCAAGTTAAATTTTTGTTATTCGTCATCTTACTTTAGGTTAAAATTGATTTTCAACGTGACGATAATTTTGATAGAATGGATTATGATGGTCTGCTTTCATGTGGCCTTTGCAGGTTGCCGCTATGTTTAAAATTGGAAACAGCAAAGAATTACCGGCAATTCCTGACCATCTCTCGGAGGAAGGAAAAGATTTTGTGAAGTTATGTTTGCGAAGGAATCCACGGGATCGTCCTAGTGCTGCTGAATTACTCGAGCACCAATTTGTAAAAAATGCTGCTCCAATGGAGAGGCCTATGCCAGCCCCTGAACCGGCTGACACTATTGATGTTGCGAATGGGACGAGGGCATTGGTATTTTCTCTTGTTTTTCTTTCTTTATCTTTTCCTACCATTTGAATCATCATTATCTAATCCATTCTTCTGTAAAACTTGCAAAATTGAGCTATTCGAGTACTGTAATTCCTGCTGCAGAGAAATTTTAATTATGGTGTCTAGTCGTAAATAATTGGAATTGGAATGATCACGCACTTGCTCTATTCTCCCTCCCCTCCACCCCCTTCCGTTCTCTCCCTTCTATTTTTGTATCCGAACACACCCTAAGTCTAGTTGTCTACATTTGGTTTTATTCATGTCTGATTATAAACGTCTCTGACGGTGAATGATGTCCAGGGGATTAAACTGGAGAAAAAGCACTCTGGATTAGACTCAGATATATTGGGTGTACATTCGTCTAGAGTCTCACCCACGCGACCCCGCTCAAGGTGTGTTATGCTATCTTTTAATCAACTCTTGTCAATGTGTTTGTTCATATAATTCTTAAAGGATTATAGATTCCATTTCAATTTATTCTAACTTATATTCCCGACTTTGGTTTTCGTAGCGAGTATCCTATTCCACGTAACATATCTTGTCCGGTCTCCCCGATTGGTAGCCCCTTATTGCATGCAAGGTCACCTCAGCACCTCCCTAGTGGAATGATGTCACCTTCTCCAATATCCAGCCCACGTACCCCTTCGGGCGCATCAACGCCCCTGACTGGTGGTAATTGTGCCATTCAGTTTCACCACTCACCGCAGTCTCTTTACATGCAAGAGGGTTTCGGGACAAGGCCCAAGTCTCCAAATAGTGTTTTCCGGAACAGGAATGGGCCTAGCTACCATGACTCGAAGCCCAATATTCTCCGAGGGGTGCAATCTGGTCCCCGCGCAATATCGACATTAGTGGGTGTAAGACCCTGTAAAGGGGAGCATTGTAATGGACAGTCGGTCTTAGCCGATCGGGTATCCCAGCAGCTCCTAAAGGAGCATGCAAAGCTGAATCCTTCGCCAGAAGTTAGTCCTCGATCTATGTTGTCTAACAGGGTCAACGGCTTCTGCCTGTCCTCAAATCAGATGCCTAATAACCGAAAGACATCAAGTTACCATCTGAGCAAAAACGAAGAATCCAACAGATAGATTGTTTTAAATCCAGGTTGGTTTTGCAGATTTGATTTTCAGGCATGGCCCAAAACGCCAAGAGAGTTCTCGGCTACAACCAGCATCACTTCTTGGGGATTTTGCTTATTGTTCTCCCACTAATAAACTGCCATAACTTAAACTCTCTACTTTGTACAAATTCTGGACTCTGTTATGGTATCTAGTGTCTAATCTGCCGTGCTGAAGGAAATGGACACTCCTACAGCAAAATGTCTGGCCTGTGCACCTGAGAGAAGTTTCAAAGTTTCTGAAAGACCTGCATTTTTCTTGGTCATCTAAGACAAGTTTGAAACTTGGAATCAAGCGTAGATTTCGGATGGGTCTGATTTGCAGTCTTGGGCGGTTCAGATACGTATATTTCAGGGCTCGGTCTCTAATGTAATTGTCTATATATACTATTTATGCATTGTAGGTCACCTTGTTTCTGTACATTCATGATTTAGTGCAGAAATCCAATTCAGACTGTAATTACTTGTTCTTCAACATCTAATATTAATTGGAATGATTATCATGGGCTCATGCAGTAATTCCCAGTGATGGAGCGGTCGTCCTTTTATTGTAGATATAAAACTCCGCCATCCCGAACCAAATGCCCTCATTACTTGCGTAGAACATTAGTTTGATAAAATACGATGTAATTAGTGTGTACGACGGTATTGAAATCCATGCCACACGTCTTACTATAGCGGCTTTGTCGCTAGTTTTGCGTGGTAAACTATTGATCACCTCTAAGTTCTGAGACAAGCTTTTTTTTTTCTCCTGTATCCTTGGCGTACTATAATATTCACAGCAGTTTATTTCGATATTCAGTGAGAAATTATACAATCCAAATGCAACAATCAAGTATTTCTTTGAAAGTACCGGTCACTAGAAGCGCCAATGAAGTTTCATCAGCACCACCAATTACCAAGAGATTATATATACAATCAAACTGAGCTTTATTTTAAAGTGACTGATGAGTGATGATGGCATAAAAGGAGGAGATATCAGCAAATGAAACTTAAGCAAAAGTGCAATCTTCATTGTCAGAGCTCACAAATACAACAAATGAGTCGTCAAACAGCCCTTTTTTCTCGTCCACGACCTTTCTTTTGTTGTCGGCGTAGTTTCCTTCTGTTACACATGGCTTGATGAGATCTTGGCTTAAAGGGACGTCTCAATTCTCACGTCTTAATCAAATTCATGCTGAAGTCCCACAGTTTTTGGGCTAAGGTAGCGTCTTTAGCTTGTGATGTTGGTTTAGCCAAGTTAGAGTCGCTGAAATATTCACCACTTACACCCTTTACCTGGGGATGAAGAGCTAAATAGCATGTTGTTGCCGCTCCCTGCAGTAGCACATTCGAGATTAACAGTAATATATACTACCCTAGTAATGTACTGGCATATTTCAACTTTGGAATAGACAGAAGTACAAATTTAGAAGCAACGGTTAAAACACATTTTAGAACTGTAGTAGCGGTTACAAATTTACAACGGCAATGCTAAGTCTCAAGTAATAGCAAAGTAAGCGAGAAAAGTCACCTGAGGAGGATTTTTCAGGACAAACTTTCCAACTGTACGACAAATGCCTGTAAAGTTTTTAGAAGTGTAAAAAAACAATCCATGAAACATGACCGTAAATTAAACTGCAGTAAATGGACTCGTGTGGCTTTGCTGTTTGCTGACAGCATGAGAACCATATGATTTGTCGGTAAGACAGAAACTAGAGGGTATCAAATAAAGTATAAAACCAGGTCTATAGTATTCACTATTCAGTAACGTCACCTTAAGTAACAAAAAAACAGTTAGCGAAGTTTATAGGTAAATTTGGTGGCTCATACATACACAAAAACACAAAAAGGGAGTTAAGTGCAGGCTGCAGAGTGTAATCATAGTGGGCTATACAAACAATAATATGTTTGTAACATACTCGATTATAATTCATCTGATATACAAGGAAAAAATCAAAATCAAAATTCTAGTGGCCATAAAAGGAGAAATGGCATTAGGCAAAATACCATCGATGACGTTGTTATAGCGGAAAAGATTTGTATTGATTGCCCCTGGATGGAGGGAATTTGCAGTGATATCAGCCCCGTCGTCCTAACCATGGATTTAAGCAAAAACACTTTAAGTACCTCAACATAAATGTTGCAGCGATTTCTGTCCCTAGATCTTAATAAAGAGATGAGATACTCCATCTGATCTATTGAATTGTATACATTTGTTTTTGGCACAACGGTTGAGGAAAACAGAAAATGCAGGGCGTTCAGGACAAAGTTACCAAATCACCCCCAACTTACTAAGTCGATTGTACTATGTATACAATTAAATCGACTGTAAAAATAGTGACTCTTGTATGAGATGGTTTCACATGTGAGATCTACCAAATTCTCACGCATACGCATTCCTCATTTAATTATAGAGTTAATGGGTCGGTCTCACATGTAAACAAGTCTCATATGACTTATTGTGCTCTTAAACATGTGCAAAGGCTCAACTCGAAAGTAATGGTACAAAGAAAAAACCTTTAGATGCTTTGTTAATTCATTAGCATGCAAAATGTTAGCAAGCTTTGATTGGCCATACGCACGCCAACTCTGGTAACTGCATAGTTGAAGAAGTCGATTAATATAACTGATTAGTCTATTAATATAACTGATTAGTCTTACTTAAGTATGAAGGCTAATGATAGAGAGTAAAAGTAATACATCTGAGTTCCAATGGTTATTGTAAGCAAATCATAATTGCCGTTCCTCAATAGAAATGAGCATATTGTAGATTGGCAGGTTGGCTATTCCTTCAGACGCAAGTGTGAAGACTTAAGGCTTAAACCCGCTCTCAAAAGACTAAGCAACTCAACAAGTTTAAAAAATGAGGAAAATTATTCATCACCTTGATTGATCATTAAGTTTGTCAAAGCAAATCCCTTCAGAGTATGTAAAGCGATGAGCTTCTGATGAAACATTAACAATCCTTCCCTCTCTACCGCTTTCACGCGCTGTTTTCTTCATGGTGTCCAGCAGCAGATATGTCAGAAGAAAATGACCTGTTATATAACAACAGTAACTTTAAGAAGAATATAAGAATGTTCACGATTAGAGATATATTTCCTACATAAGCCGATATTGACCAGTAACCACAGAGTGAAAGAGAAGAAGGCAATATATGGAAGAAATACATGGTCAGCTCAATGAAAGCTCCCTGTGAAAGACATGCAAAACAATAAACCATACAGTCGACCTCCTCTTATCGCCATACCTAAGTGGTTTGTCGCAAATTGGAGCTCTATATTGTCTTTAGAGAGCATGAAAGGGGTCGCCATTATTCCTGCATTATTACTTGAAACAAAGGACACATTAACAGTCTGCTTCACAAAGTTCAATCACATTAAAAATCGGGTATCAAATTAAATTTCACCCTCTAAACGCGCAGGAAGGAGCTCGAGGAGACCAGAACAGCAAAAATTCTAGATCGAGATAACAAAAAAGTTTGGAAACAACCAAAGTTATAAAAGATAGGTACGCCAGATCTTACATTAAAAGGTTCAGTGGAAGATTAGAAGTTTTGTAATCTGAAGCAAATTTTCTCACAGATGTCATTGAACTTAAATCCAACTCCATAGCCTCGACTTTAGCAGAGGGAATTTCCTGGACTATCTTATCCTTGACCTTTTTGCCGGCATCCATATTCCGGACCCCCATGACAACATGTACACCACGTAATGCAAGAACACGTGTGGTTTCTGCACCAATGCCACTCGATGCCCCTGCATAGTAGTTTGATTAAGTAAAATATTTGTGCTCGACACTCAAACCATTTCAATTGATCTTCTAAAGAAAGGGGAACTACTCAATAATGGCAAAATAAACAACAGATTTTGTTCATTGCAGCTTGCGATATAAAAGAGTAAAACGGATTTGATTACAGTAAAGTCAACCCTTTACAGCAACAGCAAAGGGCATAAACTTAATCTCCACCTACATTTTTTAAAATTATTCAGACTCAGCTGTAACTGTGCATAATGCAGTACGCTTAACCAAATCATAAAACAAACGATACTGCTGGATGTTTAAGCCAGAAAGCCGTAAAAGTCCTAATGGTACTATAGACAAATTAGCCAGAATGATACAGTGATACACTACACCTTCAAAGAAGTGTTTGATTAGAATGACTCTTCCTAATAGTAAACGTCGATGATACATTGATACCATTATTTTTCTCTAAATTAACGTCGTTTTCCACTGTGATTGGACTGTCAAATTCTCCATAAGCAATCCTCAGTATTTCTGGACTACCCTTTTTAACAAATAAGCCACATATAATGATAAAATTAGGCTAATGAGGCCCCCAATCCCCATTTACTGCGAACGGGAAACAATGTTTTGTACGAAATAATAGAAAGGGCCAAAGGGGCTAACAATAGTACAACTACAAACACAATTACACAAAAACAAACCTAAATGAGGGCCATAGTCCTCAATTGTTCACTATGTATGCACTACAAACTGTGGAGTTACCTATATTACATCCAAAAGTAATCACCAAACTTCGAACATGATACGGAAACTAAAATCGAAACCCATCTAAGTAAACACTTCATAAATTACAATCATACATCAAAACACCAAAAACCATTAGCAGAATGTTGCAATCTTTCCGTTTTAGCACAGTAAATTAAAAAAAAAAAACCACCTTTTACTCATATTTTCCTCCTAAAATAATTCTACCCAACAAAAACACATAAACAACCCAATTATTATTACAAAGTTTCAATCTTTCTATTACCATCACAATCAATTTAAACAACATACTCTCCTTTACTCAATCATTCATCTCAAATAATTCTACCTTAAGGCCATTTAAAAAGCTTTAAACATAGACACTACAACTATCAGCGACATAGTGCGCTCCCTTAAGAAAAAACTATCATTAAATGAACCGTATAGCATGGGAAAAGCGTCGTCTTAAAAAAAATAAGACGGTCTCGAATGAGAATTTGTATAGGCGAAATAAAAAAGTAATACCAGTGACAATAGCAGTAAGACCAGTAGCATCAATCCCATGAGTAACTTCTTCAGCAGTTGAAGACCATGAAAACCCTGATGCACCTTTTCTCCCAAACAACCACATTTTTTGTAATTCTAGTTCCCTCACTTCTTGGGCAAATCTCTTGGGAAGTGAAGTGTCTCGATGTTTTTAGGACTATTATCTGCAAATCTCAATAATATAGTACAACTACTTTGTTGTTTAATTTAATTTAATTTAATAATATGATAATGATATGTCATTATCAGTAATAATCATTGAAGACGGGTGTATGAGTGTATTCGTCTTTAATAAAGATGGGTGGGTTATTACTTGCTTATTTATAAGAGACAACCTAACCCATTTTTATTGAAAACGGATAAGAGACAACCTCTAATAAAAGGACAAGTAGGAAATCAAGTGGGTTCTCACTTGCCTCTCTATAAGAGATAATATCACCCATTTTTTATTGAAAACGGATATACATGTATTTAATGAGAGGTTGGTATATCAAAACAATTGAAAGAGACAGTTTATTGAGACTTGAGAATTCACTATTTGCTGAGAGTTGTTTTCTCTTGTCATACTCACAAGCTTATCTCGGAATAAATGTGATCATTTTATAATAAAAATAATTATTTTTAAAGTATTTCTTATTAGATAATGGTTATATTTTCTCATAAAAATGATCACATTTGGACCATCACAAACTTGTGAAGAAAAGTGTATGTCACAAATGAGAAACTGTGTTGTTATAATGTGTTTTTTGTAATTTTTTATTATTGATTATGACTTAGAAATTTAGAATGACTTTTCTTTAGTATATGTTCTTATAACAATTTTACATATATACTGCCTTTATAATGGCTAATTATTAAATCATTTGTATTCTTATATAATTGTAAATTTGCTTTGACACAAATATTAAAATTATGAAAAGAGCCTCATCCAAAAAGAATATGGACTAACATTTTACACACATAAACATGGCTAAAAAAAAAGAAATGTAGCACTTCTAATGAATATGTCAAATGAGAAAAAGATTGTAATTTTATATGATCAAAGAGAATCGTATTTACGTTTGTTTTTGCTATAGAAAAATCCAAGTAATAGTCGTTTAAAAAGTATTGCACAAATTGAAAAATATAACACACCCGGAAAAACAATTTTATGTACTTAAACTAAAACATAGAAAATTATAGGAGATAAAGAAATCCCCAAAATGACAAACGCATGATAATTTCTGAACTTTATAATAAAGTTTTCAAGTAGAAAATTTATAAGTGTTAATATAGTTTTTGAGCTCTCACACGTAAACATTAATTACTAAAACTTATAATTTAACTCAAAATAATACTTGCAACTAAATTTGTAAATTAACGTCAAAAGATTAAAATATAACCTAAAATTTCAAAACGCTAGGGAAAAAAAATTCAATTAATCCAATAGTACATCTATTATATATAATTTTTTTTTTCTAAAATGACATTAGTGTTTAATACTCGTAAAATGATTAGGAATTATTTTTTGGTAATTATGAAATGTGTCATATTCCACTCAATGCATTAGATAAGATGTTTTTAGGTATGACATTGAGAAAATTTGTCACCACTCACGAGTTAACTAATCCAACTACTTTTCCTTTTCAAGAGATTGTGACTTGATTACTTTGCAAGTTGTAAGTCATGAGACTCGTGTAACAAAGTGGGATTAAAGTTTTATGAGTGGGAATAAAGTGTGATGGAATTGAAAGATTTGTGTCTTGGCTGTGACCGAGTTCATAATCATCCATTTTTATAGTTGATTGTAACATAAAACCTCATCGAAAACGGATATAATTCGTCTTCGGCTGAACACCTCTCACAAATAACAAGTAGAAGGGCAAGTAGGAGAGAGAGTGTGCCCTCACTTACCCTTTCACTTGCTCTTTGTGAGAGGTCTTCAGTTCGCATTATCTCCTTCTTCAATGAGACGGACTGTGATTGTAATAAGGTTTATACTCATTAAAAGGCATATCCATTTAAATTTTGTGACATGTCGAATATGGAGTATTACCCACATGGATAGGACAATATAAATTATTTGTGATTATCTAGGCTTGTCTTATCCACACAAGTGGAAGATACTTGACTTGTTGAAAACTTCTAAGGTAAAGTTTTAAATTCGGTTTTGAAAATGCACACATTCAACTTAAATTTATGAATAGAGTAGTAAAATCTGAGTGAAAATTAGGTTTTATATATTGTTGATGTGATTTTTCATTAAGCCTAGGCGTTTTTAAAATAAAGTGAAAAAACATGCGAGTTTCAACTAAGTCTTAAACTTATTGATAAACATAACACAATAAACTTTAGACTCAACTCTTACTATGAAAACTTTAAGGATGAGCAGACTGTAGATTTAAGGACAAACCATTTTCAACTAGGAGTTGCAACAGGAGTTGAGAGCAAGGTCAACCAGGTTCAGGCCAGTTGAGTTCACTCTAAGAAAATACAAGACTCAATACTTGCATAATTCCAATATATTAGAGATAGCTTCTTGTTCTTTTTCCTTTTCTTCCCATTTTTTTATAAACAGAGGATCGCATTCTTTTAGTAGAAATAGGGTGTATCGTGTCGGGCTTATGCTCGTACAGTTGTATCAATTTATAAATAGGTCTTCTACCTGCTCTAACTCGAACCAACTCATTTCCTTAAACAAGGCATACATACATGCACTAAACCTTAAGTCAACTCATTTACCTTTTTTTATAAGCCAACTCGACTTTTATAACACACTACAACTCAATCTCTACTTGCTTAACCCCTCTAACCATTTTAACCTAAATAAGCTATTAAATTCGAATCACTTAATATCTATTTTTTACATCAGTAAGTAGATTATACATTTGATGTACTATAATAAATAGTGTAGTTTTCGAGCTTTACAATTAAAATTTCGAGTTTTGTATTAAAAATTATGAGCTTTATTATAAGTTTCTAGTTTTGTTCATTCAAACATTAAGCTCGAAATATTGCAATATAACTCAAAAGTATCACATACTCCGTATAAGATTTAAATGTAACTCATAAACTTTTACAAACTCAAAAAAATTACACATAAATTCCTATTCGTATTAAATCTAAGGTAATACATACGATGTGTAGTCGTTTTTTCATTCCCTTTCCCATTATGAGATATCTTAGCAAATGTGTGAAATTAGAAACCGTAAATCAAAGTGGATTTACAAGTATACTCTATTTTTAAAAACGTTAGGCCAGTCATAGTTGGTAGGATTCAACATTTCATATAATATTTTTGTAAGCTTGGTCTAGGCTATATATGATTATAGGCTACATTATATGGTTAAACTAATGTTAAACAACGGTGCAAGAATCGGACCGGACCAAATTAAAGATTGAAAATAAAATTTCATTAACCGGACCAAAACCTTTCAATTATGGACCAGACCAAACGCAAAATCTTCGGTTCGGTCTTTCTTTGACCGAAATGGAGCTAAAACTATTTTTTTCACTATTTTGTGTATGATAAATACATTTAAATAATGTATGCAAATTCCCGATAAAATGAGATGACACAAAGAAAATCCCCGTACTCCGGGAAAAATGTGTCATCCGAGTGATGTAAAAGAATGGAAGCGTTTTGATATAATTTATCCTTAATTTGTCGAGGAGCCGGCAATGTGCGACTTGGCTTGTGTACAGATGGATTTACCCCTTTTGGTCAATTTGGTAAAGCTTACTCGTGTCCCGTAATGACCACGCCATACAACTTACCATCTTTATCATGTTTGAAAAAACAATTTATCTTTTTGTCACTAATTATTCCGGGTCCTAAAAAACCAAAAAGTCATTTGAATGTTTGTTTACAACCTTTGGTGGAAGAGTTGAAACATTTATGAAAAGTAGTTGTAAAAAAATATGATGTGTCCAAAAAACATAATTTTCAACTAAAAGCTTCTCTTTTGTCGACCATAAATAATTTCTCCGTTTACGGTAAGCTATCTGAATGGCCTACCGCGGGATAAAAGGCGGGCTTTTAAAGCATGGATAAGAGAAAATCATTTTAACTTCCTGATAAAAAAAAATGAGCTTGTTTGATTTTCATAAACAACTATTAACGGATATACAACTACATAGGAGGAACAAGAAAGCTTTGAAAAAAAAGGTAAGAAGATGCTTGACGATGCTCCGAATTGACTTCATGCAGATGAGTTGTGACTTGTGAGAGTTGGTATGCGATTACTATTGTATTATTGATGGCACTAAAGAAGGGGTTAAAGGGTTGAAAAAAATGAAGGCCGGTTGGTTTACAAGAAACATGTTTTGGGACTTTACGTATTGGATAACAATAGACACAATTTGGATGAAATGCATGATAAGGATAAAGTCGCGTCACCTTAATCAAAGTAAAACCTAATTCACTACTAACTAATAGTCAGCGGTAAGCAAGGTATCGAATCCACAGGGAGGCGGTAGTATTCTAATATGTTAAACTAAGTTCGTCTATAAGGTAACAATTCGGGTTTTGAGATTGTGGTTTCTAAACTAAAAGCAATCAATAACAACAATAAATAATAACAATAATAAAAACAACTATAACTAATAATAATAACAACTAATAATAAGCAATAACAAACTAATAAGGTTGAAAACAATAAGATTAAAAGTCTAGGGTCACAGGTTCACTAGGATTATTATTCAGGGATAGGGATGAAATCAACTATCATGCAATAAAGTTATCTAAGGTCACAAGATTGGTCGATTCAATTATGCCCTTTAGATCTACAATTTAACATGCGATCGCTATCATTAAACGAGTTCTATTCAATTATCGTAGCCTATCTTAGTCTTAACCCGGTCGGTGTCAATCCTAATTTGCAAGACTAGTTAATTAATCCTGACCAGTAATCAAGCAACTAGAATTAAAACGATAATCAAACGATAACCATGCAATTGCAATTCAATTAATTAATCTACCCCTTCTAACAATCCTAGATCCCCTTTCAACCCTAGAAAGGAATTTAGCTACTCATAACGATATAAACAACAACAATAATAATTAAAGTAAACATGATTAACAATAATGAAAGGATGAACAAAGAATAATTCAAGAAAAGAAGGTAATTAACTGAATAACAAAGAAAGATTAAGAATACCGATTACAAGCTTGAACTAAAGACAATCGTCTTTGATGAAATAAATCCGGAGGCAAAGTAAACTAATTTAGGGTTTCTGATTTAAAGCCTAAAAGTATTAAAAAGCCTTAAGAAAGCATGTCTAATTATGAAAGACGACCTATCTTTTTATAATACAAAAGATCTAATTAATTAGGTTAAAGTTTAGGAAAACACGAAAAAGTCGCCGAAATATAGGTTGCTCGATCGAGCAAGGGTATGTTGCTAGATCGAGCAACCTTCAGCACGACTCGATCGAGCAAGGCACTATGCTCGGTCGTGCATCCCTTCTTTTCGCTCGTTTCTTCGATTTTCTTCATTTCTTCTCTTTCGTTCTCGATTCTCGTGCCTAACCTTCCACGATCCGACTCCGCCATGCTCCATATCTACTCAAAAAGCTCCAAATGCATCCAATCTGCATTAAAACATAACAAAAGCGACAGAATCGATATTCTAGCTAAAATAGCATAGAAATAAGAAAGGAAAGACGGTAAATCGAGTTAAATGCGTCTAAGGGAGGCATAAAATATGTATATAAATAATGATCATCAATGCACATAGAGAAGAATTTCTTAGAGCAACTGGTTCACACGATTATGGATGAAGAAAGAAAGGCATGCGATACTATTGGTTCAAGAAAAGACTTGAAAAAAAAAATATCGGCCCAAATTGCACATTCTTAAGGACGGGTATAAGCCAAAATCCGTTTTTGCTCTTGATAAAACTCAAATAAAGGTATTATGTGAGTGGTTAGGAAAGTTGAAATTTTATGATGGATATGTATCCGATTTTAGTTGATAAATTGTTGTGCTCATACTGGGTAAGAAAACATTGGTAAAAATCTATTTAGACTAGGTTTATAGCCATTCCAACTCTCAAACAATCAAAATAACATTAGTCATTGGTGAAAAACAGTTGTAGAGGTAAGTAATATACAATTAACACAATTCATTTTTGTATCATAATTTCTAAGGTTCAATTAAGTAGTTCAGGTCATTTACCTTTTACATCTACTTTATTTCTAAAACAACTTAATTTATGTGATTGAGGTACAAAAACGATGTTATTTGATACTCGTAATTCTGATCAAAATACATAAAATAACACTTTATGTTCATCATCAATCTTGTATGCAAGTATTGATAACTACGTTATCGTCCTCATATTTAGACCAAAAACCCGTACTTTTGTCCTCAACTTTTGGTGCATTATTTGCTCTAGTTTATGCTTTAAATTGCCAAGATGAGGTTCACCGGGTTGTTGAGCTTTTGTATTACTTCATGCTTTCCAATGCAAAAATCGAGCAACATATGAAGGCTATGGGCAAATCCCGAACCATTTAGTGTATCAAGATCATGCACAGTGCATCTGAAGCTCATCCAGCACATCAGTATATATTGTCGGCACGTCTTATCTAGCCGGCGTAACTCGAGCATGGCCGGCGTATCCGTTACACTGGTTCAGAATCTTGGGATTGTGAATTTGGGCCTTAATCAATCTTATGCTTTGTAATTTGTATTTCGGGTCTTCCATACATATAGTCAAACCATAATTAGAGAAGGGGAGATAGACATACACATCATTTTAGAAAGAGAAAGTAGATTATAGAGATTTGGTGTATTGAATTTTTATCTACTGTTCATCCCTTCAAAGTTTATTTAATCTAATCTATTCCTTACTTCTATCATCCATCTATATATTAATTTCTATTCCCATCTTTATTTCCCTGTATTTTTTTGCTATCTCTTGCGACGAGTATATCCGTCACAAGTTTATAATAAGTCAAATATTATCCATATGAGTAAATAAGACAAGCAATACTCAACAATTCACATCATACACTTGCGAGGTAAACAAATAAAACAATATCAACGTATCGTGTCCGTGTTTGTATCCGCATCCGTTTTAGTGCTAGCCATCCCACCATAAACAAGAATTTATGTTCTTACTAATTGATACATAAATTAGGTTGATTTTAGTCTTCTTAATCAATTGGGCCCACAATATCATACTCCTAATGTCATATGCTAATTTGGGCTAGGTGGCAACACACGACACAACTTAACCCAGCCCTTAATAGTAGTACTCCACTATTACTGTATACTCCTCATATAAGTAGTTAAGTAACCATCTCTTTCTCTCTCCTCGCCGCTTCAACCACCATCCACTCTCTCTCCTCACCACAATCTCCGCCATATCTCCGGACCTTTATCTTTTATCTCTAGGTTATCTCACTTTCTCTCTCTTCATTTTGCTTATCTCATAATTTAGAGTTATTAATTTATATAATATTATGATTATGATTATTAATATTATTATTATATATGATTATGATTAATGAGAGATTGTTTTAATGTATTTGTTACACTTTCGCACCAGTATTTTTTTTATTTTTTTTAGTTTAATGATGATTGATTTTGTTGTATTTTCGAAGTGCGGCATTGTTGAAGTAGTGTTAAATTTTGGTGAATTTTGATAGAATTTAGGTTTAGTAAGTGAAAGGTTTACGGTTTTCGCCGAAAGACGAAGCTTAGTGTTTAGCTTAAGGTCATTTCATTTTCTCTCTTAACATTTTGTTTATTTGAGTATATATTGTGGTGATGATAGAGATTGATAATAGGTTTGTTTTTACGCATTCGTAACAGTAATGTGTTTTTAATTTGTGTAGCATAATAGGCTTCGTATTGCTGTGGTTGATTTCGATGAGTTTTTCTTTTTTGTCGCGTTGTTTCAGCAGTGTTCAATTTTGGTGAAGGTAATAGAATCTAGGATTAGTATGTGAAATTAGGTTTTCGAAGTTCATAGTGTGTAAATTTAGGATAGTAATTATGAAGGGAATTGGAGATGAACGAAAGGGAGTGATTGCATTATTTAGTAAATAATAGAATATAACTATAATATATGGGCCTCAACCATCACCTTAAGGTTTTGGTTGAGATGGTTCATCTATCATGGTATCAGAGCCAGAGTGACCTAGTGTTCAAACACTGGCAGCCCCCAATATCCTGGGCACTAACCACTCTTCGTGAGGGGGCATAATAGAATATAACTACAGTATAATATATGGGTCTCAACCATCACCTTAAGGTTTTGGTTGATATGGTTCATCTATCAGTAAATTAAAGTATGGTTTTTTGGTCTTCATTTTTGATGGTGACGAGTATTGATCAACTTACACAATTTTCTTGCGTTTTATCGTTTACATTTGTTAATAATTGATTTTGGTGTTCCTTCATTACCGCCGTATTGTGTAAGTAGTGTGTAGGTTTACTATGTGAATTGAGATTTTCAGAGTTCATTGTTTAGCATGGGAGTTGGGATAATAAATAGTCCCTTCGTCCCGGTCATTTGTTTGCCTTTTTTATTCTTTGTGAGGAGTATTTTAATCAAAGGCAAACAAATGATTGAGACGGGGGGAGTATAGAGATAATTTGATCGACAAGGATAAGAAATTAAGGAGTGAATTTGCAGTGTTCATATACTAGGGATATTGCATGGGTGAGGTTGATGTAGTAAAATCAGGTATGATTTTTGATGATGACAAGTAATTGACCAACTTACACAATATCCTGCTGCTTAATCGTTTATGTTTGGTAACGATTGATTTCCATGCTTGTTCATAATTGCCGCATTGTTCAGGTAGTGTTAAAATTGGTGAAGTTAATAGAATCTTGGTTTAGCATCTGATTTTAGGTTTCCAGTTTTCAATTCCGATCATAATTCTATTGTATTATAAATCTGTAATGTTCATATATCAATGAGGTTGATGTTGCAAAAAACAAATATGGTTTTTCGCTTCTACATTGTATGATGACAAGTGATTATTAACACTATAATGGTATTAAACCAGCAAGTTAATTGTTTTGCTTACAGCTATGTGTATTCTTATCTTTTTGCCGTGATTATGGTTGCTCCTAATAACTTATACCAGCACTGAATACTGACTCTGTAAATTTCCATGATTTGGACCTTTTATGTTTTTTCAGTAGTTTTTTGTGTCCTTGATAAGGCCAGTGAGTATGTTGATGTCTTCCCTTGTGCACATTTTCACCAATTTTCAGCATATGTAGACCTCGTTGCTAGCTCTATCGAAGCAGGAAATTTAAGATACAACAAGACAACTGAAACAATCTTCAGCTTGTCAATTACAAAATTTATCATCACCGAGGGAAAGCTATAAGAAAATAGTGACAAAAAACGTGACCAAATCTTAGTCAGAAAATCTGCAATCCTATTAACGTTGTTCTTCTTGGTTATGAACTACAGAGTAACATTTTTTGAGCAGTTAAAACTAACATTTAAAGGAAATAAGACTCCTTTGATTTTTATTGCTGGGTTGGCTGTGGGGATTTTTCTAGCTTGAACATTGGTGTTCATTTTCAGATCATAGTTGTATTTCACATGTAACGGTAGAGTGGCATGATATATATATACATTGTTTTAGAAGCAACTTAGCGAGGGCTGATATCAACAGTGATTACAACTAGTAATTGATAATTCTGTTTCTGTAATAAAACTTGGTGGGACCTGATTAACTTGGTGTGAAGTGATTGAAGATATTTGCAGTTAGCTGTGGTGGCTGTTTTCAGTATAGTTCATGTACAAAAATAAATAAATAAGAGTTCTAGCATGATAAAATGATACGTCTATCAGATAGACCTAGTGCAGAGGTGCAATGCCATTAGTAAAACCAGAGGTATGTTGAGTGGTAAAAAAGGATTATTTTCTTATTTTTTTCCAATGTTTTAAAACAATTTACAAAATAGGTTGGCTCTTATATCATCATTCGAGTCTACGCTCAAATACATACATCATTTGTAATTACGCTTATCTACTAATTTTATTTTATAACTAACGGGAATTATAGAACTATGGGATAAGTTGCGAAAATATCAACGTGTTTTTGACGGTGTATTATATTATTGGCCAAAAGATTGGCGCTTTATTATGGGATGTCATACGGCACTCTATACAGAAATACCAATCAGTAATTAATAAGGCAATAACCCTGATCGCGTTATCGATTAACGCCCTATTTTTTAAAAACTTGCAATCAATTTTTTTGATGATTAGTGTGACTTGGTTCTATTGTGTAATTATGACTGCTTTCTAAATGATTCAGATTTCAGAATATTTTCTGTTTACGAGGATGAGTTACGATTGTGTCAGTTCTTTGTATATGGTTTATGCGACCAGCTTAGCTTAGAAAACCTAAATTAAATTGGTTAACCCATCTTTAGTTTCATCTTTGTTGTAAAAGGGAGCCACCTCTACGATATCTTTTGTACATTGACGCCACCCTGTTAGTGTCTCTTAATTAATATTATATCTTACTTTTCAAACAGAACTTTCATCTTTTTATTTTTGTTTAACTTTCTCAAAATTATAGGCCGAATATTTGGTAATGGTTTCGACTCATCAATGAGTTCATTTATTCCCTTGCGATAATATTTACTGTGAATACTTGCTTTAATAGCTGTAAGTTGTAACTCGTCGTAGCTTGTTAATTCTTTTTTGCAGATGAAGTCTTATGTTTGGTTAAAAACTGTTGATGGCTCCATTCAGCAAGTCGAGGAGGAGGTTGCAATGTTTTGCCCAGTTATATGCCGCGAAATTCTTGAGAAAGGCATGGGGACATCCGAAACAAATGCTGTTATACTCTCTGACCAGGTTAATCCAGTAACGTTGACGTTGATCTTAGATTATTGTCGTTTTCATCAAGACCCGCGGCATACCGTCAAGGTCAGATCCTACTTCTCATATCCATTTCATCCCTTGGTTTTCCATATTTGGTTCCATATGTTTCTGTAATAGAGCCAATATCATAATCTGTTTCTTTTGGCTCCCAGGAGCGGAAGGCATTTGATGATAAGTTCATTCACTCAGATACTAGGAAGTTATGCGAGTTAATGGCTGCTGCTGCTAGCCTTCAGTTGGCCCCTTTAGTTGATCTCATATGTGGCATAATCGCTCGGGTAATTGAAGGAAAGAATCCAGAGGAGATACGTGCCACATTTCATTTCCCTGATGATCTTCCAGAGGTTCTAGTTTGTTTCTAAAATGCTTGTTTTACATATAATACGTAGTTCGCATCCGTTGATGTAAAACCTGAATATTGCAGGAAGAAAAGTTTGAGCCGCTAAAAAATGTGACTGATGATCCCCGCATTCGACTATTGAACCGGTTGTATGCGAGAAAGAAGAAAGAATTGAAAGAAAGATTTGTTAAGGAGGTACTTGCTACTATTTCTCTTCTTATTTAATCGAATTTCTACTACTGGAAATGTTGCGGTAGACCCTATGCGGCTATGCCTTCAGTAGTGGTTGATTTACTGGGTACTTGTCTATGATGCATGCAAGCTTCTCTTACATTTGGAAACACGTTAGTGCATGACAAGAAAAGATTTGCTGACCCTATGCATGTCTGCCGCGTGCGAAAGACATGGTTTATATGTCTGCTGCCTGACCAAAAAGTGTGTTCAACACGTCTGTGTTGGGTCCCACCCAAGGATATATTATATGAAATCCCACGTTTTTGGTGATTTGGGCCATCAAGTTGCATAGTGGTGCTACAAATCACACCTGCTCTTGTATATTGATGTTAGGTGAATTGTTTCAATGGCTGGTGCATTTATCTCCTTATTTGAAGTTGCTATTGTTGGCTTGTGAGTTGTTTCCCCTATATGGCTTATATATTCACGCATGACTGTTGGTTTGTGTGCCTACTGTGGTGTGTTTCAGATTATTGAAGCTGACGAAGAGCCTGTAGACAACCGTTCTGTGGATGATCTATTGTCATTTATAAATGGTGGAGAAAAAGGTATTTTCCAGGTTCTAGCCTTCATTATTATAATTCATACTGCCGCTATATTGGGACCAGAACTTGGCTTGATTATTTTCTAGATGTGTCTGCTCTATGTAGTTCTGCTATCATAGCATAAAACCTTATAGAAATTCAAGCCCACATATTACAAATTCTGCCAAGTTCATCTCCCTTCTGAACATTTGGTTGCTGTATGAGGCTAGGGTGATTTACATATCATTGATAATTGTGCAATAAACCACTCAGGTGCAGTTAAGTCAGGCTGTTTGGTTCCGGTTTCCACCGCGATAAGCATATCTAAAATAAAAAATTTATGAGATTTTGTATTGGTTGAATGGCGATGGTCAACCCAATATGCTGTTATTTTTGTCCTCTTCCTTACACATTAGTTTGTGGTAAGCTATAGTCCCTTTGGATGATGCTGTAGGCTGTAGCTATTCGCTTGACATCTGCTGTGCATCTAAGACTCGGTGATAAATGATTTTTGAAGGCGTAGAGACTGTTTTTAGCTGTGTTGCTTTGGTAGGGATATGTATGTAAACTGTGCCAATATTCTCACTTCTGGGTTTAATGGTTTATCATGTGAGAGGAAATTTTTATATTGCAAGTGAGATGCTTGCTTTAGCCAAGGTGCTCTCTTTTCTAGGTATTTAGCTCTTCTAGTTAGAACTTCATGACTTGACTAACTGGCTGCTACTTGATGGGTTATAGATTTTTTGCGGTGGTCTTTTATAAATAACGAGTCATTCTGCTATTTACTTTTGTATTTTTATCGTGCAGAATGTAAAGTACGTAAAACTAAAAAGAAAAATCGTAAGAAGAAATCACACACAAAAGTGTCGACCAATGAGATCGGCGAACACAAGGTCAGTGGCTTCCCCGTTCTTTCCTGATATAATTTTGGAACACATATGGCCCTTCTACATTGTTTGATATTTTTTTTGAACAGGAGGAAAATGGCATCTCTATTTCAAGTAAAAGTGAAAAGTCTGGCCTTAGTTCAGAGTTTCCAGATCCTACGAGTCCTTTCTCACATGAACTTGAGTTTGATGATGATTATACTGATGATGACCTGGATCCTGTAATGAAGGCGGAGCTTGACAGGTTTGTACAAATATTTGTTGAATGTGTTTTTGGTTTCCGTATAGGTTCCTCGGCATTTGATAATATGGTGATGAAGAGGACAAAGTCGGGTGAAAGAACAGTTGATGCAATTTGATTCATTATTTACTTTTATTGGTTCCTCAGTGTTTGGTGGTATTGTTGAGTTTGCAATAAGGTTTAAAGTATGTGTTATTTGTTCGTGTTCTAGTTACTAGTTAGCCTAGTCCAGTTCTCTCAGTTGTCCCTCTCCCTGCATAGTGAAAACTAACATCCTTTTCATGATAGCTTTACTGCAGACCTAGTGATTTTTAGGTTGTTTTGTTTCACTTTCATCTGTTACTTCAGGGAGGTGGAGGAGTTTGCTCGGAGATTAAATTCAGGTTGGCCAGAAAGAGTGAAACAACTTCTATCTTCAGGCCCAGAAAGAAGGCGCACGACCATATCAATGAGTGGAAAGGGTGCTAAACAGAGATGTAACGGTAAGTGTTTCAGTCAAGTGGTTTGAATTCTGTGTCTTGCAGTCGCATCTTCCAACTAATGCTGCCAAATGCCATCGATAAGCTACAAGCTGAAGGTGTAGCTGTGGTATCGTAATTCAAAATGTGTGCCTTATGCAGGCATATGGAGTTAGGAGTTAGGTACTTAGGTACCAGGACTATGCCTGAAGCCATGTGTCCTTTTACCCTTTTTATCCCAAGTTCTTCTTTTACCGACTCCTTTTAAAAAGTAAAATTGAGACCTACTCTACTCAATTTTACTTTGAAAATCAAGCCGTTGTTTACACAAGGCACGGCTTTCGTGTGCAAAAGGTGTAAATGTTTGTCTTTTGTCTTTTTGCAATGGACCTTCAACGCTTCGCTGAGCTCCTCTCATTACTAATGGTGCTAAAGAAATAGTATTATACTACTCGTTGGTCACAAAATGTTCTCAAACTTGGGGTTGTTTGGTTACCCACTAAATTACATAGGAACGTGTGAATTGCAAAATGGGTAGGTTGTTTGGTTACCCCAATTCACATGAATTGGAACTTCCCATGAATTCCAATTCCTCCATAATGGAGGAAGTTGCTTACCTAGGTCTCCCCAGGTGAGTGGGAATGCTTACATGAATTGCAATGCCTACATGTAACCAAACAATATTTTCTAATTCACATGAATTCTAAAATCATGTGATATGACACTTCCTAGGCATTGTAAGTTTCCGTATGTAACCAAACGACTCCTTATTGTTGTTAGACCTGACTAAACCTGACTTTACTCGAATTGAATCGATTGTAACTGAACAGATGGAGCCGAATATGACCCAATTCCAAATGGAACCACTAGGTCCTGAACTTTAATGACCTCAAATCTCAATCTATTCCTAACCTAGAAGCGACACATCTCGAAATGGCTCGACCGGACCAGAATGTAAACATGCCCAAAATGACTCGTAGTTGACCTAAGTGACCTTGTTTAATAGTTCTTCTTATTGATGTCCATGGAATTTGAAATCTTCTTTTGCTTAAATGCCATTGTTAGAATTAAAACCAGGTATGCGACGACGGTGATAATGATGAACGAGAGGAGCAGACATGGATGCAGCAAATGTTTTTGAGTTTCTCGACATACATCTCCCACAAGCAGGTTATATATGGCTAATGTGCGCTTGTTTATAGACACTGCTCATGAGAATGTGATGGCTGGACATGAACTCTTAGCCTGCTATTTGCAAAATCGGTATTAGGGTTTTGACAAATTGATCAGGTTTTGACAAACTGATCTGGTTTTCTTTCCGTCCATCTCAGTCATAGATTTGCTTCGTGCTTTTGTGTGTTGTACTTGTACGCTTCCATTGGACGCTATGCTTAAACTTTGCTGCTCGTACTTGATTAATGTTCACTTGCATTTTGATACGTCTGTTGGTCCATTTCAATCAATTTTATTCAATTCCTCGTGTAGAAAGACCTTTCAGGCTTTCACCAGTAATTATGTTGTAGTAAGCAATTCTTAAGCCTTCCTAAAGGAAAGGGAGGACTTGGCACCCGTAATATTTCTTGCTTTAATCAGGCGCTTCTAGCAAAATCAGCTTGGAAAATTATTTCGGATCCTAGCAGTTTATTAAGTAACACTATTGGGAAGAAGTATGCTTTATCTAATATTCCTGAGATTTCATCAATATGGCAACACAATAAGACGATGTCGTGGGGAGGAAGGAGTGTATGCTGGGGCTACAATCTTATAAGAAATGGGTTGGCTCGGAAACATCCTCGGTCAGAACTAACTGAATCTCAGTTATGATCTTCCTTTCCTCCAATCATATAGTAGAGTCCGGAACTTTCCAGATATTCAGATCGAGGGGGGAACTTGGAATGAGGAGAAGATATAAAGTATATTCAATTTAACAATCTGGCGTAAATTTCGGTGGCTATGATACCTAGGCAAGGTGAAAGACATGATTTCTATTGGAAATCATCAAAATTCGGAATTTTCTCGGTGAAATCTGGATATTCAAGCGTTGGAGGATGAAGTCTTGAACAAATTATCCGAGAAAGACAACAGTAGAATGTGTCCTCTTCTGTGGTTGAGTTCTGCATGAAGATGCTTTGGTATTTGAACGTTGCTTTTAAATCATTAATTAAATGGAAAGTCCTTTTATGGAAGATCTTGGCCCTTTAATTACCAATAGGGTATGAACTCAAGAAAAGAAATGTGAAAGCTGAGACCTATTGTAAACTTTGTGGAGATGATCACCAGTTTAGGGATTGCCCTTTTACAAGGGCTAATTCTTGTTTCAGACGGATTTATTTTGGTTGAAATCTTAAGACGGAATTTTGTATTCAACTTTTTTGTCAAATGTAATCACTATGGTTTAGCTATTGTTACAGCTAATGGTAACTTATTTTCCAAACGTGAACATTTAGCTATAATTGGGTACAAAACCCCGTCTTATTGATTCGGCTAAAAATAGTCCGTCTTAAGGGAGACCAACTCGCTTTCAAGAGGTGTATGGTTTGGGGGTCTGCTGAATATCAAATCCGGTTTGGATCAAAGTATGGATGTTCGACTATGGAATATTATTTGGCTTCGATTCTTTAGTAAATCGTCCAATGGGCAAGATCGCCATTTGGGGATTATGGCGAGTTCAAAACGACTGGACGGCATAATGAATGATGATGAATAGTCACTAAGACAATCCCTCTAAAATTATACCTTAGTTAAGCCGGAATTTTGAGACCATATTACAACTTTACAGCACTTATTACTGTTTGTAACACCAAATGGATAATTATAGCTACATTTATCCATAAAAAAAATCATAAAACCCCATTATTGTTCATACAAATTTAGTCCGTCTGAAACAAGAACTTGCCTTGAACGTAAATGTAGCCACCACAAACCATCAAACTATCAAAGAAACCTGAGTTTTATGATCAATTACATCAAAAACTTTTTTTTATCAAAAATAACGACCATACACCGTACAATACATGCAACAAGATACATAAATAAAACCATAAAGTCTACAACCCAGCATTAGCACCACTGCCACTGAAAACAGATACGCTCGTCTTCAATGAGAATCTGGGTAAATGCCAGAAACCCAAAGATAACTTTCATTATACCTAATTGACTAATTCATACATAATTTATTCATTTTAGATTTTACACATAATTACAAACTCCTTAATCACTCTTAGAACTAGAACCATTACTACCATTACCATAATACCTCTGAAGTGCTTTAGGAAGATAAACAGGCAACAAAAACCCAAACAAATTAAAACTCCAAAACCCGAAATTCGCAACCGCAAGCCCTCTCCCTACAACCAACCTCCTATACAACCCGCCACCGCCACCGCCACCACCAATTCTCAAAAACTCATCCTTCAACCACTCAACCAACGTAAACATTCTCACAGAATTATAAAAAACCGGCACAAAAACCCGAATTGGCAACGAAAACCGACACGAACCCGAAACACCTTCCATAAACACTTGACTAGCTAGTAAAAACACGTGAGGAACAGCTGCTTTAATACCCTCTTTATCACCTTCTAGAATTCCTTCAAATATGTAGAGAATTGGTAAAAACAAGCCTATAATCGCGGCGAAAAGGATATAAATGTTTAAAATCTTGCTTTTTTGGTTGAAAACAGGTTGTTCTTGAGTGTTGGATTGTTTAGGGAATGAGAATTTGGAGAGAAAGTAAATGTAAATAGTTGAGAAAATTACTATGGTGAAATCTTGTAGACTTACCATACCACTTGCTGATAAAACTAACATGAATGCTAAAGAATTTAACTGACGGAAAGTTAAAATTCCTCCTAAAGTGGTTGTGGGTTGTTTTGGGGTAATTTTTGGGGGTAAACTTATGTCACCTGCTGGGCCCACTCCTCCTGACATGGTGAAAACTGGGTGATTGAAGATTGATTTGGGGATTTGGGGATATTTTTAGGGTTTGTTGTGAAGTTTGGGGGAGATGGGATTTAGGGAAGGATTAAGGAGGGAGTGGATGATGAAGGAGAAAAGGGGACAAATGGCGAGAAAGAGGAGTGTGTGGGAAGTGGAAGTGTGAGACGTGGTATAACAAGAACAAGATAAAATGAGATACAGTTGTTCTTACTTCAGACGGATTATTTTAGGAGTATGATAAACTGAGCAGTGGATTATACATCTGATGTACTACAATAGATAATGTCGTTTTCGAGTTTTATAATAAAGTTTTTGAGTTTTGTATTAGAAAGTGAGTTATACTATAAAGTTTTTGAATTTATTAATTTGAACATTAAGCTTTAAAAAATTATAATAAAACTCAAAAAAACATTATATATAAGATGTAAAATGTAATTTATAAACTTTAAAAAACTCAAAAAAAATGCACAAAAACTCAAAACATTCGATGTATAATCCCTTTTTCCCTAAGCTGAGAGTATGTTGTCTTTGCGTAATTTTTTGTTTTCTATTTGGGAGTTATTTTACTTGAATTTGGTAATGGGTTATTTGGGTTGGATAAGAGTCTTTGATGCTAGGCCTAAGTCCGTATTTGATCACGAGTGAGTGGGTTTAAGAACATTAAAGTTCGGGTTGATCATATATTTTTTCGGTCTCTAATATTTATTTGTCCTTAATTAAAAAATCATTCACAATGAATTTAAAAGGTAAAGATTTAGACATTTGCTTAATTTGGGGCAGTTGGTTGAGTCAATCAGGTTAGATAGGGCTAAAAGAACAGGTTGATTTTGCTCGATCCGCCTCATGTTGTCGTCTTTAGATCCCTCGTTCCCAGCCAGACCCGTCCACTCCCGCAATATAAAAAAAAAGGTAGTGGAGATCGATTCAGAGCTAGACATGAGCCAGTTCGACTTAACCTAACCTTGATACGAGCCGATTCAACGGTGGTTTGACCCAATCTGCTGCAGGTTAGTCCGACCCTAACCCAAGGTTTATAGTATTTGCTAATAGCTCTCTCTTTCCCCTAACCCGACACCCGAACTCAAGACCCGAATTTGACCCGAAACCTAAATTGACCCGACCCGAATATTTATTGTTGCAAACAAATTATTATCCATGAATAACTTGAAAATATCTGATCCGAAAATGACCTGAACCCAACCCAAAACCAGCAAATTCGAAACTGACCCGATCCGACCCAGATCCCGAGCCGGTTGACCCGTTTACCAGGTCTATCAACATCCTTCATACTTCCTCTAGGACAAGGAAAACTTAAACCGGAAAGAAATAAAAGTGTTTTCCCTCCAAAATTGCAAAGAACATAGACTGGTAGTTAGACTTTTTTCCTCTGTTTTTCCACACACAACAAATTTTACACGTCTAATTTTCTTCAACAATAACATGTTTCTCTTCCATAATCTAATCTCATCCTCAACAACCCTTCAAACCATTACATCAATGGACAACCTTGATGATCAATCTCAAGAAAATAACACCTTTTTCGATATTGTCGAAAAATTACGAGCCCAAAACATCACTTTACTCTCTGAAGTTCAGTTATTACAGGAATCAAACGAGAAGTTGGCGTTGAAGTATAGAGAATCAGAGGGTAATATTGTAAATTTGCAGCTTGAATTGGAGAGTAGGAAGAGTGATTGGGCAAAGAGTGAAGTTTTCGCGGTCGAGGAGAGGGTTGAGGAGTTAGTGAGGAAACGTTATGTGGGTGGCGGAGAAAAGGAGGGATTTTTCGAGGTGAGAAAAGACGAGTTAAAGGAGAATTTTTCGAGGGGGTTCGAGATGTTGAGGTTGATCAAGGAGTCTTTGATGAGGGTTAATGTGAGTTTAGGGGTGGAGGAGAATGAAGGACAAAAGGAATCGAGTTTCGAATGTGAATGGGAAGAATGGAAGGGATTTTTCGAGGAATTAGATATTGTGTCGAGAATGGCGAAAAGGGTTGAGGAGAAGTTGAGTGATTGTGGAGATAATGTGGATTTGTTTAAAGGAATTGAAGATTGTAAGAGGAGGAATGTTGAATCTAGAGATTTGGAGGTTATCGACTTGGTTGTCGCGTCTTTAGTAAGGATTAATGAGGGATTGAAAGAGGAAGATAAGGTTGATGATCATCAATGTGAAGGAGTAAAGGAGGAAGAATTATTAAGTTTCGAGGACGAATTAGAAAGGTTAAAGGAATTGAAGTCATTTTCTATGAAATTGGACTTACTTAGTAAGATGGTGAAAAGGGTTGAATGTAAAATTAATGAATATCAAGAGAAGGTGAAAAAGAAAAAGAGGGAATTAGAGATTAGTGTGGCGAGTCTAAGTGAAGAGAATCGCGATATTAGTGGGTTGCTTCGAGTTGCATTGGTCGAGAAGGAAGCATTGGAAAAGAGTCTTGATAAACTGAAAGGTGAGAATGAGCTAAAGAAAGGGCCATTGTTGCAGCTTGCTGAGAGGAGTTTGCAAAGAGTCGGTTTTGGTTTCATTATGGGAGGAAGTGGTTTTGAGCAACAAGAGGTACAGAAGAAGGATGATGATCAGTGTTTAGACAATAACCCGGTATCTTATTCAAGTGTCGGATTGAATGTTAGTAGTGAATCTGAAGAGGAAGTCGTCAGTTTGGTATTGTTCTTCTCCTTTCTGCTATGCTCGTATTTTGTACGTGTTAGATACTTGTACTGATATGCGAGGTCTGTGTGCAGTCTGGCGCAATGCCTATTATGAATCATCAAAGCGTAAATTTAGACTTATATAACGTATTAGGCTAGTAGTTCCGGCAAATGTTAACTAGCTTAAGAGTTAAAGTCATTGAATAAAGTCATTGAATTCCGTCAGCATCAAAATTGAGCTATGATTATATAGACGTATGAGAGCATTCCTTCAGTGTTACTGCACAATAGCACTGAATGTTTGCAGTCATTATATGCAATACCTCAACACTTATGGTTTAATGGTTTATCTTGCATTGATTAGGCTTTTTCTGTGGAGAACTTGATGAAGAATCTACGGCGCGAGATCACTCGTCTAAGGATAGCTTTAGATGAATCCAGGTATCGTTATCCTGACATGTTAGCCGAGGAATTCCCTCTTGTCTAATCAGCTACTATCGCAGTTGACATATTAATAGCGACAGAATAATACATAATAAGAATCTTTTGAACTCGGCCCTTAGGGAACATCCAATAAAATTCTAATAGTAAAGAAAAGATTAGCACGACTCCCGTAGTCATGTGCAGGGATGACACTCATGAATCGAGAAAGTGTCCGAAAATGAATATGAGAATGCTTGTTAATAACTTTTCGAACAATTGTTATCTAACTGTTTGTTTGATGCCAGGTCAGATTCTGAGCGATTGGAAAACCTTACTGAGAAACAAGTGCAGCAGATCACTGAACTGACAGTATACATCAAAGAGTTAGAAGATCAAAAGAGAACTTTAACTCAAAATGTAAATCTTGTGTATGTAAATGAATTTTAATTCTGTGCCGATGCTATTGTTTCTGACACAATTTACTTGTATATTTTTTAAGGTTGAAGAGCTTCTCATTGAAATCAAATCAACCGAAGAGGACGTTGAGAGATGGAGAGACGCCTGTGAATTAGAAGTGGAAGCTGGAAACCGAGTAATTCAGGAGCGCGACAAAGTGGTATGAATTAAATTGTTTCGGGTTGCAATCACTCAATCAGTATTTGACTTGCTAAACTTTTACTTTGTGTAGATGTTTAGTTCGATGATTTTGCGTTACATTATATTTTTTAGGCCGTCTCTCAAATGACTAACATTATCGGGTTTTCAGGTTGCGATTTTGACACAAGAATTAGAGAAAACAAGATCCGCATTGCAAGTTTCAAACAGCAAAATAAAGTCAAAGGAAGTACTTGCAGTAGCAGCAATGGCAGCGCAGTCAGCCGCAGAAAGATCTCTCCAATTAGCCGACAGTAGAGCAGCCGAGCTTCGTCAACGGATCGAGCTACTAACAAGACAATTAGAAGAAGCTGACAATCGGGATAAAAATAACAAGAGCAAGGTGAGTCGTTTATGCTGGCCGTGGCTAGCTTTCAAGCCACCTACTCCTGCAAATGCGGATAGGTCTAAATTTCGGAACATAGATGTAACACAAATGTTACCAGAGACGCAAACTTTACTGCAAACAGTTTGACATATCTCATGATGAATACAATACTTTTGCTCAATTTTCTTGTATATGTTTTTGCTGACTAATCTTTTTTATAAAAAATAAACCAGCTTGTTTTACAATCCATCTTGCATATGATACAGCAATAATTTAAAAAATGAAAGACGAAAGACGAACTGAAAATGATACACTAAGTTTTACAATAGAGAAGATATAGCAACATGAAGTTACAGTAACTTCAACTAAGACAAGCGATTCCCAGTTACGTTCTTCACCAATTCTTTGATCTACGGAAACAAGGAGCAAATTGAAGGCCAGAGAATTAGAAGTTTTAACTTCACTAAGACAAGAGATTCCCTGCTACGTTCTTCACCAATTCTTTGATCTACGGAAACAAGGAATGAAGTGAAAGCCATAGAATTAGAAGTTTTCTTCACTAAGACAAGAGATTCCCAGCTACGTTCTTGACCAATTCTTTGATCTACGGGAACAAGGAACAAAATGAAAGCCATATAAGTAGAAGTCTAAACTTAAAAAGCTACTTTTAAGTTGTCTTATACAAATACAGAAAAAATAAAGAATTTATACAAGGCAAAATTTACCTGTTTTTCTGAAAGGCCAATGTCTTTCAAATCATCAAGCTGCAAGAGTGAAAACGTCTCAAAATTTTAATAGTAACGTGAAAAATGGTTACTCGTATGAAATGCAATGGACTTTATCGTTTCAAAAAAAATTGTACCTTTTTAAAGGGCTCAGGAGATTCATCCCGAAATTCAAGAATGTAAGTAGCTCTCTTTTCTCCAATTCCCTTTTCAAAAGTAAAAGAATTGAGATTACAAGACTGAAAATATGTTTTGACAATTAACAATTTAACATATGAACATGGTTGTATTTATATTAAGCATAACACATAGCACTCACTTTTAGTCCCTTTAGCTCCTCCCTGTCATACAAAATGTAGTTAAATAATTAGTTGTCATATTCTTTAAAATTCGATAACAAAAAAACTGATTTCATATAGATCATCGAAAAAATGCGTATATTACATTAAACATTGCAAAAGGTATAAGTTTTGAAAACTTACTTAGTGGCACTATTTAGAATCTTCAAAGATTCTTGCACAAGAGAATCCTGGAAAACAATTTATTTTTAGCAACATTAAAGACCAACTTTTGGCAAGAACATCAAAGAATAATTTTTTCGGGTTAAAAACCAGGTACACTAACCTTCATTGTTGCCCAAGGGCTTGCATTATTTGTTTTTTTGTATTTTTCAGAAGTTCTTGCACTTAGCTGAGATGTTGGAGTTTTGGGTTCCAAATTTTCGTAAATAACTTGATTAGAAAACCTTGATTTATCCTGAGTGATCTTCAATTTCGCCTCAGCTGAGAAGCAAAGAGACTTCAAGTTGTTTGATAAGTCTCGTAATCTTGCACTTAATGGTGGGGATGATCCATCATTAAGCTTATTTTCTTTACCTACAGGTAACCAAAGAAAGTATATATTCAGTAATTTAAAGTAGATTTCAGGTTACTAACATACCGTACATGTATAAATTACCTTCAACTAAATAAGTTCCTGTAGTTGGTGTTTTGTACGCGCAAGGAGTAGCAGTGACATTGTTCTCCGCTTGTATGACATCCTATGATGAACATAAAGGAAAGCGATGTTATAACCAATCGTACATCTATAAGTATTTTACTACTTTGAATTGGAGGGTAAACCATTTGCACCTCAAATTTAATCAGAAGCTAGCCTATAGCGTCTATGTGTGTATAATCAAAAGCTAGCTCAACAAAACCTCGCCAGCATTTGAGATTATAACTACTGGAAAACTATGCGAGTCGTTAGGAATATGTTAAAGCATGACTCACCTCTTCCAAGATAAATTGAGATGAATTTACATCTAAATAAGCATTTGAGGTTTCCTGCAAAGATCGGTAATGATGTTAGAACACAAAACCCCCAATTTGGGATGATGCATAGGATTTTAATGCAGTATAGTGTTATACTATTCTTATCAGGTAACCGATAATCAGAAGTTTAAGATAAATGATTCAGCTGTGATAAAAGTTATCCGGGTCATGTTTTATATATGCTGCCATTTTTTTGTAAAATCACGCTGCCTGACTAATGAACTTAGGGAGCGAAAAAAAATATGTCTTACCCTTTCAGAAAGTAGTTGAGAAGAATCTATTTCTGAATAAACATGCTCTGTACATTTTTCCTGCAGCGATAACAGTTATCAAATTAGACAGAGATGTCCGACTTCCTTAAATAAAGGCAACTACAATTTTTAGATAAAATTTGAGAACTTGAGACACAAAGTAGATTATACCTCTAGTTGAGTCGAAATACCAACTGTTTCCTCGGTACCGTTTGCCTGCATAAAAAGTTTTATAAGTATTACAAGACTTTTAGAAGCCAGAAATATTTGTTACACAATGTCTGAACTCTCAGAATCTGTACCACTAACTGGTCTGAAGATTCCACAGATGTAGCGGGTATAGAACATACGTTTTCCTGTGATATGGAACTATCATCAGTAGCTAGAGCAAATGACAGTTCAATAAAACAGTGCCAATTTATAACATAAAAAAAAAAGAGCACACCATACCTGCCCTGGCGACTTGCCTTGATTAACAACATCCACGGATGAAGCGGATACAGAACATACGTTCTCCTGAGATATGGAACTAACATCAGTAGGTAGAGCAAATGACAGTTCAATAAAATGATGCCAAATCATAAAAAAGGAAGAAAGAAAAGAGCATAACATACCCGCTTTGGCGACTTGCCTTGATTATTATCAGCAACCAGTTTCCTGAAACCCATGTCCATAACAGAGGATTAAAATCACAGAATATTTCTTCAACATTTGTGTTGGTAAAAATGAGTGTAATAAGAATGCAGGTAATATTAACTACACACCTTCCTGTTTTCTGTACAGCTACACCGCCACTTGCCTTTTGTACAGACAGATGTGATGTAGAGTGCTTTCTAGCTGATGCTGAAGCACTCATAGGTTTCAAGACTTTGGGAGACATTAATTGTGTTCGAGTCGAGGGTTTAGATGCAGACTTCGGAATTTGTGGAGAAGCCGTCAAATTTGTCCGAATGGAGAGTTTAGAAACAGATTTCACAACTTGAGGAGAAAACATTCCTGTTGTTTTCGCAGCACTTTTACTACTTTTAATGGGGTCCAAATAAGTCAAAATTCCAGCTGTGCATGACCGAGAAGATATGCTGATTGTCTGTACAGTTTCTTGGCAAAATGATGGATTCTACAACAAGAAGAATAGAGTTAACTCAAATATTCCGGCGTATGGGGAAATGTCGGATTACAGAAGGAATAAAAGAACTACAAATTGACAGCAGTACATCAGAACAGTAGCATTGAGGAAAGCACTTACAATGCACGTAACCATTAGAGTACTACTCGAGCCTCCAAGAGAGTCCTGCAACATTCTAGTTAACTTGCTTTCCCTATAAGGTACACGTTCTTTCGCATTCAAGGCATATAGAACATTGTGCACCACATTAAGAGACTTTCTAATCCTTGCAGTATCGGTCAGACCGAGTCCATCACTACTAATTCTTCGAGAATCCTCATAACCTAATCAGATAATAAGAACATTTATGTATCATTAAGTTACATCTAGATCTTCAATCCAGATATAAATAATTTAGAAATCATGGCATAAAACAAAGGAGAAAGAGCATACTGGCTAAGTCAATGAAATTAATCTTCCCCACAAGTTTAGCTTTCGAGTTTTCAGTTTGCGGTGAAACAATGTGAAGAATGCATCCTATATGGCTACGGTGAAGAGGTTCAGCCGCTTTCTGCATTCTCATGTTCACTGCATCATGATATAATTTCTGGAACTCTTCTGTAGAGTTCACCTCCACCTACACAAGTAAATAAAACACATATTTACCCAAAGTTGACAATAGAACGATATACTAATACTCGTAAACAAAGCCATTTGCTTCAAATTTACCTTAGAAAGGCCCTTGAGTTTGATCTTCCCTAGTTTATCTTCGAGAACTAAAACCTCAGTTCTTTGGGAGTCTAATAAGTCTATAATACGATCTTGGCACACTTGAAACACCGAAACATTCACAACTTTTCCCTCTTCTTCTGCTCTAGGCAAAATCGAATCCAATGTAAATGTCACCAATCCAAACTCTTCATCAGAACCCTAAACAAAATCCCCAAAACAATCAGGAAAACAAAATTGGGCCCCTGAAACACTTTCTCCATGTTTCGGAATCTTATAAAAAACAACAATGTCATTACTCAGGATTATAAAAAAGCATCAAACTTTCCATGTTATGGATCATACCCCTTCATACATATGCTTTACCATAACACAAAAAACACCACTGTCATCCTAATTTTCGCGTCTTGGTGAATTATTCCTCATTTGAGACTGATAAATCGACTCGAATAATGAAGTGTCAGAGGACACAAACCTGAATTGTGTAAGTCTTGCCACTACCTCGACTCCCATAAGCGAAAACCGTAGCATTTTGGCCTTCAAACAATCCAGAAATCAAAGGCTTTATCTCTTTATTGAACAATTCCTCATTTCCTACTTCTTCCTCATAACACTCATCTAACTCATAACTTTGCTTACCACTGTAAAATTCACAAATTAACCAATTAATTAACTATACTATGCTAATCAATAATCATCACCAAATTAATCTAATTAAAAACATGAATTTCTTTCAAATCAAATCATATTCAATCTAATCAACTAATTCAACAACAATTTCCATAGAATTTATATCAAACCCTAGTCAAATTAATTGAAATTGAGCATAAAAGGGGGAAATTTATTTAATCTAATCCGCCCGGTCAATAGTTATCTTTATTTGAAATCTCGTCGATAATTATTCGGTATTAAATCTCAATTAAGTAGAATAAGTATAAACAAAATTCTTTAAACCACATGTTCCCTCCGTCCCGTTCAATAATTGACTTTGCTTAAAACCCGGCTCAAAAATAAAAAAATATTGATTAGAAATTACAAAAAGGAAAAATGAAATAAAAATAAAAATATAACTATTGATCAGGACGAAGGTAGCTGTTCACATACCTGGTAACTTGGTCGGAACTAAATGAAATCTTGACCCTACAAGATGCGTTCGAGTCGGGTCTCGAGACCAAAATCGACGACTTTGAAACCGGAAAGCTTTCGACATCTTTATTCAGTGAACCTCTAATTCGAGCGACAATTCTAACTCTTCCACTTCCAATTGACGCCATTTTCCCCCCCAAACTATGAATTTTGATTAAATAAAATAATTAGTTTGAGAAATAAAGAAAATAAATAAGTGAGTGAATATAAAATGTGGAATTGAATTATTGAAGAGTGAATTTTGGGGGAATTTGAGAGAGAGGAAGAAAAGTAGCCGTTGTAGAAGTTACCAATTGTGTGGATTTTGAATTTTGATATTTTATTCCAAATTTAATCAGTGGCGCTCCGTTTTGGGAATGTTGGTGAAGTGTACGCTGGAAGACTCTTGGTTAAGTGTTTTTGTTAATTGAACCCGGTTTGTGTATCGATATTTTAAGCGGGTATGGATAATGCATTCTTACGGTTTATAAAAGTTTAGTATGTTAACTCGTTTTAAACCACTAGGCTTGTTGCTTTGTTGGCCAAAAGAGTTACGTAAATTTAATCCATTTACATAAGCCTGTATTTTATTACCCCTTACTTGGTCAATCTTAGAGTCTCAGGCGAGACTTTATTCATTTATAACTATAAATAAATGTAAATGGTTATGTAGACAACCTTTTTGAGTGAGTTCAATCTACTGTGAATAAACAATACAATACGTCGGATTGTAATTGTAATTTTGGGGTTATTGGACACGGATTGTCTATCAACATTATATTTGTATAACATTAGTGTATTACCGAGTAATTTGTCAAAATAAACAATGTTATGACTTTTTGAGATTTTTGGATTGCTTAGCATGATAACTTTGAGGCCAATTAAATCATGTTGGATACTTGTATCGTTACGAAAATTTGTCCCATCAACAGTTTTCTAGTTTTGGGTAATTGTCACTCTTGAATAGAGAGAGCTATTTATGGGTCATCTTGTTCATTAAGTCAGACCAATTCGGCCCATAAAACTAACGGGTATGGACAGAGCATTGTAAGAAATTTACAAAGGTCCTCCCAACTAACCTGTCCCAAACCCGCCTGTTCGTGGCCCGAAAATTTAACTTGAGCCCGGTCCATGTCCGGCCAAACCCAACATTTAATCACCTCTATTCTAGAGGATATTAGTTTACTTAAGAACATATTGTAGACACAAGTCACACAACGGACTCGGGACTAGCTTTCAAAATCTAGATCCAACATCTTTCAAACAATAGCTACCAGAGTCATTGAATGATTTTGAGAGGCTCGGTTCAAAAACTTGGTATAAGACATTAATAAGACTCTAAGTAATAGACAGAAAGTTTTCGATGGGCGACCCATCGCAAACTTGTGACAGGTTAACCTCTCCTACCAAAGAACAAGTGAGAGTGCAAATGGGAGGATTCATTTGTCCCCCACTTGCCTCCCCACTTGCACTTTGTGAGGAGAGCTTGACCCGTCGCAAGCTTACGATGGGTCATCCCGTCAAAATTGAGAAATTGTGATAGAAAAATTCCAAATGTTACTCAGACCTTGGCATTTACCAAGCTAATGAACAGAAATACTTCGTAGTACTTCATAGAGTTCATACTTTGTACCGCTATGACAAAAAAATAGTTTTGTCTTTTATTTTGTTACATCAATTTTTTTTAATGAGTGCATTATGTCGGTGAGAATCAAAACCCTAATTTCATGGTTGAGATATAAGTGTTCTTACCCCTTAAACTACCTTTGTTCTAACGTCAAAATTTTATTAATGTTGCTATATTTAATGTATAACTTGCAATTAAATAACCACGCTTCTATAACAATAATTATTATCAGCATGTTTTACTAAAGACGGTCACTATCCGTCACAAGTTGAAAACGGATAGTGCCCTTTCACAATATGCAAGTGGGAGTGCAAGTGGGGGATCCATTTGTCATGCACTTGTTCTCACCCACTTGCATATTGTGAGTGAGGCACTACCCGTCTTCAACTAGAAACGACAATGTTGGGATAAAGTAAGAAAATTAACATTGGCAATTTGGCAAACTTACAGAAGTGGAAAAAAAAAAACAGAAGTAAAAGAAGATACAATGACTTATTCATTACAGTAACAAAGACTACACAGATTAACATATGAATCATCTCATCTATTGTTGATCTTAGCTTTGGCCGCTTTCACCTTCAGGACAACTATCACATACAACCAGTTATAACCATCTTCGAGTCGCTGGAAAAATGCATGCCTCCACCTCGTATTCAACACCAAACACCCAACAACGCCCCAGAAACCAGTAGCAAATCCCGACATCACAACCAGGTCGAACCCCATTTTCTCGAGCTTCTCTTTTTTATTGTCATTGCCACTCGTACCCTTATCACCCTTATCTTGCTTGTCAGCTTTGCTTTTGCACTTCTTGGGCAGAAAATCCGCACAAAGATAAGGATTTCCGCCATAAATTGAGGCTTGGTTAGATAGTGTTTGTAGCTGATTTCCAGTTGGGATTTGGCCTGATAAATTGTTATAGGACACGTTAAGGTAGCTCAACGAATATATTTCACCAATGCTTGTAGGGATTCTTCCCCTGAGTTTGTTGTTTGACAAATCAAGTGAGACCAATGACTTCAAACCTCCAATATTCTCGGGAATCATTCCAGATAGCTGATTATACGACAAGTTGAGATTCAACACGCGGGCCATCTTTGTCATGTCATCAGGAATGCTACCTACCAAGTTATTGCAGGAGAGATCTATATCTACCAGATATTTTAGCGTGTTCGTATATGCACGTTCTATACCTTGGATTACCTCATTGAAGGGATCAGTTGAACCGTACTCCAAAAATGCATCAGATGAAGGTGAAGTCATCATGGCAGTAAGGTTACTTAAACAATTCGGAATGGGTCCCGTAAAATGGTTATGTCCAAGGTCCATGAGTTGGAGATGAGGCAAGGAGCATATCTGCCTAGGAATAGTCCCACTAAACTTGTTTCCTCTAAGCCTTAGCATTGTCAAGGCACTAAACTTTTCGGCAATAAACCAGTTGAGCATTTCGCCTGAGAACTGGTTTCCACCAATGTCTACATATTTCAGATTTGAGAGATTGCTTAAGCACGAAGGGATCTCTCCGCTCAACATGTTATCATTCAAATGCAAATAAAAGTCCATGACGGAATTACTACTATTAAAGCAAGGAATATTTCCTTTGAGGTTGTTGTGCGAGAGACGTACAAATGAAAGACTTGTCAAATTGGCTAAACAATTTGGAATTTTGCCTGATAAACTATTATTATTAATATCTATAATACTCAACCACGTAAGTTGGCACAAAGAATTGGGGATTTGACCAGTAATTTGATTATTGGAAAAGAGCAGAGATATTAAGTTGGGCATAATATGATGTAACCCTTCTAGAAGTGACCCAGATAATTTATTATCTGTGAGATTTATATAATAAGCATAAGGGTATACTTGTGTTTTACTGACATTTGACAAAAAATCCCCTGAAAAAGAGTTATTAGAGAGGTTGATATGAGAAATGTTAATGTGGAAAATAGGAGAGCCGCTAAGCTTATTGTTAGAAAGATCGACGTAGTAAAGTTGTTGCATTGTATGAAACCAGCTGGGCATGATCCCGGATATATTTGCATCAGACAAATAGAGAAGTCTTAGGTTGTTTTGAGTTTGAAGCCATGGAGGAAGTTGTCCATTTATTTTGCAGTTATCAGCATAGAGTATTTGAAGTTGAAATGGAGGCACCCAATCAGAAGAAAAGTTGAGTGTTAGCATCGTATCAATCATGTTTAAATATGTCAAGCTTGAGAGGTTTGCAAAGTGGGTTTCAGACAAAATAGTACCTTCCAATAATGGATTGGAGCTAATATCTAAAATTCGGAGTTTGGAAAGTTTTCCTATTGATGTTGGTATTTTGCCACTCAACTTATTATTAGAAAGATCAAGGGCTTGCAGGTTAGTGAGGTTACCTATTTCGTGAGGAACTAACCCACCAACGGAAGCATTTGTGAGTTCGAGATACCTGAGTTGCTTCATCGAACCCATGAATCTCGGAATTGAGCTATAATTGAAATCATTGTTTTTCAGGTCCAAGCTCTCCAGTTGTGTCAGCTCAAGCAAATACACCAACGACTCAAGCTTCTCCATTTTAATAAAGTAATTAGATTCGTTTCCAGAAAGATTGAGGTCGAGAATATGACCGGTTGTGTCATCACAAAACACCCCATACCAAACGCAGCATTCCTCACCCTCCCACGAAGACAAAACGTCTTTGTCGAAATAGGTGAGGTTGTGCTTGAAATTGAGCAGCGCTGCTCTTTCAGAAGGTTTACACTTCAAAGTTGAGTTATTAGAAGAGTTGTGAGTGCAACAACACCATCGTATATTAAAAAAGATAAATATGTAAAATAGTAGGCAAGTTATTATTATTAAGTTTCCCATTGTTATGAAAATAAAGTGGTGTAGGAGTAGTTACAATGAGAGTGTGTGGGAGAAGCAAACTGATGGATACCCTTGCTTATATAATGCACGCATGACGCATCTAATGACGACAATAATATTACTCCGTATTAGATTATAAGGAGGTAGTACCTCAGACCTAATATGAATCAGTAGGTCTTGCTTAAAACGGGTCGGATCTTGTGACGGGTATTTTGTGAGAAGAAATGGGTAGAGGAGACAAGGTGAGCATCCCCCATGTGCTTCCCACTCACCCTTGATGGGTATTTTGTAAGAGAATATAGTATCCGTCTTAAGGTTAAGACGGATACCCCCGTCTTAAATAAGAATTTGTGAATATGAATTTGGGTTTATGTGTATTTTTTATAGGTTTTTTAAAGTTTATGAGTTACATTTTAAATTTTATATATGATGTTATTGAGTTATATTGTAATTTTTTGAGCTTAGTGTTTAAATGAACGAACTCGTAAACTTTATATTAAAGTTCATAATTTTTAATACAAAACTAAAAATTTTATTATAAAGTTCGAAACTATACAATTTGTTGTAATACATCAGATGTAAACGGCTAACAATACTAAGCTACGTTACAAGAAACTACTAGTCTAGCTACAACTAAGCTACTTAGTAGACCTGGCAAAACTGACCCGACCCGATAAAGCTGACCCGAGACCCGAAAGCGACCCGGAATTGCCTGACCCGAAACCCGAATTGACCCGACCCGAACCTTGAGTGACCCGAAATAGACCCGACCCAAAATAACCCGACTCAAAACCACCGACCCACAGACGACCCGATTTGAAATTATCCTAAATGAGCCAATTTATTGTGATTAGGGGTGATAAACTGAAAATGAGACGAGACAGCCCACGTGTAGCTAAAGCTCGGCTTGGTCGAAGTCGGCCCGTGCGAGTATGGCTCGACGCCGGGCTTGACTTTAAAACTAACTTGATCATTTTGACCTGAAAATGGCCTAAATAAATCGAATATGAAAACCCGACCCAAAATGACTCATACCCGAAGTGGCCCAAACCCGAAAGTGACCCATACCCGAAAGTGACCCGACCTGACCCGACCCGACCCGAAAGGTTGAGCAAACCCGATATGATCCGACCCAAATTGACCCGACTCAAACCCGACCCGTTTGACCCATTTGTCAGGTCTACTACTTAGTGGACATGTTAACGTCTTTATTGTGTTTGAATGATTATAACAGTAATATCATTGATCAGTCAATTAAACAAACAAACAAACCAACCAAAACTACACGTTGAGTGGACTTAGCTGTGCAAATGCTAGGGAATACTTTAGAAGACTTTGACTAAGACTTAGAGAAGACTTTGACTAATTATGTAATGACTGATAAGTCTTCTTTTTTTTAGTACCAACGGAAGAAATGATCAATTAGCAAGTAGCACATTCTCCGCATATTGTGAGAGGGTACTATTCGTTTTCAGCTTGTGACGAATAATGTCTGTCTGCAGTGAGACTAGCTGATTCTCATCACCCATGGAAAAAGTGTTTGGTGTGGATGATTTTACACTCTCGTTGTAAATTATTCTGATTTATAACGGTTGTAAACAAGAATTTGTGTACAAAAAATATATAAAAGTATATGAAATAAATGGGTTCTTATTAAGTTAATGAAAATCCGTTTCTTCAAATTATTTGTGACTACATATTTACTACTCGTGACTTCTTTTCCGCGAGTAAGTGTCAAACCTCAACAATATCATGTGAATTTTCCAATACAAATTCTACCATTGCTTTCGAATAATTGCATTATTATTCATCAGCCCCTTGAACAAACAAACAAACCAAAACTACACGTTGTGTGGAAGGATTATCAGTGGAAATGCTAGGGACGACTAGAGAAGACTTTGACTATGTGATGACTGATAAGTCGTCTTTTGTTAGTGCCTCATCGTCCTAATGCATTAGGAAAAACAAGATACTCGCTCCGTTCCAGTCATTTCTCTAATTTTTTGCAACTAAATCTCTTGCAAAACAATTTACTAGTAAGAATTTATTTAAGCAACTAGCAGATTTTCCACCATTTTGGTTTCTACACTAAGTAGAGTATCTTTGATACACTGTATACGACGAGTTAATGTCATTATTATCGATTGAATAATTATAAGTTATAACAACATCAGTCACATCAGCCCGACCCAAGAGCTCCCGCAAATGGTCCATACTAATTAATATTTTCGGAGTACTAACTATGGCGTAGCAAACAAACAAACAAACAAACCAGCCTAAATTACACGTTATATAGACTAGTGATTTGAGTGGAAATGTTAGCTACGACAAGAGAAGATTTTGACTTAGTCAATATGTTATTAATAGAATATGTAATCTTCTTGTTAGTATCGTAAATATTTTAAGTAATATTATTGTAATCATAGAGGATATGCTAGGTGTATATATACGTTGATATTTTTATTAAGTGATGATTGGTGATCTTAAGTTGTGACCTTTTGGGTTCCGAAAACACGTCGGTCTCATGTAAAACGATTTTATAATAAAGTTTGTAAAAATATCCACATACATATGTGATGACTGGTGATCTTTAGTTGCGGCCTGTGGGTGTCCGAAAACACAATTTAATGACTAATGTAAGTCTCGTGTAAAACGATTTTATAATAACGAATCGCTTGTAAAAATAACTAGAGAGTCGGGAAAGAACACAAAGGAGCTCACCAAAATCAATGAAATTGAACACTATCAATACGAGTATTAGTTAGCAAATCATTCTGAGCTTTTATCCGTAAGACAAATCCCGATTTTCAAGCGAATCTTATGAAACCCCCAATTTCATAAACCGTAACCCCTAATTTTCAAGCTGCTTTTTGATAGAATATTTGCATTTTGATACTAAATTGAGCTACCCATTACATGAATTGCGACCCTAATTGTATTAATTGAACTCAATTTTGCTGATCTTTTACGAGCATATCTGCCTAGGAATAGTCCCACTGAAGTTAAGTTGTTTCCTCTGAGCCTAAGTATTTGTAGTTCATAAACCACTTGGGCATCTTACAGAGAGTTATTAGAGACAAAGTTAATGGGAAAAATCGGAGAAGCGTTAAGCTTATTGTTAGAAAGATCCACCTCGTCAAGTTGTTGCATTTTATTAAACCAACTGGGCATGAGTCCGGAAATATAATTTTATGAAAGATATTTCCGTGACAAAACCAAATATATTAATTCCGTCTTTCAAATTTTTATATATTCCGATATATAAACGGTCAAAATTTTGAAAGTTTGACTAATGGGTATTTTGGATTGAATTGGATTGGAGGGAGTATTACTCATAAGTCGTAATTTTTTTTTGTGAATAAGTGACAAACCGATACAAATTCAACCAGCAGTTCCCCTTCTTTTCCAGTGCACTTGCTTTATATCTCCGGCCTCCCTCTATCTCTTTTTATTCAATCGAAGGCCAGAGGACGCGGCAGAGGCAAAAGACAAAGAAAAAGTTGCAGTTTCTCGGGGGCCCAGAGGCAAGTGGAGAGAAATAAAGGAGCCTTACCTAACTTAATTCTTAATTTAGAATTAGAATGGTGGAAGTTTCTAATATTTGCATTATTCAATTAGTCTTGTTTCGGACAAGACGATACGTCTTATTGTTTCAGACGGGTCAAGTCCCTCACAAAAGAGCAAGTAGGCCCCTCACAATCTACCAATTTGCCCAACTTGTTATTTTATGAAGGGACTTAACCCGTTTGAAACAATAAGACGGATCATCCCGTTTGAAACAAGAATTGATGTGCATTATTATTGTTGATCAGTCCCTTAAAATACAAACCAAAACTAGACGTTGGGTGGACTTAGCATTGGAAATGCTAGGGAGGACTTTGAGAAGACTGTGACTAGTTATGTGATGATTGATTAGTCTTCTTTTGTAGTACAACGGAAGAAAGGATCAATTAGCAAGTAGTACATTCTCCACCATATACTCCCCATACTATTCTCAACCACAAATTCTCTGTGACGGGATGACCCGTCGCAAGCTTGTGTCGGGTCAAACTCTCCTCAGAAAGTGCAAGTGGGACGCAAGTGGGAGACAAATGGATCCCCTCACTTGTTCTTTGTGAGGAGGGTTTAACTCGTCACAAGCTTGCGACGGGTCGTCCCGTCGCAAATAAGACTTTTTTATTCTCAACATTAACCTTCCATATTTTCTTTTTCGTCAATTTGGTTAACCTTCTTTATTTCCTTTTCTGTTTAATTTATGTGATCCAAATTCAATTGCATGTGGGTAGTTTATTTTGTATTGTCCAAATTCACGTTTTTCTTTTCTTGTGCAAAAAGGAAAGGTGGAGGTTAATGAGAATAAGATAGTCGACTTCAACACCAACAGGATCACTTATTAAGATGATCTCTAATCGTAAAGGGGTCATAAAAATATATGAGCAATGACTTTATTTTATACAATAAGTTAGGTTAAAACGGTTACACACAAAGCATACGGAGTATTTGCTTCTAATAATGTGAAATTACTGATGGATAACTTGCTTAAGGTAATAGTTATCGGGATATTGACAATCAAAATAACAGAGAATATGAGGAAAAAGAGGAAGAAGAGGTCATGATTATGGTAATCACAAATTTTCATTTAAGACGGCGTATATCCGTATCGAATATCCTCTCACAAGGAGACAAGTGGGAGGGCAAGTGGGGATCCATTTACCCCACTTGTTCTCCCTTGTGAGAGGATATTCGATACGGATATACGCAATCTTCGATGAGAACTATTGTATGGTAATATTTATGTGGTGGACTGGTGGCCAGAAGTGGTAGTGAAAGATGAAAATGAGGAAGAGGTCATGTTTATGGCCGTAGTTATTCATCTCCCTTAAGACGACATTTGTTTGACTCCATTACCGCGATGAAACAAAACACCATACTTTGTGTGCAAGAAGCAGCGAAACGAAATTGAAAACAGAAGAATAAATGAAATGACAGAATTGATAAAAGAAATGTCGGGCTCAGCTATCTAACCGAGTAAACAATGGCACAACACGGCAAGGGGCTAAATCATGCGTGAACACAAGGCTCGCTATGTAACTATCCACTAGTGAGTATTTGGATCAGCAGACTTGGCAGCTCTTTCGGCATGTCCCGTAATAATCAGGGGAACCAACCATGAATACTGAATTTCTTTGGCATTCCCCTAGTGCAGCCCATTTTGGGCAGCTTTCATCTTCATCCGTACAATCACTGTTTGCTTGTTCAGTTGGAACATTAATCTCGCTGACTGCTCTTAGGTGAAATATTTTGACAGCAGACCACATTCCGCCTTCAGTCACCGGGTTTCTCTTGTGGTGGCTCCTTTCGTCAGGAGATGCATTTGGGTGAACATTGAAGAAAAGAATTGCGTTTCCTTTAACGGGTTTCAGTAAATTGTTATGGCTAACAGAGTAAGGCCACAACTTGCTCTTCAGTCCTGAGGTTTTGACCTACGTTATTGCACAAAAAACGGGAGATGACTAAGGTAAAACAAATAAATTGGACATGCTCCATAAGACTGAGTACAGAGGTTTCTCAAACTGTGGAGTGCGGTGCAGCAAGCGGACACTGCAGTTCTCGATGCAATGATAAACATCTTATTCATAAACTAAGACATAGTACAATGTTGTAATTGATTACTGTGGGAACTCTTGAGGGCCTGAAGCACTAGATTAATGTTGTAATTGACTATTGACGTATATTAAGCTATCACGATCCATAGAAAAAGGACTGACCCATCTCTACCCAACTTCATAAGGTAACTAAAAGAACTTGTTCCATTAAAGCAATTGCCAGATTTTCCGCCATTGTGAATTCTACAGTAAGTAGAATATCTTAGCAGAAGAGCCATGTTGCGAATTATATTGTTAACTAAGCATTGATAATGTCTATCTAAGATCTATAGTATGCTCGAGTCATTGCAGTTAAAAGAAACTAGGTGCCATGAAAAATGATTTACTATCTAGCATATTCTCACCTGTGATTCAGGGAAGGAAATATCACCACCCCGAGAATTATTTGAAAGACTCAAGATTACAGTCGCCATCAAAGGTTCATTAAGTTGCCATGCCGATTTGTTGCCATAAAAGTCATACTTCTCATTCGCCTCCTCATTGGCATAATGCAGGATTTGTAGAGGCCTGCTATTGCCTGTTAAAGTAGCATACAAAACATGATCATCGTAGAAAGATGAATCAGATATCTGAGTTTTAAAGTTAAAACACTGGATTGAAGAAAGCACACCTAAAGGAAGAAGTGTCCAGGCTGAAATCTTTTCCTCTACTCGTGCTACTACTTCATCCTAATGGCAAGACATATTAAAGAATGACAAATCATTCATCAGCACAAACAGAATCAGATTTGCTGAATTTTTGTATCAAAAACATCATCGAGGAAAATAAAAGTGTATATTACTGCGTGCACATTCCGACCCGATTTTAAACAGTTGCAAATACACCTGGAAAATGGGTCGATTGGGTTGGGGTACAGGTCTGATCAGTAATCCGTGTACGGTTACTCAGGTTGTAACCAAAAATGTATATTTCATTTCCAAAACAAGAGAACTTACTTTCACATTCACATCAGCTAATGATCTTGCAGTCAGTCCTTGGGCATCACTGACCACGGAGTTAGTCTTTCCACTTGCCTAAAGAGTGAAGACGTGAGAGAAAACACATTAAAGACAACTGACTCAAGCACCTCATTCATGTAGTAATAATGGACACAGAATGATTACCAAAGAGATAAGATGGTCACACTCCGCGTCAGATACAAAACCTCTGTAAACAAAGACCCTGTCACAATGAATAAATGTCAGACATTGGCTAGCATATTTAGTTCTCCCTAGATTCAACAGACTTTACACTTGCTTTTCGTGCGCTGTTTTAGGAGAGCACGTGATAGGTAGGGTATGAGACAAGAGGTGGTCAAAATGTCAAATAATGAAGGCTTGGGCCAGACATGGGACGGGCTAGCATGCTTTTTTTGGCCTACGGACATGCAGGTTCACGGGTTTTGGGCGGGTTCCTGGGCCAGGCCTTTGTAATTTTCGAAAATGTATTGTCCTGTCCATGAACAGCTCTAGTATGAGTATGTTATTCCCATTTTACCCTTACCTTCAACCAACCCCTACCAGCTGCCCCAACCTAGTGACACACCCCCACCCAACCACCAGAGATCTACCACAAACCCACAACTCAACCAGACCCTAACCCCACTGGACAACACTAAAAGATGTCCCTACTCGCCAAGAAACACCGCCCAATATAGAAAAGCATCACCACTCTGATGAAATAGCCCAGCACCCTCACTCACTGAAGAACCCTAAAAGACGCCCTGGTAGCATCGGAGTTGTGTATCCATCAAGGAGAGCAATGGTATGGAGATGCACTAGGTAACCGCTGACTCGCTGAGGCCCTTAGGGGACCGGCGAGGTCGCCGTCTATGCCTGGGGGGTTGCAGTGGTGAATATACTTTTCCAGGGGTTTGGGCGGTGTGAATGACGGTGGTGGATTAGAATGGTGGTGATAAGGTGATTGTGGGCTGGCCAGGTTGGGATGTAATGGTAGATAGTGTTATTGGTGAAGGTATGTTGGCAATTAGATAAGTAAAGATGCTTCCTAAAATACAAACGTAAAGAAACTGTTGACAACTTGAAAGATCCCAAAAAGGAAAACAGACAGAATTTGTTGAGTCGGAGGGAGTAGTTTACAATGCCGTGTAGCGCAGCATTAGTTCATAACAGATTAGAAGAACCTTATACAGAGTTATTAACAAAGGTATCGTCAAAATACCTGACCTTGGCTGCCATGACAGTTGAACTACCCTTGATGGGTCTATTCTGCCGGACATAATCGAGCTGCCTGACTGTACAAGAATTTCCTGGTTTCCATATATATTCCTCAATTCCTTTCGACTACTGCACAACAATAGAAAATAACTGTAATGATTATTCTGATAGTGATACATTTAGATTGTAAAAACTGCAAGTAACAATAAGCATGACCAACAAGATCACCGGGCACCACCGATGCTGCAGTCTACGGTGGGATGAGGACATATAATGTATACAGCTTTACCCCTATGCTATAAACAAAAAGGAGGATGCATGTGGTGGATACCTAACAATCAAATTTGTGATGAGAATTTCTCCGACAGCAATTTCACTATATAAGAAACGCGTCGAAATTCCTTGTCCTATTTGCTTTATTCCAAAAACCAAATAGTACTTGGTCTTTGGCCAATACAGCAACAACAACTCTACCACAATGCCTCCAAGTCTCCGGCAATAGCAAGGCTTCTTACTCTTGTGATAACAATACAAAAACACTGTTTCTAGAAGACACGCGATGGAAATTGCAGCGAGACTGCATCAATGAATCATAGTCCTCATCCCTGAACTAGAAAAGAGAACTCGTCCCTCTTTTTCATCCATTTCATTAGGCCCGCATCTCTCCTTAGATTGATTGCTACGTGTTAATATGACGAAAATCGCCTAAGAAATCAGATACAAAAGATGGGTGTCAAAGGCAGTGACTTCTCTAACTAGACCAAACACGAACTGGAAGATGGTTCAACCAAATTTATTAGTAAAATTCATCCCATATATATACTCACCAAGTCCGCTACATTATTTGATAAATTTTACAAATTAATGTTCCCATCACCCAACAAAATTCCTGGAAAAGCAATTGCATTTCTAGTATCATCATCGCAATGTATACGGAAAGAGGACACTAGAGAATACTACAAGGACCGCCTAAGATCCTTTGTCAGGAAATGGAAGGTACCAAGAACACTAAAAGTCCAGGGACAATTAAACACCGACTTTCAGGTATTTAATCGAAAACAGGTGTCGATCCTCACTCAGAAACCAGCTCTTAAGTCGAAATAGGCATTCCTATTAGGCTATTTCTCTATCGAATCACTATCGTACAATCAAACATTCGATCAAGCTGGTAAAACCAATTAACATCATTTACTAACAACCAAAGTTGTGATTGTCTTACAGACTCCTTAGTACTGCTTAAATGAGGCAAGTAGGCAATATAATGGTAGCTTAAGCAAAGATTAAATCAAAATATACAACTGTAACATAAAATGGCCGTACCGAAAATGTCTTAATCTAGTGGTTAAGACAGAGGTATTGTGGACAATAGATCTCGGGTTTGAATCCCCTCCCTTCTATTGTAATGCAACAAAGTGCGCGTTTCATTACACCAAAAAAAAACATAAAATGACCATACAATTACAAAATACACAATGATTTACTCTTTAATTACTAAGCATTTAATACAACAAAACCAATCATGTTATGTTAGATCATAAAGACATCAATTAATCAATCAATAACCTAATTACAAAATCAAAAAAACAAAGAAACTAACAGAAAATAATTAGTTCTACACCATAAATTATAAATAACTACTACATTTGATTGAATATGGAGATCAAAAACAGCACAAAATTAGCACAAAAACCCACTTTTAGATACTCAATTAAAATCAAATTAAAACAATAGGAGATTAAAACGGGTCAAATATCACCTCGCATGCATACTTGCATAGATAAGCATTGTGTTTTTTATCTCATCTATCATATTTGACCCGTTTTAAGTTCAACACGGATATGCCCATCTTAAAAATAAGAATTTGGGTATAAAAATTTCCTTACATTTCAGCAGAAAAGCAAGAAAAATGAATCATGAAGGTCAAAAGGAGGAAAATTGGGATTATTATTGACATGATCTTTATGAAAAATTAAAGGAGCAGTGTAATTAAGTAATTAATTAGAGAATAATGTTAGATTAGTGGGAAGTAAACTAAGAAATAAAATGGGGTTTTGTTGATTTTGATAGAAGTTTGGATGTTTCGGGTTAATCATGCAAATTCTATGAAATGAGCACGAAAGTTGAGCATAGATGGATAGTAGTCACATAGATAGTGCGAAATGGTAAATTGGGGAGGTAAGATAAAAAAAATTACCGTCGGAATCACAGTTAGGCCTTAGGGCCAGGGGGTAAAGTTGGAAACAAACAACCCAAACCGCACTTGCGCAATCCAAAAACAAACGTATACAAATGGATCAAAAAAGAGAGAGTATCTCATAATTCTCATTTATTAAAACCGAGGAACAACCTAAAACCAGAAAGTATGGCATTATGTACTTACTTTTAAACTCAAAATAGGCAATTTATTGCATTGTCTACTAAAAAAATATTTCTCTGTAATTTTTTTTTTTGGGTACAAATTTCTCTGTAAAATTAGAATGATCAGTGAGGTTACAACCCACATTAGTCCCGAAACAATTTTTTGTTTTTTGTTTTTTAGAACCTCCTCAAGCCTAGAGCACTAGAGTTATAGTGAAAACTAAAAAGATGTATAGAAATGTACATGCCAGATGCCACTAACCATAGCAAAAGGCACAAGCACATATCTGGTAGATCAAAATGAAAGGACTTACTGCATGAATTACAGGTCAGCTGGAACGTGAAATAACTCTTTAAACACGACACATGATAGAATGTTAAAGGTTTTAAGATAGTCTCAGAGCAGTGACAATATTAGACTAACCTCTAAGGCCCGCTTTGCTTCCTTCTCTATCCAAATGATAGCATGGTCAGAGGTAGCATTACACGACAGAACAATATGCTCAAATCTTCCATCTACAGGCACAGCTGTCCGTACAACCGGTGGAAACCTTCCACATCTGCAGTTTATCAGCACCTAGTCAATGTGTATGAACCAGATGGCCAAATTTTTAACGTGCATTTCTGTGACTTTCTCACCATGTAAAGTATGACGTTAATTTGCTAAATGGTTGAGACTTGAGCAGGTGAATAACCAAACCTGAGGTCAAGGGTTCAAACCTTGGCCCCTTTAAACTATGTTTATTGTTTTTTCTTTCCCTGTTCTCTTTTTTTTTTTCCTGTGGTTGTTTTATCCGTCATTGACGGTTTCAAATGACGATTCATGTCAGCCGCCGATTTAAGACTTAGTTGTCGTATTATGGTATGTACAAAATCTCCAAGGAACAACTGAAATTACCTGAATCGTTTCCTTTCAACAATATGATACAAACGACCAGGTGCATACAACCTCCTTGGATCTTTCAGCATACGCTCTTCTGATATACATGTATCCCTCATGCATCGTAGGCATAGTATGCATGGTAAACTGTGAAATGGAGGATAGTGAAAAAACATCACTAAATAATCCTAAATGATGGTAATCTCTGAAGAAGGCGGGAGATTAGTTCGAAATCCACGACTCGTGCTAAAAAACAACACCAACGCACATACTTATTTCATTATCTGCTAGAAAATTAGAAACTGTGGTATCCCGAAACTCCAGTCACTCCACAAATTGCACTTTGGTGACCCGGGGTTCAAAGAGTTCCTTATTTTGGAGAAATGATGATTGAACAATTTCTCGGTTTGGTGCCCAAGGTATAACTTAGTTAAATTTCTTCAAAATTATACATTTAGAGCAACATTAACATTCATATACATAATAAGAAATTTCAGATACTTTTGCCTAAAAACAAAACTACCTACTACCTTTACATGCATACAATTATTTGTTATTTGGATCAAGCTTTTGAATATATTACACTTAGCACCACCGAAGCGAGGAACAGCTCAAGCTTTAGAAGAAAAAAACGGAATAACTTAAGCTAAATCATGTAAGTGAAAATGGTGAAACCCCGCACACCAAAGCAATATTAGCTCAAACATCATGGCACAAAAGTGAAATTTTCCCCATATGCTATGTACAAGATAAACATAATACGCTTATATACAGTCTGAAAGATTCCCACCAAGTCAAATTGAGCAAATTACCATAGAAGTGATTTGAAAATGTCTTCCAGCGGTGTAGCTGTCCTAGGCAAGAAGTCATCCTGGTACACGGAAATAACAGTCAGAATAATCTGAGGTGATAAGAAGAAGAATGGCAAAGAGGCAGACTTTTAGACACATGCATACAATAGAGATTGAAAACAGATGCTGAATACTCACATAATGACTGAAAAGAGAAAGCCACCATAACACGACTAAAACGGTCAAGCACAAACTGATAACATCATTTCGGTGCTGTACTCATGAACTGGGTTATTGATTCCATTACACCCAAGAAAAGATACTACTCCGTATATCCGATAAACAGTGTGCTAGACTGCTAGATGACCAACAAAATATCCAATCACTATAAAATACAAGTTGTTCCCAAACTGTGGAATAATCACAAGAAGCTCACCAAAATCAATTGGGAGTTAGACTGTCAATACTTTGTTATCATAATTCTGAACTTGAGTCCGCAAGATGAAACTCGATTATAAGATAGCTCAACGAAACTCCTAATATTATAAAACCTAACTCTTAAATCAATCCAACTAATCCGAAAGATTTCAAGCTGATCGACAGCCTATGCAGACTTGGTAATTCAGGACAGGTTAAGGTGGCTTAATGTATATATTTCACCTACGCTTGTTGGGATACTTCCCCTGAGTCTATTATTTGACAAGTCAAGTGAGACCAATAACTTCAAACCCCCAATATTCACGGGATTGGTTCCCGACAACTGATTATACGACAAGTTGAGACTCATCAAGCCGAAGATCTTTGTCATATCATCAGGAATGCTACCCACCAAGTTATTGAAGGAGATCGAGGTCTATATCCACCAAATACGGTAACGTCCTCGTATATGCACGCTTTATTCCTTGAATTACCTCAGTAACATAAAAGAAATTGGGGATTTGTGATGCATTGGGTGAAGTCATGGTTGTAAGGTTACTTAAACAACGAGGAATGTGTCCCGTATAATGGTTATGTCCAAGGTCCAGGATTTGGAGCCGAGGCAAGGAGTTATTATATGACCTAAACTTTCAAGAAATGACCAGTTAATAAATTATATGATAGAACTAAAAAGTCAGCATTGCGATATATTTCTGTTTTACTGTCAATTGACAAAAAAACGCCTGACAGAGAGTTATTATAGAGGTTCAGTAAGGAAAAGTTAATGGGGAAAACAGGAGAACCGCTAAGATTGTTGCAAGAAAGAATCACAAAGTCAAGTTGTTGCATTGTAGGAAACCAGCTCGGCATGATCCCGGAGATATTTGCATCAAACAGAAAGAGTTAAGATAGGTTCTTTTGAGTTTGAAGCCATGGAGGAAGTTGTCCGTTTATTTTACAAGACGAGAATGATCGAAGTTAGAAAGGAGGCACCCAATCCGAAGACAGGCTTAGTGTTACCATGGTTTCCTCCATGTATAATTCCGTCAAGCTTGAAAGGTTAGCAAAGTGGCTTTCAGACAAAATTGTATCATCCAACGGATTTCTGCTAATAGCTAATTTTTGCAACTTCGAAAGTTTACCGATTGATGTTGATACTTTACCACTCATGAAGTAATTAAAAATATTTAGCACTTTCAGATTTAATAGATTCCCTAAAGATGCACTACAAAATAAAGTTCGTTTTGCGACGGATTATTCCGTCACACGATAACATGTTATTATAAAGTCTAAGGACTTCCAGGTTAGTGAGGTTGTATTATCACAACCCACTCGGCTCCAATTGCAGCATTCCTCGCCTTCCCACAAAGATGAAACGTCTTTGTCGAAATAGGTGAGGTTGTGCTTGAAGCTGAGCAGCGCCGCTCTTTCATAAGTTTTACACCTCAAACTTGAGCTGGCTACAATATCTTGTATTGAAAAAGATAAATGTGTAAATTAGTAGAGAAGTGATTACAGCATTAGACATTGTTCTGCTAGTTTGAGTATAAATGTATTAATTATGTTAAATTTATAATACGGAGTATAAAATAAGTTTGAGGAAGACGGCCTACAAATAATCTCATACTAACGTCATATTGTCGAGTAAATGATTATACTTGAGTTAAAACTTAAAGATAAAGTAAATCACCATCAAGTGCATCAAGACCAACTAAAGATGTTATTCACGATTAAAATGATGAATTTGGAGACGACTTTGATTTAAAATAGTACTCCCTCCGATCCACACCAATGGTTACACTAACCTAAAACGGACGATCCACACCAATGGTAACATACCAATTTGGCCTATAAAATGACTAAGTTATCCTTATACTCATTTCCTATTTACACTTTTGCCATCTAATGGCCCACTCACCAACCCCACATTTAACCCAACTAAACACAATTAATTCCTAAACCTACCCACATTTAACACCCACCTACCCAACTAACCATTCCCTCCGTACTAGCTAAAGTATTTTAGCTATTCACCCAAAAGCAACCCGGCCCGACAATAGGTCACTCAAAATTGACCCAGAACCTGAAATGGCCCGACCTAACCCAAAATATATGACAGACCCGAAATAATCCGACTCATACCCGACCCGATTGACCTATTTGCCACTCGTCCTGATGACTGATGACTGATGACCCCTCCTTATGTAGTGCTACTGATGTGCGGCAACATACGCCTGAGATTCCAGTATTTGAGAAAACAATATAACATTCGGAGCCTTTTTACGAGTGATTGATTTAAGTAAACGATTTAACAGTTTTTGTACGAGCAGTAACGGTTTTTCATTTTTGTTGATACTTATGTATACTAGGAAAACAAGAGTGTGAAAATAAAAGGAGCTGACCAAATTATTCCGAGCATAATTCCCGCAAGATGCTACGTAAAAAGCTTATTTGTATTTTCTAATAATAAGGCCGGTAAGATTCCGTACATTCTACCCCTTACATTGACAAGGCGAAAATTCTTGAGGTACTAGGCTAATGTCGTAATTGACACAAATATTTCGCAATCACAATCCACAATATTAAGCTATCCCTACGCAGCTTCCCTAAAGTAACTAATAAAATCGTAGAAAGAACTAGTTCGTTAAAATTTGACAGCTTTCCTAAAGATCGAGAACTTGCAAGTTACTGAGGTTGCCTAATTTATAAGGTATTAACCCAACAAAAGAAGACGATGAGAGGTTGAGGTACATAAGTTGGCTCATGGAACCCATAAATCTCGGAATTGAGCTATGATTGAAATCATTGTGGCTCAGATACAACCTCTTTAGTTGTTTCAGCTCGACCAAATGCACCAAGGACTTGGGCTTGTGGATTTTAAGCAAGCAATTATTCTTGTCACCACTAAGGCCGAACTGGAGAATATGGCCAGTTGTGTTATCACAACTTACCCGACTCCATTCACAACATTCCTCACCTTTCCAATAAGCTGAAACGTCTTTGTCGAAATAGGTAAGGTTGTACTTGAAGTTGAGCAGGGCCGCTTTCTCAGAAGTTTACAGCTCGAGGTTAAGCTACCATTCAGCTTCACCGCTTCTTCAAAAAAGTTTGAATAACATTAATAATGTCAGTATAGTCGACTGAATGATTATATATCAGCCTTTGACTTGCAATCAATTATCTCAAAATAATTGCTTTTACTAATCCGTTAAAATACTTAAGAGACTAATATATTGCAAAAAGATTCATGATCTATAAAAAGCTAGATTGAAATTAGAAACCGAGTTTTATTTATTCGTGCGCTTTCTCAGGATGGTTCAAGTGAGGCTATTAGATGGCATAGGAATACTACTGATATATATAGGCATGCTGCTAATGCTAGATTGACTGTCAGAGTCTCAGCACTCTAGATTCAGAAACTGGGATGTGTGACTTTTGGTTGAGTAAATGTGACTGTAGAGGAGGAGAGTGTGAATAAATAATTGTAGGTAAGCTTAGAGAATCACACTCTTGAATTGCATCCTCTCGGAAACCAGATGATTCCTCTAGATTCCTCTCCATGAGAGACGAAAGGCTCACAAGGTAACTGGTTGGTCCATGTTCATTTATCGTTTGTATCCACAAATTCTTAGATATATAAGATGGTCTTACATGTGAAACGGTTTCCTTTTTCCCTGAACCTGCATATCTAAACAAAGTGTTGCTGAAGTATCTACATCTTCCACGCACTTTCTGAAAGTGATACCCTGTTTCAGTGAGGCTGGCGAGATTGACAGTAGACAAAGTGATAACAGCACCCTGTGGAACCAGAGTTTTATATCCCACAAGTGGTGAAATACTTAAGAGACTAAGTAGTATAGTACAGGGTAGAGCATCAGTGCATTACACTTGGTGAACTAAACGAAACGAAAATGTTTGCAATAATTAAGAGATGATAAAACATGACAGATGCATCACTACATTCACAATTGAACCATCTTATCTTCTCATGATTCTCTTAGTCTTGGCCACCCTCACAGCAACTACCACATACAACCAGTCATACCCATCTTCGAAACGCCGAAAAACTGCATGCCTCCACTTCCTATTCAGCGTCAAACCCCCAACAACACCCCAGAAACCAGTAGCAAATCCCGACATCACTACCAGGACGAACCCCATTTTCTCGAGCTTCTCCTTATTATTGCCTTTGCCTTTATTGCTCCTACCCTTATCTTGCTCGTGCAGGCACAAATCTTTTCCTCTACTCGTGCTACTATTTTGTTACATTAATTTTTTTTATGAGTACATTATGTCGCGGTAAAAATCGAAGCCCAATTTTATGATTGGGATAAGAGTGCTCTTACCCCCTTAAACTACCTTTTATTCACACGTCAAAACTTTATTAATGTTGCCATATTTAATGTATAAACGTGCAATTAAATAACCACGCCTCTATAAAAAAAATTATTATCAGCATGTCTCACTAAAGAGGGCATTATCCGTCACAAGCTAAAGACGGATAGTGCCCCTCTCACAATATGCAAATGGGAGGGCAAGTGGGGGATTCATTTGCCATCTACTTGTCCTCGCTACTTGCATATTGTGAGATGGACACTATCCGTCTTCAACTTGTGATGGATAGTGTCCGTATTCAATGAGAATTTCTGAATTATTATATGCCATGGTAGAGAGGATCCTTGCTCATTATGATACAAATTGCAACATTTGTGCATTACATTTGCTGTACAACTAGAAACGAGAATGTTGTGAAAAAGTAAGAAAATTAACATTGGCAATTTGGCAAACTTACAGAAGTGGAAAAAAAAACAGCAAGTAAAAGAAGATACAATTACTTATACATTATAGTAACAAATACTACACAGATTAACACATGAATCATCTCATTTATTGTTGATCTTAGCTTTGGCCGCTTTCACCTTCAGGACAACTATCACATACAACCAGTTATAACCATCTTCGACTCGCTGGAAAAATGCATGCCTCCACCTCGTATTCAACACCAAACACCCAACAACACCCCAGAAACCAGTAGCAACTCCCGACATCACAACCAGGTCGAACCCCATTTTCTCGAGCTTCTCTTTTTTATTGCCATTGTCACTCGTACCCTTATCACCCTTATCTTGCTTGTCAGCTTTGCTTTTGCACTTCTTGGGCAGAAAATCCGCACAAAGATAAGGATTTCCGGCATAAATTGAGGCTGGGTTAGATAGTGTTTGTAACTGATTTCCAGTTGGGATTTGGCCTGATAAATTGTTATAGGACACGTTAAGGTAGCTCAACGAATATATTTCACCTATGCTTGTAGGGATTCTTCCCCTGAGTTTGTTGTTTGACAAATCAAGTGAGATCAATGACTTCAAACCTCCAATATTCTCGGGAATCATTCCAGATAGCTGATTATACGACAAGTTGAGATTCAACACGCCGGCCATCTTTGTCATGTCATCAGGAATGCTACCTACCAAGTTATTGCAGGAGAGATCTATATCTACCAGATATGGTAGCGTGTTCGTATATGCACGTTCTATACCTTGGATTACCTCATTGAAGGCATCAGTTGAATCGTACTCCGATGATGTATCAGGTGAAGGTGAAGTCATGGCAGTAAGATTACTTAAACAATTCGGAATGGATCCCGTAAAATAGTTATGTCCAAGGTCCATGAGTTGGAGATGAGGCAAGTAGCATATCTGCCTAGGAATAGTCCCACTAAACTTGTTTCCTCTAAGCCTTATCATTGTCAAGGCACTAAACTTTTCGACAATAAACCAGTTGAGCATTTCGCCTGAGAACTGGTTTCCACCAATGTCTACAAATTTCAGATTTGAGAGATTGCTTAAGCACGAAGGGATCTCTCCGCTCAACATGTTATCATTCAAATGCAAATAAAAGTCCATGACGGAATTACTATTATTAAAGCAAGGAATATTTCCTTTGAGGTTGTTGTACGAGAGACGTACAAGTGAAAGCCTTGTCAAATTGGCTAAACAATTTGGAATTTTGCCTGATAAACTATTATTATTAATATCTAGTGAATTCAACGACGTAAGTTGGCACAAAGAATTGGGGATTTGACCAGTAATTTGATTATTGGAAAGTAACAGAGTTGTCAAGTTGGGCATAATATGATCTAACCCTTCTAGAAGTGACTCAGATAATTTATTATCTGTGAGATCTATAACGTGAGCATAAGTGTATACTTGTGTTTTACTGACATTTGACAAAAAATCCCCTGAAAAAGAGTTATTAGAGAGGTCCAATTCGGAAAAGTTAATGGGGAAAATAGGAGAGCCGCTAAGCTTATTGTTAGAAAGATCGACGTAGTAAAGTTGTTGCATTGTATGAAACCAGCTGGGCATGATCCCGGATATATTTGCATCAGACAAATAGAGAAGTCTTAGGTTGTTTTGAGTTTGAAGCCATGGAGGAAGTTGTCCATTTATTTTGCAGTTATCAGCCATGAATGTTTGAAGTTGAAATGGAGGCACCCAATCAGAAGAAAAGTTGAGTGTTAGCATCGTATCAGACATGTCTAAATCTGTCAAGCTTGAGAGGTTTGCAAAGTGGGTTTCAGACAAAATAGTACCTTCCAATAATGGATTGGACTCAATAGCTAAACTTTGGAGTTTGGAAAGTTTTCCAATTGATGTTGGTATTTTGCCACTCAACTGATTATTAGAAAGATCAAGGGATTGCAGGTTAGTGAGGTTACCTATTTCGTGAGGAACTAACCCACCAACGGAAGCGTTTCCGAGAAAGAGATACCTGAGTTGCTTCATCGAACCCATGAATCTCGGAATTGAGCTATAATTGAAATCATTGTTGCTCAGGTCCAACATATCCAGTTGTGTCAGCTCAAGCAAATACACCAACGACTCAAGCTTCTCCATTTTAATTAAGTAATTAGAGTCGTCTCCATTAAGATTGAGCTCGAGAATATGACCGGTTGTGTCATCACAAAACACCCGATTCCAATAGCAGCATTCCTCACCCTCCCACGAAGACGAAACGTCTTTGTCGAAATAGGTGAGGTTGTGCTTGAAATTGAGCAGCGCTGCTCTTTCAGAAGGTTTACACTTCAAAGTTGAGTTATTAGAAGAGTTGTGAGAGCAACAACACCATCTTATATTAAAAAAGATAAATATGTAAAATAGTAGGCAAGTTATTATTATTAAGTTTCCCATTGTTATGAAAAAAAAGTGGTGTAGTAGTTACAATGAGAGTGTGTGGGAGAAGCAAACTTATATAGTACCTCAGACCTAATGACGACAATATTATTACTCCGTATTAGATTATACGGATGTAGTACCTCAGACCTAATATGAATTTGGGTTTATGTGTATTTTTCATAGGTTGTTTTTTTAAGTTTATGAGTTACATTTTAAATTTTATTTATGATGTTTTTGAGTTGTATTGTAATTTTTTGAGGCTTAGTGTTTAAATGAACGAACGCGTAAACTTTATATTAAAGTTCATAATTTTTAGAGTAAATTAATAATTACTTCCTTATAAGTTTCACTTTTCTAAATTTACTCCCTTATAAGTTGTTTTGCTAAAATTACTCTCTTAAAGATCACTTTTATCAAAAAATGCTTCAAATCTTCAATTTAAGTCAATTATTTTGTCTATTTTTGAACTTATTTCGTTTGTGCATTAGTCCATCTATACTCTGCAAGGTAAAACTATGTAGACAAATGGAGGGGGAGTTCAAAAACAGACGAAATAAGTAACTTAAATTAGAGTTTTGAAGCAATTTTTGATAAAAGTGATCTTTAAGGGAGTAATTTTAGCAAAACAACTTATAAAGGAGTAATTTTAGAAAAGTGAAACTTATAAGAGAGTAATTATTAATTTACTCTAATTTTTAATACAAACTTAAAATTTTATTATAAAGTTCGAAATTATACAATTTGGTGTAATACATCAGATGTAAACGGCTAACAATACTAAGCTACGTTACCAGAAACTACCAGTCTACCAGTCTACAACTAAGCTACTTAGTGTCACAAATTCTTGTTTGTGACGGCCAGTATCCGTCACAAGCTTGCGACGGGTACCACTTCCTCTCACAAATGACCCATTTAAGGGAAAAGAGGAAGCACATGGGGGGTGCCCCACATGTTCTCTCTACCCATTTTGTTAGAGGAAAAACCCGTCGCAAGGTCCGACCCGTCACAAGGGAGACCTATTGACTTAGTGTACATGTTAACGTCTTTATTGTGTTTGAATGATTATAACAGTAGTATCATTGATCAGTCACTTAAACAAACAAACAAACCAACCAAAACTACACGTTGAGTGGACTTAGCTATGCAAATGCTAGGGAATACGAAGTACTTTAGAAGACTTTGACTACGACTTAGAGAAGACTTTGACTAATTATGTAATGACTGATAAGTCTTCTTTTTTTAGTACCAACGGAAGAAAGGATCAGTTAGCAAGTAGCACATTCTCCGCATATTGCGAGAGGGTACTATCCGTCTTCAGCTTGTGACGAATAATGTCTGTCTGCAATGAGACTAGTTGATTCTCACCACCCCTGGAAAAAAGTGTTTGGTGTGGATGATTTTATACTCTCGTTGTAAATTATTCCGATTTACAACGGTTGTAAACAAGAATTTGTGTTTCTTTTCAATTAGTCTTGCTTATAACCGTTGTAAATTATAACGAGTGGTTAATCTCCCCCATCACCCCTGGAAAAAGTGTTCGGTTAACCTTTTCTATTTCTTTTTCTGTGTTAATTTGTGTGGTCCAAATCTAATTGCATGTGGGGTAGTGTGTATTGTTTGGTCCAAATTCGTTTTCTAATTTTTTGTGCAAAAAGATAATGTGGGGTTAATGAGAATTGGAGGGACTATATGAGTTTCTTCAACACCAGATTTATCACTTATTAAGATGATCTCTAATCGTAAAGGAGTCATACAAATATATGAGCGGTGACTTTATTTTATAAGTTAAGTTAGGATAAAACCGTTCCACACAAAGCAAAATAGTTAACGAGATATTGACAATCAAAAGAACCGAGAAAATGAGGAAAGAGAGGAAGAAGATGTCATGACTCATGATTATAGTAGTAGTTATGTGGTGGAAAGAAGTGGTAGTGAAAGATGAAAATGAGGAAGAAGAGGTCATGTTTATGGCCGTAGTTATTCATCTCCCTTAAGACGACATTTGTTTGACTATATTACCGCGTTAATCTCGGTCACAACCCTCTAAATGACGACAATTATTTCACAGACCAACGATGTTAGGATTAAATCACATTATTATGTCAATTCCAGTTGTTTTACGAGGATTAAAATATCGACACTCAACTGATTATTTTGCCACTCAAACAACCAATAACACCCCAGAAACCAGTAGCAAATCCCGACATCACAACCAGATCCAACCCCATTCTCTCGAGTTTTTCTTTAGTACTACCTTTTCCTTCATCACTCATACCCTTGTCATCTTTGCTTTTGCACTTCTTAGGCACATTAAGGATTTTCGGCATAAATCGAGGCTTGGTCAGACATGGTTTGGAGCTGATCGCAAGTCGGGATTTGGCCTGATTTGGCCCTTCCTGCTCAAATCTCGATTTGGCCTGATTTATTTAATCTTACGCAAATTTTAGACTTGTTCCGACTCTACCCTTCTCATTTTTCTAAGCCTAAGTGTAACCCTTCTCACCTCTCTCTACTCTGTTCATACACAGCCCAAAAAAACCATGTCAACCGCTAAATTTATTATGAAAATAAGAGCTAGATTTAAAAGTTATTTAGGTAATGATTGTCAATAAAAAGATTACAAAAATAGATAAAAGTATATGAAATAAATGGGTTCTTATTAAGTTAATGAAAATCCGTTTCTTCAAATTATTTGTGACTAAATATTTACTACTCGTGACTTCTTTTCCGCGAGTAAGTGTCAAACCTCAACAATATTATGTGAATTTTCCAATACAAATTATACCATTGCTTTCGAATAATTGCATTATTATTCATCAGCCCCTTGAACAAACAAACAAACCAAAACTACACGTTGTGTGGAAGGATTATCAGTGGAAATGCTAGGGACGACTAGAGAAGACATTGACTATGTGATGACTGATAAGTCGTCTTTTATTAGTGCCTCATCGTCCTAATGCATTAGGAAAAACAAGATACTCGCTCCGTTCCAGTCATTTCTCTAATTTTTTGCGACTAAATCTCTTCCAAAACAATTTACTAGTAAGAATTTATTTAAGCAACTAGCAGATTTTCCACCATTTTGGTTTCTACAGTAAGTAGATTTGATACACTGTATACGACGAGTTAATGTCATTATTATCGATTGAATAATTATAAGTTATAACAACATCGGTCACATCAGCCCGACCCAAGAGCTCCCGCAAATAGTCCATACTAATTAATACTTTCGGAGTACTAACTATGGCGTAGCAAACAAACAAACAAACAAACAAGCCTAAATTACACGTTATATAGACTAGTGATGTGAGTGGAAATGTTAGCTACGACAAGAGAAGACTTTGACTTAGTCAATATGTTATTAATAGAATATGTAATCTTCTTTAGTATCGTAAATATTTTAAGTAATATTATTGTAATCATAGAGGATATGCTAGGTGTATATATACGTTGATATTTTTATTAAGTGATGACTGGTGATCTTAAGTTGTGACCTTTTGGGTTCCGAAAACACAACGTCGGTCTCATGTAAAACGATTTTATAATAAAGTTTGTAAAAATAACCACATACATATGTGATGACTGATGATCTTTAGTTGCGGCATGTGGGTGTCCGAAAACACAATTTAATGACTTATGTAAGTCTCGTGTAAAACGATTTTATAATAACGAATCGTTTGTAAAAATAACTAGAGAGTCGGGAAAGAATACAAAGGAGCTCACCAAAATCAATGAAATTGAACACTATCAATACGAGTATTAGTTAGCAAATCATTCTGAGCTTTTATCCGTAAGACAAAACCCGATTTTCAAGCGAATCCTACGAAACCCCCAATTTCATAAACCGTAACCCCTAATTTTCAAGCTGCTTTTTGATAGAATATTTGCATTTTGATACTAAATTGAGCTACCCATTACATGAATTGCGACCCTAATTGTATTAATTGAATTCAATTTTGCTGATCTTTTACAAGCATATCTGCCTAGGAATAGTCCCACTGAAGTTAAGTTGTTTCCTCTAAGCCTAAGTATTTGTAGTTCATAAACCACTTGGGCATCTTACAGAGAGTTATTAGAGACAAAGTTAATGGGAAAAATCGGAGAAGCGATAAGCTTATTGTTAGAAAGATCCAACTCGTCAAGTTGTTGCATTTTATGAAACAAGCTGGACATGGGTCCGGAAATATAATTTTATGAAAGATATTTATGTGACAAAATCAAATATATTACTTCTCTTTCAAAGTTCTACCTATTCTGATCTATAAACGGTCAAAGTTTTGAAAATTTGACTAATGGGTAGTTTGGATTGGATTACAGGGAGTATTACTCATAAGTCGTAATTTTTCAGACGGATACGTCTTATTGTTTCAGACGATACGTCTTATTGGTAGCTTCGGACAGGACGATACGTCTTATTGTTTCAGACGGGTCAAGCCCTTTACAAAAGAGCAAGTAGGTCCCTCACAATCCACCAACTTGCCCCACTTGCTATTTTATGAAGGGACTTAACCCGTTTGAAAGAATAAGACGGATCATCCCGTTTAAAACAATAATTGATGTGCATTATTATTGTTGATCAGTACCTTCAACAAACAAACCAAACTAGACGTTGGGTGGACTTAGCATTGGAAATGCTAGGGACGACTTCACAAGACTTTGACTAGTTATGTGATGATTAATTAGTCTTCTTTTGTAGTACAACGGATCAATTAGCAAGTAGCACATTCTCCACCATATACTCCCCATAGCTGAAATAGGATCTTTGGCTCCTCTTTTTCATTGTCTCTACTTTAGTTTTATCCATCGCAATCTTAACAAGCTAGCTCATAATCTAGCTGCGAGTGTGTTGGGAATGTAATAGTATAGTATCATTTACTGCTGCCAAAAAAAAAAAAAAAAAAGTCTTAACCACAGATTCTCATTTGTGACCGGACGAGCTTGCGACGGGTCAAACTCTCCTCACAAAGTGCAAGTGAGAAGGCAAGTGAAAGACAAATGGATCCCCCACTTGCACTCCCAGTTATTCTTTGTGAGGAGGGTTTAACTCGTCACAAGCTTGCGACGGGTCGTCCCGTCGTAAGTAAGACTTTCTACTTCTCAACATTAACCTTCCATATTTTCTTTTTCGTCAATTTGGTTAACCTTCTTTATTTCCTTTTCTGTGTTAATTTATGCGATCCAAATTCAATTGCATGTGGGTAATTTATTTTGTATTGTCCAAATTCACGTTTTTTTTCTTGTGCAAAAAGGAAAGGTGGAGGTTAATGAGAATAAGATAGTCGACTTCAACACCAACAGGATCACTTATTAAGATGATCTCTAATCGTAAAGAGGGATCATAAAAATATGAGCGGTGACTTTATTTTATATGTTAAGTTAGGTTAAAACAGTTACACCCAAAGCATACAGAGTATTTGCTTCTAATAATGTGAAATTACTGATGGATAACCTGTTAAAGTAATAGTTATCGGGATATTGACAATCAAAATAACCGAGAATATGAAGAAAAGGAGGAAGAAGAGGTCATGATTATCGTAATTCACAAATTCTTCAATTAAGACGGGTTAGATCCCCTCTCACAAGGAGACAAGTGGGAGGGCAAGTGGGGATCCATTTACCCCACTTGTCCTTCCACTTGCCTCCCTTGTGAGAGGATATTCGACACGGATATACGCCTTCGATGAGAACTACTGTATGGTAATAGTTATGTGGTGGCCAGAAGTGGTAGTGAAAGATGAAATTGAGGAAGAGTCATGTTCATGGCCGTAGTTATTCATCTCCCTTAAGATGACATTTGTTCGACTCCATTACCGCGATAATCTCAGTCACAGACTCACAACCCTCTAATTAGTTCGATGAAACAAAACACCATACTTTGTGTGCAAGAAGCAGCGAAACGAAATTGAAAACAGAAGAATAAATGAAATGACAGAATTGATAAAAGAAATGTCGGGCTCAGCTAGCTAACCGAGTAAACAATGGCACAACACGGCAAGGGGCTAAATCATGCGTGAACACAAGGCTCGCTGTGTAACTATCCACTAGTGAGTATTTGGATCAGCAGACTTGGCAGCTCTTTCGACATGTCCCGTAATAATCAGGGGAACCAACCATGAATACTGAATTTCTTTGGCATTCCCCTAGTGCAGCCCATTTTGGGCAGCTTTCATCTTCATCCGTACAATCACTGTTTGCTTGTTCAGTTGGAACATTAATCTCGCTGAATGCTCTTAGGTGAAATATTTTGACAGCAGACCACATTCCGCCTTCAGTCACCGGGTTTCTCTTGTGGTGGCTCCTTTCGTCAGGAGATGCATTTGGGTGAACATTGAAGAATAGAATTGCGTTTCCTTTAACGGGTTTCAGTAAGTTAGTAAGTTGTTATGGCGAACAGAGTAAGGCCACAACTTGCTCTTCAGTCCTGAGGTTTTGACCTACGTTATTGCACAAAAGACGGGAGATGACTAAGGTAAAACAAATAAATTGGACATGCTCCATAAGACTGAGTACAGAGGTCCCAAACTGTGGAGTGTGGTGCAGCAAGCGGACAGTGCAGTTCTCGATGCAATGATAAACATCTTATTCATAAACTAAGACAGAGTACAATGTTGTAATTGATTACTGTGGGAACTCTTGAGGGCCTGAAGCACTAGATTAATGTTGTAATTGACTATTGACGTATATTAAGCTATCACGATCCATAGAAAAAGGACTGACCCATCTCTACGCAACTTCATAAGGTAACTAAAAGAACTTGTTCCATTAAAGCAATTGCCAGATTTTCCGCCATTGTGAATTCTACAGTAAGTAGAATATCTTAGCAGAAGAGCCATGTTGCGAATTATATTGTTAACTAAGCATTGATAATGTCTATCTAAGATCTATAGTATGCTCGAGAGTCGGGTCATTGCAGTTAAAAGGAACTAGGTGCCATGAAAAATGATTTACCATCTAGCATATTCTCACCTGTGATTCAGGGAAAGAAATATCACCACCCCGAGAATCATTTGAAAGACTCAAGATTACAGTCGCCATTAAAGGTTCATTAAGTTGCCAAGCCGATTTGTTGCCATAAAAGTCATACTTCTCATTCGCCTCCTCATTGGCATAATGCAGGATTTGTAGAGGCCTGCTATTGCCTGTTAGAGTAGCATACAAAACATGATCATCGTAGAAAGATGAATAGATATCTGAGTTTTAAAGTTAAAACACTGGATTGAAGAAAGCACACCTAAAGGAAGAAGTGTCCAGGCTGAAATCTTTTCCTCTACTCGTGCTACTACTTCATCCTAATGGCAAGACATATGAAAGAATTAAAAATCGATTTGCTGAATTTTTGTATCAAAAACATCATCGAGGAAAATAAGTGTATATTACTGCATGCACATTCCGACCCGATTCTAAACAGTTGCAAATACACCTGGAAAATAGGTCGATTGGGTTGGGGTACAGGTCTGATCAGTTATCCATGTACGGTTACTAAGGTTGTAACCAGTAAATGTATATTTCATTTCCAAAACAAGAGAACTTACTTTCACATTCACATCAGCTAATGATCTTGCAGTCACTCCTTGGGCATCACTGACCACGGAGTTAGTCTTTCCACTTGCCTGAAGAGTGAAGACGTGAGAGAAAACACATTAAAGACAACTGACTCAAGCACCTCATTCATGCAGTAATAATAGACACAGAATATTACCAAAGAGATAAGATGGTCACACTCCGCGTCAGATACAAAACCTCTGTAAACAAAGACCCTGTCCCAATGAATAAATGTCAGACATTGGCTAGCATATTTAGTTCTCCCTAGATTCAACGAACTTTACACTTGCTTTTCGTGCGCTGTTTTAGGAGAGCACGTGGTAGGTGGGGTATGAGACAAGAGGTGGTCAAAATGTCAAATAATGAAGGCTTGGGCCAGACATGGGACGGGCTAGCATGTTTTTTTGGCCTACGGACATGCATGTTCGCGGGTTTTGGGCGGGTTCTTCGGCCAGGCCTTTGTAAATTTTCGAAAATGTATTGTCCTGTCCATGAACAGTTCTAGTATGAGTATGTTATTCCCATTTTACCCTTACCTTCAACCAACCCCTACCAGCTGCCCCAACCTAGTGACACACCCCCACCCAAGCACCAGAGATCTACCACAAACCCACAACTCAATCAAACCCTAACCCCACTGGACAACACTAAAAGATGTCCTACTCGCCAAGAAACACCGCCCAATATAGAAAAGCATCACCACTCTGATGAAAATAGCCCAGCACCAGCACCCTCACTCACTGAAGAACACTAAAAGACGCCCTGGTAGCATCGGAGTCGTGTATCCATCAAGGAGAGCAATGGTATGGAGATGCACTAGGTAACCGCTGACTCGATGAGGTGCTTAGGGGACCGGCGAGGTCGCCGTCTATGCTTGGGGGGTTGCAGTGGTGAATATACTTTTCCGGGGGTTTGGGCGGTGTGAATGGCGATGGTGGATTAGAATGGTGGTGATAAGGTGATTGTGGGCCGGCCAGGTTGGGATGTAATGGTAGATAGTGTTATTGGTGAAGGTATGTTGGCAATTAGATAAGTAAAGATGCTTCCTAAAATACAAACGTAAAGAAACTGTTGACAACTTGAAAGATCCCGAAAAGGAAAACAGACAGAATTTGTTGAGTCGGAGGGAGTAGTTTACAATGCTGTGTAGCGCAGCATTAGTTCACAACAGATTAGAAGAACCTTATAGAGAGTTATTAACAAAGGTATCGTCAAAATACCTGACCTTGGCTGCCATGATAGTTGAACTACCCTTGATGGGTCTAATCTGCCGGGCATAATCGAGCTGCCTGACTGTACAACAATTTCCTGGTTTCCATATGTATTCCTCAATTCCTTTCGACTACTGCACAACAATAGAAAATAACTGTAATGATCGTTCTAACAGTGATACATTTAGATTGTAAAAACAGCAAGTAACAATAAGCATGACCAACAAGATCACCGGGGCACCACCGATGCTGCAGTCTACGGTGGGATGAGGACATATAATGTATACAGCTTTACCCCTATGCTAAAAACAATAAGGAGGATGCATGTGGTGGATACCTAACAATCAAATTTGTGATGAGAATTTCTCCGACTGCAATTTCACTATATAAGAAATGCGTCGAAATTTCTTGTCGTATTTGCTTTATTCCAAAAACCAAATAGTGCTTGGTCTTTGGCCAATACAGCAACAACAGCTCTACCACAATGCCTCCAAGTCTCCGGCAATAGCAAGGCTTCTTACTCTTGTGATAACAATACAAAAACAGTGTTTCTAGAAGACACACGATGGAAATTGCAGCGAGACTGCATCAATGAAACATAGTCCTCATGCCCGAACTACAAAAGAGAACTCGTCCCTCTTTTTCATCCATTTCATTAGGCCCGCATCTCTCCTTAGATTGATTGCTACGTGTTAATATGACGAAAATCGCCTAAGAAATCAGATACAAAAGATGGGCGTCAAAGGCAGTGACTTCTCTAACAAGACCAAACACGAACTAGAAGATGGTTCAAACAAATTTATTAGTAAAATTCATCCCATATATAATACTCACCAAGTCCGCTACATTATTTGATAAATTTTACAAATTAATGTTCCCATCACCCAACAAAATTCCTGGAAAAGCAATTGCATTTCTAGTATCATCATCGAGAGGACACTAGAGAATACTACAAGGACCGCCTAAGATCCTTTGTCAGAAAATGAAAAGTACCAAAGACACTAGGAAAGTCCAGGAACAAATAAAAACCGACATTCAGGTATTTAATCGAAAACTGGTGTCGATCCTCACTCAGAAACCAGCTTTTTAAGTCGAAATAGGCATTCCTATTAGGCTATTACTCTATCGAATCACTATCGTACAATCAAACATTCGATCAAGCTGGTAAAACCAATTAACATCATTTACTAACAACCAAAGTTGTGATTGTCTTACAGACTCCTTAGTACTGCTTAAATGAGGCAAGTAGGCAATATAATGGTAGCTTAAGCAAAGATTAAATCAAAATATACAACTGTAACATAAAATGGCCGTACCGAAAATGTCTCACACTAGTGGTTAAGACGGAGGTATTGTGGACAATAGATCTCGGGTTCGAATCCCCCTCCCTTCTATTGTAATGCAACAAAGTGCGCGTTTCATTAGACCAAAAAAAAACATAAAATGACCATACAATTACAAAATACACAATGATTTACTCTTTAATTACTAAGCATTTAATACAACAAAACCAATCATCTTATGTTAGATCATAAAGACATCAATTAATCAATCAATAACCTAATTACAAAATCAAAAAAACAAAGAAACTAACAGAAAATAATTAGTTCTACACCATTAATTATAAATAACTACTACATTTGATTGAATATGGAGATCAAAAACAGCACAAAATTAGTATAGCACAAAAACCCAGTTTTAGATACTCAATTAAAATCAAATTAAAACAATAGGAGATTAAAACGGGTCAAATATCACCTCGCATGCATACTTGCATAGATAAGCATTGTGTTTTTTTTTATCTCATCTATCATATTTGACCTGTTTTAAGTTCAACACGGATATGCCCGTCTTAAAAATAAGAATTTGGGTATAAAAATTTCCTTACATTTCAGCAGAAAAGCAAGAAAAATGAATCATGAAGGTCAAAAGGAGGAAAATTGGGATTATTATTGACATGATCTTTATGAAAAATCAAAGGAGCAGTGTAATTAACTAATTAATTAGAGAATAATGTTAGATTAGTGGGATTGTGGGAAGTAAACTAAGAATTAAAATGGGGTTTTGTTGATTTTGATAGAAGTTTGGATGTTTCGGGTTAATCATGCAAATTCTATGAAATGAGCACGAAAGTTGAGCATAGATGGATAGTAGTCATATAGATAGTGAGTGTGAAATGGTAAATTGGGGAGGTAAGATAAAAAAAAAATTACTGTCGGGATCTTTGAAACCTTCTGTAGCGTATTTTATTTGAGAAAATTATGAAAATACCTTTGATTTAGAATTGAATATGGAGTGTGTATTTAATTTTTTTTTCTAGGAAGTTACCGACGAGAAATAAAAAAATTGAAGCTAAGTTAGTCCTATGTACACCGTATCTCACAGGATGATATTGATGAACGAATTAAATAACAACCAACTTGTATAGATAGGACAATTGTTTAGCTAATCCCTAGGAACTCCGATTGTGTCCATTCTATTTGACATGTTTAAGTTTCAAATGGATTTGTCAATCTTAAACAAGAATTTTGGTTAATGAAAACGAGTTTTAAGTATTAATTGTATGTCATATTGGGTGATTTAGTGATATTGAGTTGACTAAAATTAAATTAGACTAATATTGATCAGTTTGGCTTCGCTAATTTTATAATGAAAGACATAAGATGATATGAAATTTGAGATTTGTCGATCACAAATTCTTATATAAAGCAATCTCAGAGCTACAAAACTTGGCGTTCGTCAACAAGTAATGTCAGTATTCAAATGTTAAACAGCTGCTAGCAGTTTTAGCCCTCGATGTCATCACCGGTCGGGTCATCACCCGTCTAGGAGTTCATATAACCTGCAAAATATTACAATGCGCAATATCTCACTGAAAATACATTGCCAAGAGATCAACATCTTGAACATATTCATTTGCAACTGTACCTGCTAACTCAATGCTTTCGAGAGCTATACAAAACTTCATACTTGTGAAAGAAACACATCAAAAGGCAGACCATATGGAGATATGGTATAGTTATATGAAGTAGTATAACACAAGGAACTAAGTTGATGTCTATGTCATTCTGACTCTTCAAATCATGTAACATACATGTGTACGATACTCAACATTCGAGCACGGGTATGAGTGTATGACACTGAAAACATCCATTTCAAGCCAAAAATACACGGGTTTTAGAGAAGTATACACGTTTGATGCTTTGACATACACTGCACTTGTTTCAGATGCTTGCAAGTTGCAACAGTGTCCAAGTAGAGCATAGGTTGTCGTGGTCTTATTCGCAAACGGATATTGCTTTACTTCCAATGAAGGACAAAAGTGAAGCAATGATAAAGAATGGAAAGAATATGTAGCCAAAAAACGGGAGGTTTGGTTTCTGTACAGGAACACCTCGTTTACTTAGTGATCTTTTTGGAGATGAGGTGACCAGATTCATCCCTGTCAAAAAGTCGTGCTACCAATTCATCCCAGCTCTCTTTCTTCTTGCTTTCTTTGGACGATTTTTCAGGAGTTGAATCTGAGAAATATCCATCGGAATGTGCACTTTCATCTTCATGATCTTCGAAAGTTCCATAGTCTGCAGCAGAGACAGCGTGAGGTACTGATAGTGTGACGGCCCTTTGTAGTGCAGCTTTGTGTTCTTGTTTGTGTTCTTTGGCTATAGTCTCTTGTCTTTCCATCTTTTGTTGCACTGGTATTTCCATGACATCGTCCTCCTCTCGCATTAACTGCACAGTATGTAAATTATGATTTAGAAACTCACTCAGCTAGATAGCCCTTTTCAAACAACAATAATACGGAGTAATATTTCCTCAGGTGTCTTAAACGGCTCGCAGTCCTTCATACGGTGAGGTAAGGGTGTGTCGGATCTACACAACCTTACCCTTATATTGAACACAAGGAGGTGGAATGCAAATGACCATGATGAAGATTGTATCAACCTAGGGTCAGCTCATGTTAGGATAGAGAGGGGAGGTGGTTGGCTGGGAATTGAGTTAGCGATGGAGTCACAGTTAGGCCTTAGGGCCAGGGGTAAATTTGGAAACAAACAACCCAAACCGCACTTGCGCAATACAAAAACAAACGTATACAAATGGATCAAAAAAGAGAGAGTGTCTCATAATTCTCATTTATTAAAACCGAGGAACAACCTCAAACCAGAAAGTATGGCATTATATGTACTTACTTTAAACTCAAAATAGGCAATTTATTGCATTGTCTACCAAAAAATTATTTCTCTGTAAAATTATAATGATCAGCGAGGTTACGACCCACATTAGTCCCGAAACAATTTTTTGGTTTTTAATTTTTTAGCACCTCCTCAAGCCTAGAGCACTAGAGTAATAGTGAAAACTAAAAAGACGTATAGAAATGTACATGCCAGATGCCACTAAACATAGCAAAAGGCACAAGCACATATCTGGTAGATCAAAATGAAAAGGAATTACTGCATGAATTACAGGTCAGCTGGAACGTGAAATAACTCTTTAAACACGACACATTTCACATCAACATCAGAGACAGTTTAGTCATAGTAATACAGAGTAATACCTAAAATACCTACAATTTAAAATTCAGGATACTGTAGGGGTTTCGGTGATGTATACATAAACCTAACATAATCTGAAAAATAGCACCTATAAGTTCAGTTTTAAATTTGCATGAGCTTATCCCGACAGAATAGCTTGATTTCGCACTTTACGCCAAAGATCAGAATGTTAAAGGTTTTAAGATAGTCTCAGAGCAGTGACAATATTAGACTAACCTCTAAGGCCCGTTTTGCTTCCTTCTCTATCCAAATGATAGCATGGTCAGAGGTAGCATTACACGACAGAACAATATGCTCAAATCTTCCATCTACAGGCACAGCTGTCCGTACAACCGGTGGAAACCTCCCACATCTGCAGTTTATCAGCACCTAGTCAATGTGTATGAACCAGATGGCCAAATTTTTAACGTGCATTTCTGTGACTTTCTCGCCATGTAAAGTATGACGTTAATTTGCTAAATGGTTGAGACTTGAGCAGGTGAATAACCAAACCTGAGGTCAAGGGTTCAAACCTTGGCCCCTTTAAAATATGTTTAGTGTTTTTTCTTTCCCTGTTATCTTTTTTTTTCCTTTGGTTGTTTTATCTGTCATTGACGGTTTCAAATGACGATTCATGTCAGCCGCCGATTTAAGACTTAGTTGTCGTATTATGGCATGTACAAAATCTCCAAGGAACAACTGAAATTACCTGAATCGTTTCCTTTCAACAATATGATACAAACGACCAGGTGCATACAACCTCCTTGGATCTTTCAGCATACGCTCTTCTGATATGCATGTATCCCTCATGCATCGTAGGCATAGTATGCATGGTAAACTGTGAAATGGAGGATAGTGAAAAAACATCACTAAATAATCCTAAATGATGGTAATCTCTGAAGAAGGCGGGAGATTAGTTCGAAATCCACGACTCGTGCTAAAAAACAACACCAACGCACATACTTATTTCATTATCTGCTAGAAAATTAGAAACTGTGGTATCCCGAAACTCCAGTCACTCCACAAATTGCACTTTGGTGACCCGGGGTTCAAAGAGTTCCTTATTTTGGAGAAATGATGATTGAACAATTTCTCGCTTTGGTGCCCAAGGTATAACTTAGTTAAATTTCTTCAAAATTATACATTTAGAGCAACATTAACATTCATATACATAATAAGAAATTTCAGATACTTTTGCCTAAAAACAAAACTACCTACTACCTTTACATGCATACAATTATTTGTTATTTGGATCAAGCTTTTGAATATAGTACACGTAGCGCCACCGAAGCGAGGAACAGCTCAAGCTTTGTGAAAAAACAAAAATAAAAAAATAACTCATGCTAAATCATGTAAATGAAAATAGTGAAACCTCGCACACCAAAGCAATATTAGCTCAAACATCATGGCACAAAAGTAAAAATTTCACTATATGCTATGTACAAGATAAACATAATACGCTCATATACAGTCTGAAAGATTCCCATCAATTCCAATTGAGCAAATTACCATAAAAGTGATTTGAAAATGTCTTCCAGCGGTGTAGCTGTCCTAGGCAAGAAGTCATCCTGGTACACGGAAATAACAGTCAGAAAATCTGAGGTGATAAGAAGAAGAATGGCAAAGAGGCAGACTTTTAGACACGTGCATACAATAGAGATTGAAAATAGATGCTGAATACTCACATAATGACTGAAAAGAGAAAGCCACCATAACACGACTAAAACTGTCAAGCACAAACTGATAACATCATTTTGGTGCTGTACTCATGAACTGGGTTGTTGATTCCATTACACCCAAGAAAAAATACTACTCCGTACATCCGATAAACAGTGTGCTAGACTGCTAGATGACCAACAAAATATCCAATCACTATAAAATACAAGTTGTTCCCAAACTGTGGAATAATCACAAGGATCTCTTTGGTGGAATTGTGTAATATAACTAATTGGAAAGATTCTAGACTTCTAACATACAAAAATCCGCCACATCAAATTGAAAAGTTATATTTCAAGAAACTTAATGTGAGTCTATGCTACTATAACATTTCCACGACAGGAGAGTGAGAGAGTAGTTTATTTCTCAAACTGGCATGATCATAAACAAGTCACCGTACTCACAAGCCATATCATTTTTTAGTTGGACATATTATCTATCACTGTATAAAGTATAAACTATAAACTTCGATAAACAGGCCCAAATACTATAACCAGTCGACCACAACATTACAGTCGCATATGCACAATCTTACCCCTATGTTGCCAGCACAGAGAGGATGTTTTCGGATGATCAAAATAGAAAATTGCAACGAATGACCGTCATTCGCAATAAATAAAAAGCAGAGCAGTCGATTAAGTGAGTCATTTTGCTTTGTCCCATCAGACTCTAGAAACAAAAAAATAAGGAGTCTTTCGCCCTATCACTAAGAACATAATATTGGGCCCAGATATACCAAATTTTTTTACCAGCTTAACTCTGCTGCAACCACGACAAACAGTGCAGATTAACTGTAGTGTAAACAAACCAAACTTCGAACATTGGTATCTCTCTTCTCAGGTCTACGTAGCATGTTAATGGTCAAGTAAACCTAAGAATGAGAGTTAATATTAAGATAAACTTGAGAGGAAGAACCCATGAGAACTTAGGTCACTTGATACGGAGCTGATCTAGCCTAACCAGAGGTTTTGACTTTTATTCCATGAGACAACTTTGCTGTTTTATGATCTTTGTTACTTTGAAACTCCACCTTGGTGACGTCTTCAGTGTCCAACACTAAGCACCTTGACACAACACAACCTCGACACTTGATTTTAAAACAAAATCATGAAACATTTTCATAAAAATAGCCATGTGCGACACTCTACACATTGTAGCCTAATCGAAATAAAATAACTTGTGAACTTAGCCATTTAAATCTGGCCTAAACAAGATGGCACCAAACAAACAGAGGAAAAAGAACAGATAAAAATAATCGGGGAAAGGGAGGGGAACGAACAAGGTGAGATGGTGAAGGAGACGGGGAAGAAAAGGATTTAGATTTGGCTTAAGAGGGAGAAAAATTGACCCCTGCATTTCTCCTCCTCCCCGAGACTTCCTTTTCCCTCCAAATACCAACATTAAAACAAGAGATTAAAACACAAGTAATCTTATTTTAAGTAACAGTAGATAAGCAAAATTATCAATGCAAACTTGCCTGAAGAACAACAGAATTGATAACATCCGCATATCTAACTGCAAGGTTTAGTGATACACTCCTAGCAGGTGCAATAGCATAGCCTCTAACCCTCTTTCGCTCAATATTTTTCAGTTTCTCCGGGTTTTGTACAGCCACCATGGTCATAAGAGCAGCCACACCAGAGCCAAGAGAATGTCCAGTGAAAGTCAATGTATACTCAGGATACTTCTCCAACAGCTCCCCTAATAAGTCGCTCTCTTTCTCCAATACCCAAACAGCAGAGCGGAAAAGCCCATTATGAACATAACCTCCATCAAATTTCTTCTTCCCCAACTTATTATCTAAAAGAACAGCATAGTCACCCTCCTTTGCCATATTTAATCCTCTAAAGGCCAAAACTATGTCTGAATGATCGTGATCAAGGTACACCATATACGGAGGGGCATGTCCCCGGGTATCTTTATAAGTTCTTTTAACCACCAACCAGTCAGGGTTAATCCCATATCCTTCAGGTGGGGCCCAAACAGGATTTCTAAGATCATCCTCATACACAGCAAGAATATAACGACACAAGCGAGGTACAGGTTCAAATTCCTCAGCCGAAGCTAACCCCCAATCCTCACTGTCATGGCCAGCTGTATGGAGGCATCGCTTCCACGCCCAACGGGTGCAAGCTAAGCAGTACACACACTCAATCAGGGGTAACCCACATATGATAGACATTCTAATTCTAGATCAAAAATTGAGCTGAACTTTCAAAGGGGTGTCAAAATTCAAATGCATCAGATTCAAAATTTTCTACAGGGGTAAGCAACAGAAACACCTAGATGGTCCTCATGATCAAACAATACTACAAAAAAGGCGGTATTTTACGAGGTTTAATAAACTACCTATCAAGCAAAATGATCAAATACTGAAAATTACAAACCAAATGAAAGAACCAACCTAATATAAGGTATTAATCTACTAATCCAGTAGCTTAACTAGCAAAGTAAGGCTAAAAATGAGTACTTTCAATCTTTCATGAATATAAACAATGCACAAAACTTACTAAATAAAACTTAATCACACAAAATTCAATCTAATTTACTCATAAAATCAATACCCAAAAGAAAACCCTACAAATCAACAAAACCCAATACCCAAAAATGGATCTTTATACACACAATTTTGGAAATTTGGGTTATTGGGTATTTCCAAAGATTGCAATTTTCTCAGAAAGATAGTTCATCAAAGATGAATTCAGCTGAGAAATTGGTGGGTAATTAATCAAAGTTGAAAATTCAAAATATATGAATGAAACTAGGAGGAAAAATCAAATGGGTTTGAACAGCTAACTGTAATAGTGATAGTCAACTACTAAATTTATAATTTTGATTTCAAAAACATGGTTTAAAACTTTAAATATTCAATGTAATGTAATTTATTACTAGATATATCTTATATGTAACATTAATAAGAAAGGAAGAGGAGATGATGAATTGTTGGAATGAATGAAAGAATTAATGAATGAATGTGATAAGTATGAATGTATGATTGTATGGAGTTGAAGTTGCAACATTTAAAATCATGTGGTGTCATCAAAGGACCTAGTATATTCCAAAAGATGTGATCCTCTTGGAGTTATATTATTAAGTTATTAATTATTAACTAACTCTTCACTCACTAAAAAATTGAGGATCTAGAATTCTGGATTGCCATTTTTGGTTGAGATCGGATCCTCCTTCCCATTTTTATATCGTAGTTTAGTATAGTATTTATTTTTAATTTTTATAAGTAGAGAAACAATTCATTAATAGAGCGTCTAACGGTATTTATAAAGGATATCTATAGTTGAAGACGGATCTATAAACCAAAGAAAAATAATTTTCTAGTAAACTGGGGATCTTAAACCATGAACTGACAATTCGGCCCGTCCTCTTATTGTTATTTTCTATTGATGAAGGGGTCATTCGTTTTATAAATTGTAAAAGGATAATACCTATTGCTACTGGTTTCGAAGATTGTAGTGTGCAACGAACTACTCTTTTCTATATTACGACTAAAATTAAATCTATGATTAACTAGAAAACCCTGAAATAGAGGATTAGAAAACGATTCTCCCAAAAGGAGAATTTTATTGACTATTAGATGATAGATATGCATATTATTGATTGAAAGATGAAACAGTTCTTGGTTACCATCGATTGATTATCGATAGGATCCCGGATTTGATGGATGAAGGCTAGAGTTTTTAGAGAGGAAGAGAAGGAGAGACGAGAAATTCTTAATTAGTATTATATTTTTCTTGATACATCATTGTTGTATAAGTTTATGAAATGATTAACTTTTTTTTTGTGACTATTGCATAATGATTAGTGGACATATATCATAGGGAAATACAAAAGGTTGTGAATGTGGATGTTATTGAGACCGGGCGGGGATTGAATATAGACGCCTCACACCAGTATCCATTAAGAAAACTCATACTCGTACCCACCCATCACCTATGGTGGGTCGGCGTTCCTGGCTCAAAGGTGCGGGCTGGGCTGAGCTAACCCGCCTCATTGCATAGCTCTATCCGCACGTATTATAAACCCTTGTGAGTTGCGATCAACTTACGTAGGGGACAACATAGTCAATTAACTTAGAATACTTTGTATTTAAACCAGCTTTGTTACGAGAGTACATTCGTTTTATAATTAAAACAACTCAAATAACATTTCATTTGAATAGATGAGACAATTTTTTTCTTATCCCCTAGACACTTTGTTTTTGTCTCATTTATCTTGTTTGACACGTTTTAAATTTAAAAACGATTACATAAACAAGAATGTATGGTATTTAAATGATTTTATGATGAAATCATGGTAAGCCGGTTCTTTATTATGACACACTAGTACTTATATACTTGTGTAAAGCGATTTTATCCCTTCAGTAAACTAAAATCACTAGTTAATTTGACTTAAATATCCTAAAGTAACTATTTTTAGTAAGTAGTAACTACCTAAATTTAGTGGATTGTTAAGTGAATTTTCTTGGATTTTTGGGTATATGGGTGGAACAAAGTGAGCATTGCACTATGGGCCTTGGAACTTTGAAGTCAGTCCAGTGATAACTTTCCGACTACATTAGAGAAGCCCAAAACATAACCACACTCTTAATTTAAAAAAAAAACTATAAAATCTCCCTATTTTAAAATTTAGATTTTTCGTCGGAAATTTTAGGGTTTCGCATTTTACACTTTACTGTAAGTATTTCTCTCTTAATTCGATATTTACTCTATATTATTTCAAAATTCAATCTTTTTAGAATTAGCTTAAATGATCCTATTTTTGTTGTTGTTGTTCTACTATTTATGATTAATTTAAGCAATTATAAGTTGTAATTTGCCCAATTATGTACTCGTAATTGCTATGTTACCCAGACACTTCACTTAGGTTGCGTGACACACATCGAACACTTGGACACTTTTACATTTCATTTTAGACCAAAAAAGTTGAAAACTTTGCACAAAATAATCGTATCAGACCCTCTGAGCGAACAGCTGAGTTGAGCTAACATAGTGTAGCTGAAAATGTTTAATTCTAGTTTATACTGTAGTTATGTGGTAGAATTATGTGAAGATTTGCGTAATTCCGATTTCAGATAACATTGACACATTATATATAAAAAATCACATTTTTAATGTAAGAAGGTTGTATTTTGGGAGTAAATTGATTGATTGATAATTGTTGTATGTTTGTAGGAAATGGCTCCGAAACAGCCAAATAGCGGTCTTTTTGTGGGTTTGAACAAGGGTCATATTGTGACCAAGAAAGAGTTGGCTCCTCGACTATCTGATCGCAAAGGGGTATGTTAATTTGGCTGCATTATGTAAAGCAACGATTGGTTATTCCGAGTTTAAAAGAACTTATTTGTTATCTTTGTCTTTGAATAAACTTAGGATTGTGTTATTGAGTTAGAGCGAAGTAAGGAGTTTGGCTATGACTTTTAGATAAGAAGGATTAGGGCTATTGCTAAGTTATAAAAATAGACATGTGTATGACTTGATCGTCTTAGTCTTACAAATAAGTAAAATGGCTGCAGTTTTGATGTTGCTGGTCGAATATACTCAATCGCGTGAATTATGTCTGATTTTAGCTTAAAACAGCGGTGATCAACAATTCAACATGACAATAAAATAAAAAAGTTGAGCTATTACTTGTTTGTTTTTGCTACTGCTGTAGGATTTCGTTCCCTATTTTCTCTTTACTCATTTCAAAACCATTCCGTTTGTGAACATTTTTTTCAAAACCGAGTTTCCACCTTGTATCATCTTTCCCATGTCAAACGCCGTCTCTCTATGTTTAGGCTCAAACTAATGAGTAATGAGACAAATCCGTCAGTCCCAGTGTCGGTCCTAGGCCTAGACCTCCCATTTATGTACCCTTGTTATTAGACTATTAGAGCAAGGTAAGCCATGGTCTTATCTCAAAGTTTAGCCTGAGCTCCTGGAAGAAACGTGAATAAAGAAAGATGTTCGGAAGTTAGATATAACCCCTTGACATCTATGTTTACTTTTCTCTTACATTTTATTTGGCAGATCATGAGAAGTTTAGCTTGAATCAACTTTGTATGGTTGCCTGAAAATTTCCTGTATTACGTAACACCATGTTATTGTATGATAATATATGAAGTGACGCCCAAGACTGTAGAGAGTATACAGACGATACACTACAAGATGTATGGGGCAAAACAATGTCCTGCCTATCAAAGTTGAAATGAGAAGACAACCGAAACATACATTACATGTTATTGTATGATAATATATGAAGTGACGCCCAAGGCTTGAACTTGTTGGCCACTGTGTTGTGTTTTCTCCTGAAAACTAGCAGGATGGTAGGCTTCGTGAGGAATGTAATTAGTTAAGTTATAGGATTTGCGCCATATGAGAAGAGAATAACCGAGCTTCTGAAAGTTGGTAAAGACATGCGGGCATTGAAATTGGCTAAGAGAAAATTGGTAAAGACATGCCTGGTGTGCTGCGCAATGCAACAGAGGTGTCCCCGCTCTGTCTTATCAAATCGGGGATTTCTAAACGAAGTCTGCCCCGGAGGAGCTGAGAAGAAAAAGTAAGCTTTTGTATTTCCTGTGATCCTGACATCGTGTAATCTTTCCTTGGACACAAAGTACACTTGTTTTTAGACTACTTTAAACTTGGAGAAGACACTGTTGTAGCTTGATAGTTGATATGATCATTTTAAGATAAGTGATGGATTGAAAGATACAAATAACAGTACTCTGAATTTTTACAGTGGCCCTCAAAATTCTTACAATTGATCTCATTGAAGATGGAGTATATCTGTTTTCAATAAAGACGGGTCGAATCACCATCTTCAATGAGAATTTGTGAACTTCTTAAGTTGTTCTCCATTTTATTTTCTCACCCTTTCCATTCATTCTTAGTGAACAATGTTCAATTTTATTGTTCATTCTCCATCTCATCAAACATAGAATGTTCCATCATTCCGAAATAGAATTTGGACCATTAAAAAGAAATGAGAGAAAACGCGTAGTATCCATAACGTTTGAAATTATGTGGAAAAAAACATATATATGTACTACTGCTACTACTAATGTCCACGTACAAGAGTCTCACATTATTATATTTCTCATGTATGCTAACTTAACTACAAAACAAGTTCAAAATTTTGAATCTACTTATCAATCGTCTCATGTAACATTGTATTAGCACAACATAATAACTTTTGAATCTAAGTACTTTTATAACATACTCCTTTCGTCTCAATCATTTGTTTGTCTTTGATTAAAATACACCTCACAAGAATATAAAAGACAAACAAATGAATGAGACGGAGGAAATACAATAAAACTGTTATTTTTCTACGAAATACTAGCGATCTCATTTTAAAAATGTCTTACTTAAAACCTAAAAGAGTAGTTTTAAAATAGTCAAAGTTAATACCTCTCATAATTTATTATTATTATTATTTTTTTTATTTAATTTAAATCAATTGTGACATGTAAGTAATGTAACTACCATATTAACTTAGCAGGATTTTAATTTTCAACCAAACAATTGGGGTATTTTGAACTTCTATGCATGCTATTGACATGTTATTTTCAACTTGAAAAAGTAAAATTTGTCGACACCCTCTCTTTTGTAACTTTGTAAGGAGAATCACTCCAATACGCGCCGTCCATGATCTCTAAACCACAAAAGCCATTTAGTATTCGAATCACACCCCATTTCCACATGGGTCATCACTCTCTCTCTTACTTTCCCGAGTTAAAAATAAGACGGTTATATTTATTTTAAACTTAAAACGAGTTAAATATGATACAGAACAAATGCCATAAAGAAGATGTATATTGAACTATTGACTAACAAACACTTATTTGTTCTATACATACAAGAAGGACCGTATTAAAACGAATACAGCCGTCTTAAGAGAGACTTACGGTTACGTCACATGTGCCACGTGGGTTGAGTGACAAAAACGCATTTTATCTTTATTTTAGAGCTGTTTATAAGATAGAAATATGGAAACGACATAGTCACTATCAAAGAAGAGAATAATTGCTCAAGAAGAAAATGGCTCAAGTCAATACTTGCATTAATGATCTGCCTCCTAACCAAAGGTATTATTTCATGAATTAAATTTGATCATTTATAGTGTGCTTTTAATATTAATTCTCTTGGTTTTGCTGTTTTTTTTTTTAGTTTTTTACATGGGTTTAATTGGGTTTTTAGTGGGCTAGTTTAGTTTCTGCAAGTAGGTCTTGCTTGTGACGGGTCGGATATTGCGACGAGTATTTTGTGAGAGGAAATGGGTAGAGGGGACAAGGTGGGCACTCCCCATGTGCTTCTCCACTCACACTTGATGGGTATTTTGTAAGAGAATATGTGTTGCCCGTCTTAAATGAGAATTTGTGTAGTTTCTGATCATTGTTTTTTTATTTTTAGTAATTTATTTCCAATGGAGTAGTTGGATAAAAACTTAAATTATTTAGTTAATTTTCAATTTTTTTTTTCTAGTTTAACTTAGTGCATTATATTACTAGTTAGATTGATCACATTGACTTTATTTGGTTTCCAAAGAAAAGTTTGGTAATTTTTATTTCACAAATTTTCATTTGTGACGGCTTTATTCCGTCACAAGGTTGTGACCTCTCACAAGGAGCAAGTCGGAGAGAGCAAGTGGGAGGAGGGGTTGTGAGAGGTCTCAAGCTTGTGACGGTCACAAACAAGACGGTTTGTTTTTTAAGTATTTGTGTTTGCCATGACATGGTAGTTCATTATAGGCTCCCTTATTGATTTTGTATCAGTCAAGGTGTGGATTACTCAATTAGATGAAGGGAAATGGTAATTTTTGCCTTATTGTAGATAATATCAGAAAGTCGTAATAGACTGTCAAATTGAACCGAGTTAGGATCCTTTCCATTGCTTCTAATAGATTCATTTTTATAATTTTAGGAGCGTTAGATCGTTTCGTTTCAGCCTTTAAGGATAATATCTAGGAGAGGGAAAGTAATGGAGAGGATCCGAATTGGATTAAACCATGTTGTGTTTAGCTGAGTAGGGAGTAGCGGAGCTAGGAGGCTAGCAAAGGTCGTGGCCCCCTACAATGAAAAACTCAAATTTTTAGCTCAAATTTTTAGTTAAAAATTTCAATTTTTTCTAATTGACCTTATTTCTTTCTTTAGTAGTCCGCCCTTCCTAAGTATAAATCCTGGTTCCAGCCGTGGTAGAAGAGGAGCTTGAACAAGACCTGTAATTTTTTTATATGGATAGTGTTATATGTTTATCAAACACGGTTAATTGGAACAAAATAAGGGTAAAAGCTGTCTCTTTAAGTTGTAGATGACTGAGGATCAGGAGAAGGTTTGTGTTTAAAATGATGACAAGGATACCGTGGGAAGTTGGTTGCAGTGGTTACTTGGATACGTATCGAAAAATGTTTTGGAGACTGAATAGTGGTTTGATTGATCATGATTTTTGAGTAGGTGATTCTTGCTGTGAGCCTATGTCTATGAGGCTTACAGCTTACTGATGAAAATCGACTGCTTATTGTTGTGTCTAAGTGTGCGCCTTGGTGCTCTGAATCAAGAGACCAATTGGTAGGGAGTAGGGACTATAGTTAAATGGGTCGGTGCGCTGTAGCATCTTAAATGAGTTCGCTTTAACACTGGCTTATCGTAGTCTTAAGAAAGAGAGACGGAATGCTTAGTGACAGGGGAAGTGTGATGTATTGTAAAACGGATTTATTGTTTTTGCTGTTGTAACCTGTAAGATACTGAATTGAATGAAGTTAAGTCAACGAATTCATAGTATTACCAGTTAATTATCATGTTACTATTATATGAGACCGACCTGTTTAACTATGAACGCTACCAATATTCCCATTTACCGAATAACCACTTACCTCGTTTTCTGAACTTTTCTCAACAGATTGCTGTGAAAGTTTTTCCTGGATCACTATTATTATCTGTCCTGTTTCTTTCTTCAATTGTTATTATCATTTGACTCATTTTTACTTGTGCATATACTCCTTTAGGTTACTAGGCAAAGTGGCAATCGTAACAGGTGGAGCAAATGGAATAGGGGAGAGCATTGTCCGTTTATTCCATAGGCACGGTGCAAAGGTCTGCCTACTAGATATTGCAGATGATGCTGGAAAACGACTCTGTGATTCCCTTGGCAACGACCCAAACATCTATTTCCTTCACGGTGATGTGACCAAGGAAGACGATGTTAAACAGGCCGTTGATTTCACAGTGGAAAAATTCGGGACCCTCGATATCATGGTGAACAATGCTGGGATGGCGGGCCCGCCTTGCATCGACATCCGAAACATCAATCTCTCAGATTTCGACAAGGTATTTGATATAAATGTAAAAGGCATCTTTATAGGAATGAAGCACGCTGCTCGAATAATGATCCCGGCTAAAAAGGGATCAATCGTCTCTCTAAGTAGCGTGGCAGGCAGCATAGGCGGTTTAGGGCCTCACATATATACAAGCTCCAAACATGCCGTCGTAGGACTGACAAAAAGTGTAGCAGCTGAACTAGGACAACACGGGATTCGAGTCAATTGTGTTTCTCCTTATGCGGTTCCCACAAACTTGGCCTTCCCTCATTTGAAGGAGGACGAGAGGACGGAAGATGTCGTTGCTGGGTTTCGCGCTTTCTCGGCTAAGAATGCTAATTTGCAGGGTGTGGAGTTGACAGCAGACGACGTGGCTAAGTCTGTGTTGTTCTTGGCTAGTGATGATGCTAGGTATATTAGTGGAGATAATCTTATGGTTGATGGAGGGTTCACTTGTGTTAATCACTGCTTAAAAGTCTTCAGATGATTTGTGTTTTTTTTACTGTTAATAATACTTGATGATTAGTACTGTAATTAGCGTAGTTTATGGTACTTGATGTTTTCTTCTTTTAATTTTTCGTTTCCGCGAGGTGTAAAGACATTTAATTGAATAATGTTATTTTTTTATTTACCATTTTGATGAAAAGTATGGAATCGAGGACGTTTTGAAAAGACGGTCACAAGCGAGATTTACTGCAGTTTTAGGAAATCATATTTCTCAAGACGCATTATTGTATACACAATTACACATTGCTAAAATATCGAGGAACCTCTTTTGAAAATAAATTGTATAAATGAGTTTTCTTGTTTGTGATTTTGATTGAGAAACAAAATTCGGGTTGGATTCACTTTTAGTTCAAGTTATGGAGTCATGGAGTGCAATTTATAATGAAAACTTAGAAACTTAATCTCACAATCAAACAAAATGGAAGAGTTTAAGTGTCTTGCATTCTTGCCGGAGTTATAATGGTTTTTTCGGAGAATTAAGATGTAGATCGAGTTGGGTCTATTCATAATTTGGGTCAAGTTCGAGTTCGTTTGAGTACAGGTCAATTCTAACACGAGGGACTTTTACGGTTTTACCAGAACTTGGTGGAATTAATATACCCCTCTAAGTCCAGGGAAAGGAGGTGCGACTTGCGAGTTACATTAACATTGACACCAATATGATCTCCCATATATACCATAAAATCTCATCATCACCAACAATTTCGACAGTGGTTAGAAAGGAATTAAGGGTTGGTGATGAACTCGTTGAGATTCTCGTAACTCCCAAGACTTGTGGAATCCGTGCATCACTTCAAGTGCATGTCTAAGCAATGGCAAGGCCTAACATGCGACTCTTCTTTCATTTGATGTTACATCATAATTCGCTACATTCCCCTAATGTGACCATTTTGGTGATCCATCATCTCGGAAATTCACGGGAATCATGGCATTCACCTGGCAGTGTCGGTCACTATCCACTCCCACCATCACTGGCGACAACTTTATTCTTCGACTTGTCTTTCAGCGTCCTTCCATTTGCCCTAGAAAGTCTTCAATAGTTCAATATACTTCAAACTTTCCATGGGTTATTGCTATGCAAGGCAATCTTTGAACCAACATCGAGCTGTGCCATTACTGCTTCATAAGTGCGTAATCTACTTACAAAACAATGGCTGCCACTTCCCTCATCACCAAATTGACAAAACGATTCTACAGCCTGTTTCGAGTTCCACTACAAAATCGAGTTCACCGTGCTAGAAGTCAAGTATGTGAGTACTGTTTACTTCTGTAATATATGTTCTGCTCCACTATAAGCCACCGGGACACTTATCACTTGAATTGCGTACCAAATCTTACTTTTTCGGTAGATGAACTCATGACTGTGATGCGGGTACTTCCCCAAAGTATTTTCCATTGGCATGGATCAAATTCATGCGTCCGTGCTTATGATCCTCTCAACAATCCCCACGAGTGCAATGTTATTCCCCTACCCAAACAATTTCCGACCCCTTATATGCATCTCCATATCCAGCTCATAGAAGGGTACATTAGACAGATTCTATATTTGGGTTTTCGACCTTGTATGTAGATTAAAATATGAAGGATAGTTCATACCACACCTTTTCAATACCTGGTCAAGCTGAAGAGGATTTCGGAAAAGATATTACGCATAGAGTCATGCCGTTGGCCAACACTTATTCCACAACTTCAAATCAAGATTATCACATTTACGATAGTATCAAGAGTAAAGTAGAAAAACTCACTGTACTCTAATTCTAAATAGCTACGGTGAGTAAGGTGTGGTGAATACCGTAAACTTCAGTAATTAAATGAAATTTTTTTAGGTAGTTCTTATCAGATTTAAGTATATCATTTTTCTTTATTAGTTCTTCCTAGTGTCGTTATAGAGACACTATAAATCTATGATTCACATCCCCGGGAACAATTAACCGCTATCCATGCGACCCGTAAGTCTTAATATAATAAACCGTAAATAGAACTAGAGAAGTAATATACTTAGAAGATGATAATAATGAAATATTCAATGTTACCAGATGAGGTCTTCCCGCTTAGAAACTTCAAAAGAAAAAACTCCCAAGTAACTTTACAATTTCCACGCCCTACACTAGGGCAAGACGAAATAATATATAGGGGAGAGCTGGGTGACAAAGATCATACGTCTGTTGGATGAGCTTTGTCACTCACATTCGTCAAGGAACCATCCCATAGCTCCATCAGTTCTTTTCTAATCCAAGAAACCACAACTATCGGACCCAAAGTTGAAGGCACCTACATTACACGAGCAAATAGTAGTTCAGATTCATATGACTGGAATTGAAATTCTCAATATGAAGCAAAGAATAATCATATGATCGTGTGTAATATTTTCCGCCATTAAATTAAGAGGGTGCAATATCAACCATGGCATGTAGACCGAAGAATGGTAAAATAAAAAAAAAACGACCTTACGAGGTCGGTTGCAAGCTATGAAGTGATGAACCTTGAAGACTCTCAACCAGATATGATATTTATTCATGTGTTTAGCTTAATAACTAATTCTACCTACATTACTCTAGAAATAAACTTAAAAATAATGAATATGATGCCTATACAAATGCTGCAGATAACCAACAGAGCAACCGAAATAGATACCATTGTAGTCATGCCGATCGCATCAAGCAAACCCAGTAGTCAAGACTGTCATGTAACTCTCGTTCCAAAAGCAGTTTTGATTACCAAATTTCAAATAAGTTAAGCATAATAAAATAAGCATCTTACCAGGTAGAGAAGTGCTGGCTGTGGAGATTGAGATAAAATTCCGGCAGCTAAAGCCGTTACAAGGCCTACAGCGTAGCCACAAATGGCATACCATATATACTTGTGTCCTTTTGATGATGTGACTGGATCCTTGTTCTTTCTATGATCAAAGCTTAGAACTAATGCCAGGAGCATGCCAGGGATAGCCTGATAAAAAAGTGGCAAGAAAAATTAAATGTACATAATAAATATGTATATTTGAGGCAATTGAATGAAAATCACGATACCAAGGGATAGTTGTACTCGGACATGATGAATAACCATGCTTTGAAGAGTTGTCCATAAATAAGCTAAGAATGAGAAAACTTTACTGCTGATGAGAATACACACTTATACACACTAGTAGCCGACAAGGGACACGAGATACTGAACTAGCATATCATGCACCTTTTTGTGAATGTCAGGAGAATGACGATAGGGTCGATAAAAATTGTCCTAAGAATGTCACTTAGTTTATTTATGGATAGACAGGTGATCCAAATCAGCACCAAAACAAAACACCAACAACTCGTGGATGGTTACTATAAGTTAAGCCCAAAGCTAGGAACAATAACCCAGCGCTACTATAACAATCTTCTTAGCTTTCATTTGAAGATGAATGCATTGTTTGGATACAAATGTAGGACGGAAGAGGGAGGGGAGGGCGGGCCAGGGCAGGGGGCAACGGAGTTTTGACGTTTTCCGTACAAATCTTTCCTAAGTTAAGAGGTATTTAAAGCTTTTAACTAGCCTTGTAGAAGGAAAAATAAATCCCTCTATATCCCTACAACTTAATTTGCTAGCAAAAAAAGTGAAATTATTCCGCTTCTTTTTCGGCTTTTCCTCCGAATCCTTTCATCCAAATAAAGGGTTAATGTACATACTAAGTATCAAGCAAGACATAAATATAAGCAATGTACATAAATCTAAGTCAAACTCAATAGAGACAGTGAGAATAGCTGATTAAGGTGTAAGGATGCTTTACCATATCTCCGAGACCAAGCATCATGAAGCCCGTACTATATCCTCCTGGAATAACTCCACCTAGCAAATTTCTTGGGAAAACTATCTTAACTGGTAGCTCCAACTTTTTAGTAATTAATTGCAAACCAGGAAGACTCAAACTGTGAGCTACGGTGTGAACAGGATTCGATGCTTGTTTAGTTGCTACGGAAACCATTACATTTGCTCCGAAGAATCTCTCGGAATAGAAAACCCAAAAGATGTCATACATAAACAAACACCCCAGGAGCATTGCACATACTTTTATATTTGGAAGCCGTACATGGCTTACGAATGCAATACAGAGTGAAATACCCAGCATGTTGTTTAAAATCCAGTGTCCAGTCACAAGCCAAGCTGACACCACTCCAAAGCATGCAACTAACAGGAATCCTTGCATTCGTGTGAATGACTTTGAACAACACCGTGACACAAAAGGGTCCGCCAATCCAAGTTGTGACTTCAGATGATTGATATAAGGCGATAAGCAAAAGAAAAGAGAGGACGCCGAGGCAATTGCCGTGAAACCCGTGAGGAATTGCGATACCGAAGAAAATAAGTAAAACATCAAGATCAAACTAAATGAACTCATTATTGGAATCATAAGTGCCTGGGACCTATCCAAGGTAATTGATGCTTCAGACAAATCGTGATTTCTTTCCATCTCTTTTCCATGACTAAGAGCTCGAAATGCAGACCCAGATGTCACAGCAACAGCTGTTATAATTAAAGTGATGGGTGCAGGCTCTAACAAAAATACAAGTTGCCACAAAGAACCCATAGTTATCTCCGCATTCAACACTTTATTCTGCCTATTTAACTCCTAATTGTACGGAAATCTGCAACCAAAGCCGCGGTCTTTCTCTGGCGTTAAATGGACCAAAGAAATCCTGCAACCTGAAAGAAATCAAGCAGGAAGAGTCAACGTCATACTAGAATTGAACCAAGTGGCGAAAGTGTAAAAGACTAATTCTTTTATTTGATAAGAAATGCTCGATGTCAACATTTTTAGTCATATAAAGCACTCTCTTCACACCTTAGCAACGATAATAGAAACAAGTACTCCGTACTTCATTTGTAAAGCAACAAGAACTCTATAAAGCTCATTACTAATATAAATGAATGAGTTAGATGCACTGTCCTATACGAATTAACTCGCTTGAGTCTATGTAGTCGATATACCTTGCTAGAAGCCAATGTCGATTTGACACTTAAATGGTTTACGTGTTTCGTAGTCTTAAGTGGGCCTATTGGGTCACACACAAAAAGTACGAGATTAGTATAATTATAAGTTATAATATAATTATAAGTTATAATATAATTATAAGTTATAATATAATTATAAGTTATAATATTACTAATCGGGCTCTAATATGGATTAAGCTCAGCTGCGCTTTTCTGATAGAGTGGGTTTAGGAAACTGACTTTATGTATCTCATCTATATAAGAAAGGTTTATATCCCAAACCTATTCATTCCATATTGCTCAAGGTGCTCTTTCTTCCCTTCAAATACTAGCATACAAAGCTTGGTATGGTACCTGTGTGGTAAAGTACCTGTTTAAATACCGTTACAGGCATCACATCTAGGTGCTTATTATTCGCCTGGGGTTATTGGATTTCTACATCCATGATCTTTTCTACTAAAACTACTTGACCCGACAAGTACTCCATACCTAATTCGTAAAGCAACAAGAACTCTATAAAGCTCATTACTGATATAAGATTATAAGTCCATGATCTTTTCCACTGAAACTACTTATCCCGACACGTACTCTCTACTTAAATCGTAGAGCAACAAGAACTCTATAAAGCTCATTACTGATACAAGTCCATGATCTTTTCCACTGAAACCAATTAACCAGACATAACCTGAACTGAAGAACAAAAGTGAATTCACTGAACTGAATTGAAATTAAGTCGAAAAGAACCGCCCCTAACCGTAATTAATCATTTTAATAAATTACCCTAATTTGAACTAATATTGATCTTCAACCCAATTTACCTTGCCAAGTTTTTAAACTACCCCTATATACAATCTAACAAAAAATTAATACTCCCTCAGTTCGAGCCAATTCCGATACGTTTGTTTAATATATACGAGGTATATTTTAATCAACAGATTGAACTATGATTAGGTATTGCAAATCAAACAGTAAAACTAATCATACATAAAAATACCCAATATCAACAAATACCCAAATCATATAATGCAAGAGAAGATCATTCAATAAAATACATGAACAAAAATTGATGAAAATTAATTGAAAATGTGATGAATTAAAGGGATAGAAAATTTGGACTAACCTCAAAGAAAAATGCAAGAAAATTTGGTGTTATTGGGAATTGTTCTACACTTGCATAGTATTAGTAAGCACCCTTTTGAGTTTTGACTCTTTAGTTAGACTTCAAGACTTGTAAACTGAATTTTGTGTTTGTTGCATTTTGGTCCTTTTTCTTGCATATATTTATATTTTTAAGTCCTTTTTTTTTTGGGTAGATTTTGTTGGGTGTGGGTACTTTGGGCCCATTTACATTTTTGACTTGGTGGGAGTTGGGTTCATAGGAGTATGTTATAAATGGCCCATAATGTGATAGCATGCACTTAAAATGGTAAATGGAGCGTTTAGCATGGCTAGAGTACTAGGGGAGTAGGGGTGCTAACGAGTCGAGTTGAGTCGAGTCGAATTCGGGTTTGCCTTGCTCGGCTTATGCTTAAGAACCAAAACTCGAGTTCCAGCCGATCTCGAGCTTACTCGAGCTTGAAAAAAATGTGCTCGTTATCAAGCTTGCGAGCTTTAACGCGTACTCGAGCCAAACTCGAGCATAAATCAAGCTTATATATAATTGTTAATTTTTTTCCTTCCGATATTTTCAATAATAAGGCTCAAAGGTTATATCTAGAATATTTGGCAAATAAGTCAGTCATTTGATATATGTGATACAAAGATATAATCGTGATATAATATATTTATAAAATATTTGGCAAATAAGTGAGTCTTATCTAATCATACAAGTTCAAGTTTTTCGAGCTGAGCCAACGTTTTCTCGATTTGCCTCGTTAAGCTCTTGAGCCAAGCTTGAGTCGAGCTCGCACGAGCCGGGCTTTAATTGAGTCGATCTTGAGTTGATCGCAATATGTCTCGTCTCATAATCGCCAATATGCTTGACCTACCAAAAATAAAGTCGAATTTAAAAAGGTGACACCTATACAATGTGTTTGACTTTTTCATATATCACCAACCATATTTTGACAATGTGGGATCGTTATTTTCCAATTAATTAGTTATCATTTTAGTAAGGTTGATCATTATTTATCTTATATACAAAAGTGAGATTATACTTGACCTGCAAAATATGATTATATATCCAGTTGTAAAAACAAGCATTGTACAACCAATCTAAATTATACTGAGTTTCTGTCTATGTTTTCCGAGCTATTTAAGTTTTACTTATTAGTATTTAAGTGGATGTCCTCATAAACTTTTCAATAAAGCTCGTTAAAATAAAACTCAAATTTTGTATTATAAAACTCGGAAACTACTCCAATACAATTGTGGAATAACGTATAAATTACTTGACCTATTTTAATATTAAGATTTAAGGCGAATATATACGGACATTATGAAAACCAAAGCCCTTTTCCATGTTCAAAAACCATTATCTACCAACAACTTAACAAATTTGAAGGTGGAAGCCATATGAAGCAAGAGTCGCGGACGATTAGGCACACTTCAACAAATCAACCCAATCAATCTATTAAAGTTTGTTCATTTTCTACAACTCAATTAGTTAAAGACCCACTCAACTACTAAACCTCCTAACACATAGGAAAATTTTACGCCAATAAAAAAAATTGAAAAATAAAAGATACGGAAAAAAAACTTTTGTTAAATTCATCACTCGCTTGTGAGTCATCAGCCTTCGCAAGTGGAAGGACAAGTAAGATGCTCCATTTACCTTCCACCTACCTTCACCACTTACATATTGTGAGAGCGACACTATCCGTTCTCAGTTTGTGACGAATAGTGCCCGTTTTGAATGATAATTTATGTTTTTCCAATTTTCATTATTTTTTGCCCAATCTCACAAAGATCAAATCATTATCAAACTATATGTAAATTGGACCCACCAACATACACTTTATCTTCCTTCAAAAGCATGTCTCTCCTACCATTTTCATTTTCTTTATCTTTATACATTCTCCTTTCATACTCTTCCCGCCATTATATTCCTCTTCCAACTCTTAACAATTTCTCCCTATTAATACTCCCCTTCTTTATACACTTTCTCATTTCCAAGTATAAATTTTAACACTAATTACACATTTTCACTATCCTAATAAAATTTGTTATCTTCAAATATACAAATAAATTCATATTCATTTAATTCTTTTTAATTTTTTTTTACAATGGTATTAACTATAAGTGTGAGTGTATTACTGTTGACGCTAATATGTGCACCGTGGTGCGCATACGCTCAACCAAGCCGCCATTCGCGGCTTCTGGTGGGTATGACATTGGTGAACAGAGATAGAGCCGCGGCTCTTGGCGCTTGTATGTATTTTTCGTTCTTTAATATCAAAATTACACACTATCCGTCTCAATCATTTATTTACTTTTCTTTTTTTAAATATTGGAATTAATGTTATGTTTTGAACGGAAAATATCATTATTTATTAGACAATTACGTATTACTCCTTTGTGTATTAGAAGAACGTAATTAAGATAATTTTCCGTTTTTTCACATAACATTAATTCCCTAAAAAAAAAGAATAGGTACACTCGTAAATAATATGGATTAATTTGCATTTATGTCGTATTGAAATTAAATAATTTTATGAAAATGGTTGGTGTTGGTACGAAGATTGCTTGGATGGGAGTTTACCTGCGTATCATCTACATAGAGGATTCGGTTCTGGTGCACGTAATTGGCTTTTACAATTTGAGGTATTTGTTTTTAAGTATTCTTCATTATTTTCTTTTCTTTTTAAACGGAACTCATATTAAGCTTCAATTTATAGGAAATTAGTCGTATCCGAAATACTATTTGTGCTCTCACTCTTTTTGCAATAACAAAACTAATAATCTAAGTAAATTATTATGATTATTACTGATTATTAAATATCAATTCTTTCGATAAATTTTATTCTCATAGTTTTGCCAACATTTTTCTCAAAAGAATCTTGTTCCTTTGGCTTTTATGTCAAAAAGGGTTTGCAATAAAATCGCGTAATGAGGTGCTTTGTTACTAGAATAGTGAGATTTTGCTGAATATACGGACTTCAAGTTATAGTCCAAGTTGCGGGTCATATTGCGGCTCATTCAATATTCTTTAAACGGATATTATTGGTGATCAAGTATAGACCTGGATAAAAGTGCGGGTTAGCCTGACCCATATTGGCCCGGTTCAAGAGCTTAGTGGCCCAGTGTGCTGGCCTACTCAACCCACTCCCCAACCGGATAGGTCCCGGCTCAATCTTACACAGCCCACATTACCCAACCAGCTTGGCTCGTATGGCCCACGCCCCTTTTTGCCCAACTGGGTCGGTCTAGGGCCACCAATCCCAACCCAGCCCGCGCCTTCACCCAACCCGCTATCCAAGTCTAATGTTAAGAGATAACTCACTCGTGAAGTCATGATAAAATGCACATGTGAGCAAGATAGTTTACAAGTTTATAACTCAAGAAGTATTTCACCTATTGTTTTAGATGGAACCTTCTTGAGTGTGGTCCAAACCTGATAGTGAAACTTAACAAAGTCATGTAGGTAGCAAGCACGGAGTAGTGGAGATGGAATTGGGTTGTGTTATGTCGTGTCGTGTCTATATGAGAAATAGCATGACCTGAGCGCGGGAAGGTGACCGTGGGCCCGTGTCATGCCATCGTAATGGGAAAACGGGCTTGGTACAACCCATGGCGTGATGAAACGTGCCGTGCCGCTCTTAGGTGCAGAATAAACAACTTTTTTCGGTCGTGTTTCTTGAAGTTCAGATCATTTTTGAGTTGTGACTCGATTGTAGTAACACTTTTTTCATAGTGGATTGTAAATGAGTGAGTACCACTACTTACGGAATATCATTTGTGCAATATTATGACAAAAAAAAATAACTAAAAAAGTTATGTGGTACTATAAAGTTTGAAACAAACGTTTCCATAACAATTGGTAAGTGTCAATCAACACAACATCCTGTTATTATCAAGTACTCCGTATGTGCTAGTGGAATAGTGGAAACTGGAAAGTATCATGGATGATATCTATCGACACGGTTTTCATTTATGATGATCACTATTCGTCACAAGCTTATGACAGACGGATCCTTCCTACAAATTTGCTAGTGAAAGGGCAAATAAGAAATCATTAATTTACCACTTGCCCTCCCACTTGAAAGCTTGTGAAAGGGATCCGACCCGTCACAAGCAAGACTAATTAATCTACGAATGTATGTATGAATTCTTTGAATGGCAATTCTAATAGTCGATCTTTATTAGGTTTGAGACGTTTCAACAACAAATTCATTATTATTATTAATTACTAATTAAAATGATAGAGAATATACTTAAATTGGATATAAGTGTATTAATTAATGGTTACGTATTTATCCAATTTTTGTGGACCAACCCTTCATTAACACTGTTGTTAGTTTCTAGCTGCTGGTTGATTATGATTTGTGGCCAACCCATTTTCCTTAAATTTTCAATCTTATTATGCGTGTCGTTTTCATAGACAGTGAACTAGTTGTGTAGTAAGTATAGTAGTTCATGTATATTGACATTTTGGCCTCATGGTCCATGTGCAATGTGACTGTTTGTAACTAGTTACACAACTTCTAGTTGACGACGGCGTATATTCGTATTCAATGACGACGGCGCATATTCGTTTTCAGTGAAGACGGGTTGAATTTTTTCTCACAAGGAGGCAAATGTGAGTACAACTGTGGATCAATTTAATTTTTCACTTGTCCTTCCACTTGCCTCCATGTGAGAGGGAATTTGACCCGTCTTCATTGAAAGCGAATAGTATCCGTCTTCAATAAGACTTACTGAACTAATTAAGCTTTATAGGCTTATAGCAAGTTAAGGAGTACTAATTAGTTGTATCACACACATAAACATAACATTTTTACTAATTATCACATTCTAATTGAGAGCATTAAACTATTGTCTTAAGAAATCTTGTAAATTGCGGGATAAGAGGGGTTAGAATGAAATACGTAGGTCTATCTTCAGATATGACAAAACTAAGGATTGGACCCCGACTTGTACTTAAACAGAGGACCTAAATTTGACTGCAACCCGAACTGACTTTATTCCACCTGAGACGAAAGTTTACTGTTGCATGTTGTCCATTATCTCTCATTAACATGATAACAACATACCCGAGACCCGAGAATAATCGGACCCTCACCATAATTCTTGTAACCCCAATGTAATATAATAAAACTATAATATGTGGGTCTCAACCATAACCTTAAGATTTTGGTTGAGATTGTTCATCTATCATGGTATCGCCCAATAGGCATTCGAGTAAGGGGCATAATAGAATAAAACTATAATACACGAGCCTTAACCATAACGTTAAGGTTTTGGTTGAGATGATTCATCTATCAATGTGCATTTGACTGGATTGACATGTTTGTCAGTTTTACCTACCTATGTGCATATTCAAATGATCCATCAATTACTTATCAATGTTAGTATACCCTCTCAATCAAAATCTTAATGTGATGTATAATATTTAATTAACGGTTCTTATAACCTTTAGCACACGTTAAAACAAAGTACTATTTTTAATTACTTAAACTATTTTGCTCTGTTTCATCATAATCAAAACAACAATTTGATGAGTCTTTGATTTCATTAAAAATGCTTCCGATTTCAATTTTTTATTGGTTTGTTGTACAAAGTCATTTAAATGTACTCTTGTTATTACCAAGAATTTTTGAAGTTAGTTGTACATAGTGTGTTGCTAAGAGCCTAATGCAAGGGTAAGACTGTGTACAATCGACTCCTCCTTATCCCGTAATTTGCGAAAGCTATTGAGGGACTTGGTGATATTGTTGTTGTAGTAATTGTGCATAATATGCCATCATTATGTATTTTGAGTAAATGAAATTATGTATTAAATTTTGAGTAAATGAAATGATGATATATATGATGAGTTGTCGGCAGGGAGGTGGATGGTGCAATGATGTAGAGTCATGCATGGAGAGGGCTATTACACGACGAGGTTCTACACGTTACATGACTAAACTCGAAGTATTTTCTGGAATCCTAAGCAACAATCACTCCTTTAACCCTGGTACACTTTTTTATTACACAAATTCTCATTAAAGACGGTGTATATCTGTCTTCAATAAAGGCGAGTCGAATTTCTCATGAGTGAATCCCCACTTGTCCTCCCATTTGCCTACTTATGAGAAGGAATTCCACCTTCTGAAAAATATACGCCGTCTTTAATGAGACTTGCTGTTTTTATTATTCTCTTAACTATTTTTGGATGAATGCTATTTCTACTTTCTAGTTGTTTTTCTGTATAAGACTGTTACATTTAATTACAATACTCACAATTCATTGGACAATAGGTTCAAATGCATTTTATTTTGGTCGAGAGACGAACTCAGAGGAGTTACGTCTAAGGGATTTGAACTTAGGACGTGAAGTAATTTTGCACAACTTTTTTCATTGTCTTTATCGTCCGAGTAACAATAGGGTAGGCGATATAATGGCTTGGTTTGGCCTTTTGAGTCATGTATCGCTGGTAGCAACCAAATATCAACTATTTTGAAAAAAAGTTGTCTAAATATCGAAAATTTGTAACCAAAATGTATGTATCGAACAATTTAAATATTGAAACTGTACATTGATACATTTACCCCAATTTTAATCACTAATTTAACCCTTACTGATTATAAGTTACAAGATTTACCCCACCACAAGAGATTAGAAGCATCATATGAGTAGTTTCCTTTTCTAAAGTTACAAATCTTAAATCTTTGACTAAAGCATAAAGACAACAATGTTTGTGGCCATAATGCAACTTTCTACAATTCATGACAGACTGGAATAATTTGTCCATATTTTCACCAACAACATGTGCAGAAAATGGGCACAATAGTATAACACTTTTAGTGAATGTGATTAACTTACTGTAATGTTATACGAGTATACAGTTTTGAATCTTCTCCTTTCACAAACCGATAAAATAATACTCTCTCCTAGTCGCTCATTTCTTCCATCTTTCCTTATTGGGTAAGTCGGGTTTTCTTCCCTCTTTCCCTTTTTGGATGTGGGGTTGTGTGTTTTGTATGGTCCAAATTCATTTGTATGTGGGGTAATGTGTTTTGTGTGGTCCAAATTCATTTCCTTAATTTTTGTGTAAACGAGAAAGGGGAAGAAATGAGTGACTATGAGGGAGTATATGATAGTCACTTGACATAAGGTATTTTAATTGTGTGTGAGAGGAGAATGTAGGAGAGGAGATCCGAGAGAGAAGGCCCTTAGCATTGCTCTTAAGTATTAACTTAGGTCATGTTCATTTCAACTTTATTTTGCTTAACTGAACTTATAAAAGCTGAACTGAATTTATTAGAGCTGAACTAAACTTATAAGAGTTTAATTATAAATTTATAGGAGCTGAATTGAACCGAGCTGAACTTATACGAGCTGAAATTATAGAAAAATGGGTATAAATTAAATTAGAGTTTTCTGAACTGAACCTATAGGAGTTGAACTAAACTGAATTGAACTTATAGGAGCTAAACTGAATGTGTAGAAACTGAACTAAACTTAACGTAACTTATAAGAGCTAAACTGAAGTTTAAGAATGTGACTTTAAGTCCAAAAGGGCATTAGTACTTAGTAATTTATGCTTAATACACATACTAAAGAGAATGGAAGCCACAACTCTTTCTGTTTCCTGCAGTTGGATGAATTTTCCTCCTTCATTGCCTTGGAATTTAGCTCAATTTCTTGTGACTCTTTCTCGTTATATGTCAGGAAACTGTTGTTATGACAGTCAACAAGTGTCATACTTAAAGACAAATCCATGTTCATCACATGTTCTATTCCTGTCTTCTTCCAATATCTAGTGATTTCGTTGGGAAAAAATGACAAGGGAATATTTTTATTTTGAATTTCAATTTCCTAGATTAATTTTAATTGGTAGGAATTCGATGAAATAGTGAAAATGCCCGCGTAACTCTTTTGGTATCGTGTAGTAGTAGGGTCTTAATGCTATTAATACGTAAACTTTCAGAAACAATTTATCGATGTTTTTAGGTAGAGGTAAGGTTGCGTGCATTCGACCCTTTACTCGGTTCTAGGTTGGATTTATAGAGGCGCTCAGTTAATGATGTGGTTGTTACAGTGAGGAAAATGGGAAGTGAAGATCCCCTTAATGTTAAAATTTGCTTCACAGTGGTCCTCCATTATTACTTTGATTGTCTTAGTTTTGTTTCTTTCATTGTACATTTTCAGTTCACATGCATTTTTCCTGTACATAGATGTAATCTAGGGAAACAACCAAATTAGGTCTGAGCTTCTGAGGTCGTAAAATCAACTAGACAACTTACTTGAGTTATCTCGCATATGATATATGGTCTCGAATTTTACTTTTAGCAACATTTGAATGTCTCAAGATATTCCATAGACGGTAGGATATGGAGAGTTGGATGTACGCAACCTTACCCTATGTTAAGTTGTCAGCAACCTGGTGAGTGGTGATGCTATTTTGGATGATAATGGAAATTGTGTCAAAAGGTTGCATCAAATGAACAGAAGTGCAACTAATATCATTATCTAGTTGTCGGAACCAAATAGTGAGTCTAGGCTCCATTGAAACTGGAAAATGAAGGTCGGCAGTTAATATTCAACAAAACTAAATGGAATTGCCTAGGGAGTTTTCTCCGGAAAATGATTGCTAAATGAACACAATCGAGGCCTTAAAAATTTGATGTTCGCTGGTTGTCACTGTTTCGTGTAAAAAAACATGTTCTAAGTGCTTGTAAACATGTAATAACATGGGAATCTGAAAGCAACTTTGGTTGTTTTTCTTAATCTTGACTTTCTGATTAAGTAGTATGTTTTATTGTTATAACAATCAGATTTTTATAATTGGAACCGGGTGAAGCTTCGATATTGTGATGGGGCTTCCTTTGCCGGAGATTCCAAGTTCGACAATGGGGTGAAAATCTATAAACATTACTACAGTTATCAGTTTCTATAGCTTGCAATCTTCTTCTCTAACATTGACATTTCAATGAACAGACCTCATTGCTGTACTTCAGAGGGCAAAAAATTTGGCAAGCTATTATTTCTGATCTTCTTCCTAAAGGTTTAGCTCATGCCGAAGAGGTATTCTTCGCTATTATCTATCTGTAAAGCATGTTTCTCATGATTGAATTTCCAGCCATTGCATTGACTGCTCCTGTCAACAGCAGAATAAAAGGGGTCAAAGCATGCAGCTTTACTCGTGTTGAAAACATAAAGATGGTTGTTTCATAGGACACATAATGAAAATTACATTGAACTACTACTACTTCATACATATTAGAAATGCGGACAATTTGGTTTGCCATTTTGATTTATTCTATCATATTCCAAAGCCAACAGAATGTTACAGTGAATCTCCGACTGAATTAAACTTCTGAAAAAACGGACTGCTTGGTAGGCTGATTTATACTCCGGAACAATTAGTGTACAGCAAATTTCCAAGTGTTTTAATTACTGTCACTGGAATTTAATGCAATTAAATCTTTTACCCCGTACTGGAGTTTCCATTGCATTTTCGAAAAGGAATTTAACCTTCTGATACTAAATAGAGGGACAGAAAGGAACATATTTCTGGGAGTGAAATTTAGCATATCATAGAATAGGCTGAAACTGTAAATAATACTCCGTATTCTTCTATCTTGCATTTTGCAGGCTTTGTTATCTGGCTGCTCTGCCGGAGGTTTAGCGGTCTTCTTGCATTGTGACAGCTTTACCAGATTTCTACCAAGAAATGCCAGTGCCAAATGTTTGAGTGACGCCGGTTTTTTCCTGGACGCGTGAGTCCTCTAACTTATTAAACCATGCTACTAAATATCGGTTTCAATCATGACCTTGAAATCAGTCACTGTAGATGTCAGCTGACTTAGCTAGCTATATGCATAAAAAACTCTAGTCGTTTTTCCCCTTTCTAATCTCAGTAATTAACTAAATCTGTCAAATTCTGCTGTCTGTTGCAGAACAGATATAGGCCGGAATTACTCAATGAGGTCCTTCTACAATGATCTTATTGCTCTTCAGGTACATTAAGCATCTATACCGAGTTTAACGAGTCTCTATATTTAATTCTTCTGTATAGTATTGACAAATGCCGTTACAGGGAGTAGAACAAAGTCTGAACAGGAACTGCACCACCTCTGAAACCGATCCTTGGCAGGTATGATTATAAAATACCATGCGATAGTCATCAGATGTTTCTTGAGGAGATGATGATCTGACAAGCTTCACTGTCTTGGCTCAGTGTTTCTTCCCACAGCATGTCCTAGGTTACATAAGCACTCCATTCTTTGTCTTAAACTCTGCTTACGACGTGTATCAGGTACTGTTAGCTACTCTTAATTTTACGTTTCCTTTTCTATTAGAGCCAACACATCTTTATTCTGGTTAAACGGTTTTTGCATCTTATATATTGAACTAGTAGTCAATCGATGCTATACTTCATACGATTTTCATCAAAATTCATTCAGAAATGGATTTGGACAAATTATACTTGGCTTACCTCACAATAGGTGGTAGGGTTTGAGGCAGTGGGTTAATGTCGTCATTTACTCTGGCAGTTTCATCACATTTTGGTACCACCTTCTGCTGATTTGCATGGACATTGGAATCACTGCAAGAATAACATAACAGTGTGCTCGGAAAGCCAGATTCAAGTATTGCAAGGTTTACTGAAATTTCCATTTTGCATCAGATTTTATAGTTTTCAGTTTTCACAAGTATACATTAAAGTAACTATCCTACTAACCCGACATCTAAATTATAGAGCTAATCTTAAGACCGTGTTTGCAGATTATCGGGTGGAAATGCTTAAAGCTATATATCCTTTCTATAAAAAATCAATTACAGGCGGAATGTATATAAACTCTTGCTTTGCACATTGCCAAAGTGAGTCTCAGGACACTTGGTTCGCAGTAGACTCCCCTAAAGTGCATAACCAGGTACTTTAAACTTACTCCCATTGTTTTATTGAATGATGAAACTCAGTAACGATTAAGGTTTCTCGGACCAGTGTTTCAAGGACTCCCGTACGGCTTATTAAGGGGTTGTATGTACGGAACCTTACCCCATTGTTGAAAATTTAGAGACTGTTTATAGATCATAATGACTCAGCAAGTCAGCAAACTGTTTATGTTTTGCATACTGCGAAATAACAGCCTGTCAATTGGCTCATCTGAAAACGACTTCTTTGTACAACTCTGTCGTAAGTGATAAGACGTCTGGCTAATGCTGTTGTACAAATATGTCGATCATGATACTTCAGCGGACTGGCAGTACAATTAAATGACTTTGTATATCTTAAAGGATCCCGTAATTTCTTTCAAATTAGCAAGTAATATTGAATATTGATGAATGCTCATCTTGCAGGCCATTGCAGAAGCAGTAGGAAACTGGTATTTTGAGCGAAACAGGACAAAGCTGATCGATTGTCCATATCCTTGCGACACTACTTGTCGTAACCTTATAGCTTAGGCCGATATATGAACTAGGGAACAACACCACCAGATATAGACAATGTATAGTTAGAGTCTTAGAGATAGAATACCACAATTCTTTCCACATAGAAGGAATAATGTATTGCAGTATCCAAACCAATAGGGAATGTACTGACTGCTTAGCTGTTAAAGGACATCTTATATTCTTATGTATGCATTGTTAAGTTTTTGCCGAAAAGTGGTGAAGAAGCTGTTTCCGAATGATCCAAGTGAAAACTAAATGACTGCTACAATTCTACAAGCTACGGCGTAATTTCCACAATTCTTTCCACATTCCAGATTAAAAAACCTTTTATAGGATTGTCCTACAGTATAAGACTGTCACAAAAGTATAATTTCCCAAAGTTAACATTTTAATGGTATTTGTATTTTAAATTTTTGATTAGCTTTGTTTTGATAATCCAATTTGTTATGGTGAACACTAACGTGTTTTTTACAAGTTAATCGGCTAATTTAGTTGGAGTTTTATTATGGGCAATGATAACGCTATAACCGTATATGTTAATGTCACTCATTTACAAGCAAATTATATGGGTATGTAACTATTCAGTATCTCACAATTTGAGTGACATTAGTAAAAATTGTACTGGCATTATCATTGCCCTTTTATTATTGGGTCAATTCTATCTATTATTAGAATTATGAGAAAGGTTTTTACATTTAATAAGAATTGCATACATAACATTAACTTACAAGGTGCATATTTATACATAGCTAGACAACTCTAAACCCTATGCATATGACTACATTAGCCGTGGATTACAATGTACATGGATCACAATAATTAGGAAACCAAATAACTAATAGATAATCTTTGAATATATACAAAAGATATTATACTAACTATTATTCTTGCCATATGAGAATATATTTTCTATATCTATAACACGCTCGTATACAACAATCAAGTTATTATTTACCTTCTCCTTTCTACCTTCTCTTCTACATTCTTCCCCCACAAATTGGTTAAAATATTATATAATGTGCTTCCTCTATTTGTCACAGGATATATATTAATTAGTTTAACTGATTATGAGAGGATAAAGAGAAAATATATATAGGTTTGTTAAAATATTATATAGAATAATTTGTTTTATCCACTCGCCAGTTGTCATTCGACCCCACACGATATATATTAGTTTAACTAATTGCGAGAGGTTAAAAGAAGAAGGTTGGAGAGAAAGTTAATAACAACTTTTTCTACAATAAATTGTGTTATCGTGAATCATTAACATAAATGGTCATTCATGCAGATTTATATCGAATGACCTCAACTCTAACCCGTCTTTAATAAATTTGTTGAAATTTGTGTAATCTAAGTTACATAGGGCATTAACAATAGTTATAGTTTCATACCATAATTTTCAAGTGACACATAATAATTTCATATAAGACGCTTCTTATTTTACAAATCAATGGTTAAGAATCTCCTTATACAAAATAAACTTCTTTTTTTTATTCCATGCTATTACCCTTAAAACAAAGGATTTTTTGTCAGATGACACCTAACATTTACCTCTTCTATATAAATGGCACCTAAAGTTTTATTTTTTGCCCAATAGCACCTAACATTTACTCTTTTTTGTCTAATGACACCAAAATGACTTTTCCGTCAAAAAAAGTCAATTATCCGTCTTGACTAACGGTGAGTTGGCTGACTTTGTTTTCCCTCTTCTGATTCTCTATTTTTCCCACCAACTTCCACATCCCCATTCTTCCTCATCACTCTAACATACAGCCAAACTCCAACTTTTTCATTCTTCTTCATATACTTTAGTCTTCTTTGTCTCCTTCTTCACCAGTTTAAACTCAGCCTCCATCTCAACAACCTTATTTTCCATCTCCTTTGTGTACCCACACTCACCTTACCAATCTTACTCTTAAGTGACTTATTTTCGTTCAACAAGTCATTTATAATACGTTTTTGCCAATAAGTCATATCTTCATCAATCCACTTGAAAAAAGAACACCCACGCAACCTCGCCTCTTCATTGTAGATTTTGCAAGCCATAAATCTCCTGCTGTCCATGATGTCTTCTCAGCCACTGGAAACCCACAATTGCATCTCATTCGCCTTGTTGAGTTTGAGGATGAGCTTGAAAAAGACATGTTGAGTTGAAATGATGATAGGAGGAGATGGGTATTTAATTTGAGAATGGAGGAAACCAATTGGGTATTTAATTTGAGAATGGAGGAATAAAATTTGGGTGTTAAATAAGGGTTTTAGTTGGAGGGAAAATTTGGTTTAATTGGATGGGAATTGGGTTTAAATGGAGGGAAAATTGAATGAGGAAGAATGAGGATGTGGGAGTTGGTGGGAAAAATAGAGAATCAGAAGAGGGAAAACAAAGTCAGCCAACTCACCGTTAGTCAAGACGGATAATTGATTTTTTTTTACGGAAAAGTCATTTTGGTGTCATTAGACAAAAAAGAGTAAATGTTAGGTACTATTGGGCAAAAAATAAAACTTTAGGTGTCATTTATACAGAAGAGGTAAATGTTAGGTGTCATCTGACAAAAAATCCTAAAACAAATTATAACAATTTAATCATAAATTCATAATTGATAATCCTGCTAACTCCGTACCGGATTCGTGTCGTGTTTTCGTATCGGCCTCTAATCCAACCCAAGCAGAAGGACAAATGTAGTAATTTCACACCTCCCAAGTCCCAACTTCTATGGCCAAACACGCACCTATCAACTCTCTAGCGGCCCAATCCCATACCAACCTCCACCGAACTTCCTCTTTTACGTGTCAACTTCTTCACTCTTCCACCACCGTTACTCTACAAAATTACCATTCTACCCCTCATACAAATGCAACTCTCATTATTACGCACTTATGTTGGACCACACCATTTGACTCTCGCTTCCACAACTAAACTCAAACTCCAACTCCTACCCTTAATACGACGTCGTTTTCCACCCTCCACTACTGCCCCCCGTACTGCCACGTCAGCGATGCCTGAAACTCATTCCTCTACTACGACGTCGTTTTCATCCGTTACTGAAGTCGCTGCTGTTGTTGTTGGTGGTGGTGGCGGTGGCAGTATTGGTAAATATAAGCAATCTGAAGCCTCTTTTCTTGCTTCTCTTATGCCTAAACGAGAGATTGCTGCTGATAAGTTTATCGATGCCAATCCTAACTATGACGGTCGTGGCGTTATCATCGCTATCTTCGGTATCGTACTTTCTCCGTTCCATTTGATTGTATACGTTTTTCGAAATATCGTTTATTGTTATAACATTTACTTTTTTTTTTTTGTATTTTATTCATTTTTGCAATCATATCATTATGATGACTTATGATTGTTCGTTGTTTTTTTTTGGATTTCATTATGTTTGCGTGCACGTGTGATTAACTGATTATGATTACTTTTTTTTTATTGAATCGGAAATGATTTGCGGAGTATTTTTTACTTCGTTGACGAACGAAAATCAAACGTATGATATTATTTAGTTCTTTTTTATTTGATTTATTTTGCAATATATATGAAAAAAAATTGCATCGTAAACTGATTATTTTGTACTTCGTTGCCGAATGAAAATCATACTTATAATTTATTTAGTTCGTTTTTATTGATTTTTTGCAGTATATATGAAGAGTTATGATTGTTGCCTTTTTGATTTCATTATGTTTTTGCGGATGTATGATCCAATATTGATTATTTATTTATTTTGTGTTTCGCTGACGAACGAAAATCGATTTGATGAGCTTGTAAGTTTAGCGTTTGTCGTTACTAACGAGGTTGTGACGATTTATGTACCGATATAGCTGTTTGATTAACGAATGATTTCTGCTCAATCATACTACTTTGATAATTCTTCAGTACTTTTGTGCTAGATTATGAATATGCTGATGATTTGATGATTGCGTCTATGTCGAATTTTGTTTGTGTGTAAAATTGTAGATATTTGTTTGTCCTTTACTTGAGTGTGTATGGATTTGTTCTTGCAAGCTAGATTTTTTGCAAATTTTCGTAGCTACTAGAGGAGCTAGGGATTGCATCAGTAAGGGCGGGTTTTGGAGGGGAGGGAAAATGGATCCCTCCATTTCCGTCTTTCAAGCCACATTATTTCCCCACAACATTGGCAAGATTTGGAGGGAAAATCAGTTTCTCCATTCCCTATCAGTTTGCACTAATATAGTAGTGCGAAGTTGATTATTTCCGGAATTTTTGGTTAAGGTGCAAAGTGTGCATTATGTGTAGTTGCTAGTTTCTAGAGGACCTAATAATTATATCGCAAAGTAAATTGATGCTGATTTTTTTGGCGAACGGTAAATCATCTGAAGTATTTGAGTATGGATCTTCTAGTGAGTGATAATTGGCTATTATACTAGTTGGATGAGCCGCTGAAGTTTGCGTTGCTGTCAGTTTGGAAGTATAGTAGTGTAAAGGTGATTAGTATTTGTAAAGTACTCCTACAATGTATTATGGTGTAATACGCTCATCTGTGGCGTACTGAACTGAGTTTCTTTGAAATATTTATTTACAGTTGTTTTCCATTTGCCTGCATTCAGATTCCGGGGTAGACCCTGCTGCTGCTGGTCTACAAGTGACATCAGATGGGAAGCCAAAAGTTTTGGACGTCCTTGACTGGTATAATTTGATCTCTTTCTTATGAAAAAGCAGATTGTATGATTGTACTTGAGAATTTTTTTTGTTTAACTCCTTTTCGAAAAAGGTTTATCTTGATACTTTAGAAGTTAGGGGCAATGCGATACTTGGTATCCTAGTTTTGTTGTTTATTTTTATATATAACTTTGAATGTGCTGGAGCTCTCGTTTAGTGTATCATTAAGTTTGAAGTCTAGCTATCTCTTTTTCTTTCTGCCCATACTTTTATTATCTAGTCAAGGTAGATTTAACATTACTGGTGCAAAATACATTTAATTGACTAGACTCCAACTTGTACAGGCGATAATATCATGTTTCATTTCGTTTTTCTAAAACAGTATCTTATAATGATATAATGTTGTTTTTTCAGTACTGGAAGTGGGGATGTTGACACATCTACTGTGGTGAAGGCTGATGAATATGGCTGCATTTGTGGAGCTTCAGGTTGGTTATTCACTGATTTGGTTCATATGACTTGGACATGATGAGAAGAGACCAGTTATTCATGTAGAGTTAAGATTGTTTCTCGGTGGCGTTAAGTGAGGTCATGTTGTTCATTAACAAGTATAATGATTGCATTCTATTTGTGCTTAGTATGTACTTTACATTAAGCACAAATATATTGATATTCCTTTCAAAATGATATGACATGTTAAATATTTTCTACAGGCTGTTTAGTCTATGGGATTCTCCATGGATCATGCTTCTTTTTTATTGTCGCATGAGTGTCTCCATCTTTCTAGACAAATTTGAAAAATAATCTCTACTGCATTATTATGAAGGAAACCCCCACTCTCACGTTCAAGCGCTTTAGATCTCTTTGTTAAGCTAACGATGGCATTCATAGGGAACATATCCATATCATTCTGGAGTGTCTGTTTCATATTTTCTTTATTTTTACCAGTATTCTTTGTATTGTCCCATCCATGATCATTCTTTTAATTAGTAAGCCATGAATATCATATGTACTTCCCTTTGAGTATTTAACTTTGGACATCAGGAGTATCATCAGCTGATTGCTCCTTTGGTGAGCACTTTCGCCAAAATTACTGGGTCTCTGTAGTAGACAGTGGAAACTTTACCCTATTTGCTCCATACTGCTATAACCTGGTGTTTCCAATCCGTGCATGTACTAATAGGTTCCTCATTGGTGGTGAATCCCTCATGGAAGAATCCTTCTGGGGAATGGCACGTTGGTTACAAATTGGTCTATGAGCTATTTACTGATGATCTCACGTCCCGTTTGAAGGTACATGGATTTTTTGGCCTTCTTGTGTTTTGCTTCAGTAACCACCAATGCTGAAATCTTTCTTTCTATGTGCAGAAGGAGAGAAGGAAAAAATGGGATGAGAGGAATCAGGAAGCAATAGCTGAAGCCGTAACAAACCTTCATGATTTTGATAAGGTTTGATGTGGTCCAGTATATCAAAATTTTATTTCAGAGCTCATGTATGCATTCCTCTGTATCTTGATGAGACATTTCCTGTTTGTTTAGGTAGAGGGAATTGGAGAGGAAGGGTGAGGAAGGGGAGGGAAGAAGACGAATCCCTTGGTCAACAAATAGGGTTGAAGGGAAATGGAGGGGAGGGGAATGAAGACTTCATTTCCCCGTCCTCTAAGACAAAGCAAACTTCCTCCAACATAGGATAAATTTGGAGGAAATTCCTTGCTCCATATCTTCTCCTCCTCCCTCCCCCCTTTTTTCACCCCTCCATCCTCCCCACCCCCACCCCTCACCCTCCCCACCCCCACCCCTCACCCTCCCCGCCTCTTTAAATGATATTCAAATACGCTGTTAAGCTCTTTGTCGGAAGCTTGAACTATTGATTAAGCTATGTTTGAGAAACATAACTATTATAGTTGCTTGATGTTCCTTCATTCGACATTACTGGTTATCTCTTAATATATTTTATTAGTATTCCATATTTCAGATTGATGATTGGATAGAACAAAAAGTAAAATATCTCTTCTCCTTTCCTATTTTACATTCTTTCTAAAGTTCCTTTCATTTTTTGTATTGATTTTAGTAGTGGGCGGGGGTCGGGGATGAACATTCCTCAGTTTAGTGACTAATGACATGTGTTATCTTCTGACATTGCTTAGAGTTTTTTAAAGCCACCTTCTGTACAGAGGATGTCTACAATGTTTTGCTTGTTCCTTCTTCCTACGATTGGGCATGGAATTCTATTAAATTGCCTTTCATATAATTCTTATTTTTAGAAACATAAGAAGGTTGAAGATCATGACCTTAAAAGGTTGCGTGAAGATCTTCAGAGCAGGGTAGACTTTTTGCAAAAGGAGGCTGATGTAAGTGTCTAAGAGACTTAGTTTCTTAGCTTTATCATATGAGTTACTTCTTTTCTGAACTATATCTTGTGTTTAGAACTATGATGACAAGGGACCTGTGATTGATGCTGTTATCTGGCATGATGGAGAATTCTGGAGGGTTGCCCTTGACACCCAGAGTCTTGAGGATGAACCAGAGAAGGGGAAACTTGCAAATTTTGTTCCTCTTACAAATTTCAGGTAGTTGCAATCCAGCATCTTCATCTCATCTTGCAAAAAAAGTTTAAACAGATGACACGAGACTTTCAACTCATCTATTAATCTATTATAACCTTATTTTGTATTGCATTTCATTTTTGTTGCAGGATCGAAAGAAAGTTTGGTGTATTTAGCAAACTTGATGCATGTACCTTTGTAACTAATGTATACGAAGAAGGGAATCTCTTAAGCATTGTAACTGATTGCTCCCCCCATGGAACTCATGTTGCTGGGATTGCCTCAGCTTTCCACCCTCAGGTTCCGTCTTTTCCTCCATATCTCTTTATAAACTGCTTGCGGCATTTCACCTTCTAATTGCAATGGAAAAGATTTTAACTAACAGGAACCCCTGTTGAATGGAGTTGCTCCCGGAGCCCAGATTGTATCCTGTAAGATTGGTGATGCTCGTCTCGGCTCAATGGAAACCGGTACAGGCTTGACTCGCGCTATAATTGCCGCTGTGGAGGTGAGATTTCTGAATTCTTTAACAAATATGTGGCCATAATCTGTATCTTTTCTAGCTTACTAATATCTTGTTTAAGGGGTTCTGTTATAGATGTGATGTCACCCGTTTGTTTTTTGGAAGATGAGAGCTGTGGAACATGTTTATCTCTTGCTTTGACTTCTTGAATATGGACAGTCTTTAAGACGTTTGAGTTGGTATTTAGACTGTCTTGGGACATAGTAATAAACCGATCATCCTTGTGTCTTTAACGCTACTATTTGGCATTTAGACTATCTTGAGACATTGTGATCACCTGTGGGTAAAAATGTATCATCTTATCCATGTGCTGTATTCATAATCGTTTAATCTCATTATTATGATGACAATAACTTTTTGTTTCTCGTCCCTTTGCAGCACAAATGTGATCTTATCAACATGAGCTATGGGGAACCTTCGTTGCTGCCAGATTATGGACGATTTGTGGATCTCATTAATGAGGTGATTTTTGCTCTGTTTTTGCTTTGATCTGCTCTAGTAGAAGTTAAATACAATTAAAATGTTTGCTATGTTTGCTCACACACGTTGTTTGTCCTCTTCCATCTTTGACATTTTGTTGTCATGTAATAAACATAAAATATATATCGCGACAATTCTAGGTTGTAGAAAAGCATCACCTGATATTTGTCAGCAGTGCCGGAAATGAGGGGCCAGCATTAAGCACTGTCGGATCACCTGGAGGCACTACATCCAGCATTATTGGAATTGGTGCTTATGTTTCACCTGCAATGGCTGCTGGGGCTCATTGTGTCGTGGAAGCACCAAACGAGGGTCTAGAATACACATGGTATATTTTCTTAACCTTGCCGTCGTTGCTGACTTGCTGCTCTTGGATCTGAAGTAATCAGCTTTGCAGTCTCCCGTACTTTTTTTCAATTTTATTATTATTTTTTTTTTAATCTGTAGCTTATCTTGACTTTGTGAGGTTGGTTGGGGTGCAGGTCCAGTAGAGGGCCAACTGCAGATGGAGACCTTGGTGTTTCTGTAAGTGCACCTGGGGGAGCCGTTGCTCCTGTTCCAACATGGACCCTTCAGCGTCGGATGCTCATGAATGGAACCTCCATGTCATCTCCATCTGCTTGTGGGGGAATTGCATTAGTCTTAAGTGGAATGAAGGTATTTGTCATGCTTCAGTTTGTTTGCAACAATTACTATAACTCTGTTATGTTTCTGTTGCATGCACTGATTGTCGATTTTACGCCACTTAATGCTTTGCTATCATCAGGCTGAGGGTATTCATGTTAGTCCATACAATGTGCGTAGGGCTCTCGAAAATACATGTGTTCCTATAAGTAGTCTGCCAGAGGAGAAGTTGACCACAGGAATGGGACTTATGCAAGTAGACAAGTTAGTATTTATTGCATAGCTTGCATGCTACTACAAGATTGTGTTATCCTTAATCTTTTTCCTTGTTGACGAGCATTTCTTTTTCTTCAGGGCATTTGAATATGTTAAACAATCTCTTGATGCTCCTTCTGTTTGGTATGAAGTGAAAATTAATTTGTCCGGAAAGACAAGTAAGCCTTTCTAGTGTCGCTTCCCATATTTCCACATCGTTTTGCTTGTTATTCCATCCATTAGACTCCAAGTAGATTGAAAATTTAATGTTTTTTTGTAATCTCATGAGCCTATTAATGTTTTAAATAAATTATTGAAGCAATTCCTTCCATTAGGATTATTTAGATATTTGCACCGAAGTAGAGACTTATCTCATAAACTTTCACAAATGGTATAAAAACTCAATTTAGTGTGGGCTAGTTGTGGAAATAATCTGCTAAACCATATTGAAGTTTGGTTCTTGAAAGTTGGAGAATTTTTTGAAGCGTGCCGACTTATTAGTGTTCTTCAGAGATGGGCTTCACTGGAAAATCCTCCCCAAACAGAGAGTGTATCCTTCTTCATGAGATCATCTGCTGCCTGTTCTATGTGGCGAGCTTAGCTGGTGTTTTGATGTTAGTATCCGATGTGGTCGTTGTCTTCCTTATATCCCCAATCCCCCCACTCCTCAACTGCTGTTGGGTTTTGCCGTCTGTCATTCCCCAAGTTTATAAGGGAAAACTGCATAATGTTAGTGACGATTGATCTACTGAACCCGTGTCCCTAGTTTCATACTTATTGACATGTGATCCGTCATAAGAGCCGATGATAATTTCTATCTTTGTGAGCTTACTCGCAAATGAATTTGCTTCAGGGTAGCAACTCAGCATTAACATCAGTGTAGACTGTGTTCTGTCCAATTGCTGATAGTTTAGTGTTGCTTGTAGATTTAAGAGTTAGCCTGCTTTGTCATTCATGTCAGCTCACATTAGAATCTTTGGAAGCTATGCTTTAGCCGTATTTGACACATGAATCCACCTGCGGAGTCATATCTTGTATACATATGTATTTGTACTAATCATCAAGATCCTCGACTACAACTTATGAGTGTATTACAATTTTGAGCTACTCATGTGTGTAGCAACTGTGTCTAATACTTCTAGGCTCTAGAGTACTATCTCATTGTACTCTGGAAGTACAACTCAAATGCCGTGCAGTGAAGCTTGGTACAGAAAACTCGGTTTGTGAATTACTAATGTAAGTTACATTTTTTTGCATGCAGCACCTACTTTTCGAGGAATCTACTTGAGAGAGGCTTTTGCATGTCAACAGCCTGCCGAGGTTAGTCTATCACCTCCCCAAAATCACCCGACTTGCCAATTGTACAAACTGGCTGTTTTCACTACTGATAGGTGGTCAAGAGAGGGTTTTTCATAAGAACTGTATAGGGGGGAGGTGGTGAGTAAATATCATAGTTAACGTAGTAAACCATTGTAGTAACCACAATAATTGACAATGTTTCCTTGCTCTCGTGCAAACATCACTGCGAAATACGGGAATTGTATGATTTTCTTACTCCCATCGAAAGATCAGTTGGAATGACGAGATGATGAGATTATATTTCCTCTTTCTTGCTTGCATTCTTTTCCATTGGTGTGAACCAAATGACCTCTAATTATTAATTATCAACAATCAATGGAACCAGGAACTGCTGATGTCAATTGCACCCACTTGATACATTATACCCATGGGATGCTTTTCTTATATTGCTTCCTACTGTACAGATAAAAAATTTAAATTCCCCAAGCCATCTGCGGGGTTGGTGGGGGTACAGTTTTTGTTACTTTTGAGTTGAACTAGACCCTCCTATGCTCTGGCAGGTTATCCTAGCTCTTTATAGACTTTATCGAATTAATCTATAAGTAACTGAGACATTTAACTTTCATGTGATTCTTCCTTTTAGAGTCTAATGTATTGTTGTCAACAGTGGACTGTGCAAGTTGCTCCAAAATTCCACAGGGATGCAAGCAATTTAGATGACTTGGTTCCGTTTGAGGAGTGTATTGAGCTGCACTCCAGCGACACAACAGTTGTGAAGGCTCCCGAGTATCTTCTCCTGACTCATAACGGTCGTAGTTTCAAGTTAGTCACTGTATTCTTCACCGTCTATTTTCAATTTTGGTTCAAGGCTTAATGGTTATGGTGCATCTTTTATATCATTACCTCAGTGGTCGCCGGTCGGTCATATATGTGTGTCTCCTGCTTTTCATTTCCTGTCGATATTCTCACATCCTTCTTTTGGAGAACTGGTTTGTTCACTTGATGGGAATGTTTGATCTGAATCTTTTTAGGGTGGGTGTCCTGCAATCATTTTAGCAAACATTTATCTAATACACTGTGTAGTACATCCTAACTTGCCGATTCATTTGTATTCATAATTTCATATTGTATCTTTACTTGTATGATGTGTTTATAAAGCATTCTGAAAGCCTCCAGATGAGCAAAAATTAGAAATTTTATTTTAAATATATTCACTATAGAAGTGTATGAGGCTCTGTTATTCACTTTGTTCCTTGTGAAAGAGTCATAGCTTGGAGAGGAGATATTGTTTCTGAGAGCACCGAGCTTTCAAAATCCTAGCTTTGTGTATTTAAAATCGGTATTAGTAGGAGGAGTTGTTTCAATGGTACCTTTTGTGCTCTTGAAGACAACCTCCATTGTAGATATTACTTTATTATTCTAGAGAGGGGCCTCAGTTATTTTACGTATAATAATTAGTCTCTATATGACGCTGCTATCAGGGGTTTCACAAAAACCTTCATATAGGGATTGGGTCTTTTCTTTCACAAGATCTTAATAAAAGAGATGAAAAGTTAGAGGATAAAGACGTTTGAAGTTCTTTGGTGTCAATATTCTGTTTCTTACTCTTGTTGTGTATAACTGAGCTGCTGGTTACATTAATAAATTTGTGGTATTTTGGGAGTTTACCATCTGTTGTCTTATTTCCTGTTTCTGTCTTAAACAAGGAGACTATAGGAACTTTTCGGGATACTGTCTCTGTTATCCAGATAGTTTGGTCACTTTGGTGCTGTCTATTTTAACTTCTTTGAAGTGAGCTCTTTTTTTGCTTGTCAACTGACAATACAGTCAAAACTATCAAGTGTAATGTGGTTCAAGTAACTGATAGAGGTTGTACCATTTGCAGCTGTAACTGTTATTCAGGCGCGACTTTTTAATACAGCTCATATTTCTTCCGTAAAAAGTCTTCCTTTCCTCTAGCTTTTTGAATAGTGTTATCAGCTTGCATGCGACTTCTATTTCTATGTTTTTTTTCCTCTACTACTGTATTTTAAGCTTTTATCTCTAATCTTTCCCACAGTGTGATTGTTGATCCTACTAATCTTGAAGATGGCTTACACTATTATGAGGTCTATGGGATTGATAGCAAAGCCCCGTGGCGAGGTCCTTTGTTTAGAATTCCAGTAACCATTACAAAGGCAATGGCTGTGGAAAATTGTCCACCTGTGGTATCCTTGAGAGGCATGCAGTTCCATCCAGGTATATTATGGGTCTAGATTTTTGGTTACGTAGACAATCCAACCTTCCTCCATCTATCCTGTGTAAACAGAGCACCCTATGAATTTGATTTTATCCAGCTTACATATTTTTCATCGACCATAGTGTCGGATCTTTGTATCCTGATCCTTTCTAACATTTTTGGAGTACTATAGCTTATGACTGTATTATGTTTAGTGGATATGATGATACATGATAGTAAAGTCATATAGTAATCTTGCCCAAACTGCCGTCCATGTCTCCACTGTATTGTGTTTAGACTTTAGTGGATGTGATTCCTGACATCTTATTACGAGGAGGAGTTACGAAGACCTCTGAAAGCATGCAAATAGTAGGCCCGGGGGGGGGGGGGGGGGGCATTCTGCAGTCAATCATGTTCCTTAATTAACTTGTAGTAAAAATCGCTAGTACCTGGACTCCTTGAGGCAGAATGCACAAAATAGTTAAGTTTCGCTAATGCCTCTTCATCCCGTCTATTCTTTCTTTAGACTGTAGTTACTAGTTAGTCCCATTTAGAAGGTGGTGGTAGTGGTTGTCTCATTCCCAACACTCAATAAGCTGGTTGGTGAGATAGAATAATGTAGGTAGTAAATCCAAGCAGTGTCGTCTATTCTTTGTGAGTATAAGCTTTCCACATCATTAATCAGCCATCACTTATTTTATTAGGTCACATAGAAAGGCGATATATTGAAGTACCTCTTGGTGCTACGTGGGTTGAGGCAACAATGCGTACATCTGGTTTTGATACATCTCGTAAATTTTTTGTTGATGCTTTACAGGTTTGAAAACTTTCCTTTCTTTTTATATCATAAAAATTCTTTACTAATATACGATGAGATTTATTATCATTCTTTGGTGCTTGATTAAACGGTTTTACCCTTCATGCATTTAACCAACAGCGTCTGGTCTAATCTTGTATGTTGTTATTGCAGCTTTCTCCTCTGAAAAGATACATGAAAACGGAGAAAGTGGTCACCTTCTCTTTTCCATCAGCCAAAACCTTCTCCTTTGCTGTAGATGGTGGTAGGACAATTGAATTAGCTATTGCTCAGTTTTGGTCTAGTGGAATCGGAAGTCAGGAGACAACAATTGTAGATTTTGAGGTACAATTGTCAATTAGTGTTCTTAAATGTTCTCGTTGCCCATTCGCTATTCCTTTTCTGTCATTTTGATTGGATCATGCTCATTGGCTCTCTTACCTTGGAACCCCACTTATTGCATTGGGAATATTTGAAATTTGAGATGCATATTGCCTTCACCATAGCAGCTGGTACAAATGTACATGGCACTCCATGGCCAGGTTTTAGACGATGTGTCAACTTGTTCAATAAAGTAGACCACATCACTTTAAACTTGCTATAGAAATACTGCATGCAGTCTCAATAACCTGTACTAGTTTATATCGGGTATGAAGTTTAATCTTTCACAAGATGGATGCTGTGTTTATAGTTTTGGCTGTTTTGGAGCATATTTTCTTCTTGTAGATAAGATCACTCACGATAGCTTGAGAGCATAATTATCCATCTCTCTTTTCATAAATGTTCGCCACCCTCATGGCGTCTTCTTCGTAGGTGACTGTCACCTCCTTCATGTCTTTTAGTAAATAGGCGTCACCCCTTTTTGTGTTCATGAATTAGTATTCTCTCTTATCAAAAACAAATTGTGGATCCTGGAACTTAGGGTAACATACCCTGTTATCATTTTGGTAGTCGGTGTTACTCATCATAAGCTTTAACTTTCGCTCTTTATGTAAATTTGTAGATTGAATTTCATGGTGTCAGTATAAGCAATGAGGAATTGATGCTTGGTGGGAGTGACGCTCCTGTAAGGATAGATGTTGGCAGCTTGCTATCGTCTGAGAATCTGGTTCCTTCGGCTTCTCTTAATAAGGTAAGATTGTCTTCAGTTGTCAAAAGAGTGAAGCAGTTGATATTTCATTATGTGCCTTGCGACTGCAAGTTGTTGTGGTTTACAAGGAATAAAAGGAATTGTCAATTTTTTTTTTAATGTTAAGAGTCCAAACTCGCTTTTGAAACTGTTGTACGGTTGGGGTAAGTGTTACTTTTTAACTGGCCGTTGGCTTCTCCTCTGTTTTTAGATATAATAAATCATGGTAGTTTTAGAGATAATTATCCAGTTTTCCTTTGTATGGGTGTGACCCCGTTGGTGTCTTTTTGTACATTGGCATCACTCCTTTGTCAAAGTTTGTTCAATTTTAACTACGCTTACTTGGGCGCAGGTTAGGATTCCATTCCGTCCTGTAGAGAGCCAACTAAGTACTCTTCCAACAAATCGGGACAGGTTACCATCAGGGAAGCAAATATTAGCAATGACTCTAACGTGAGTCTTGGAGTAATTATTAATGTCAATTGATTGTTTTTACCAGTATCTCATTGCCACTGAGTTAATCATGCCCCTCTATTTCTTCACAGTTACAAGTTTAAACTAGAGGATGGAGCTGAAGTAAGGCCATTTATCCCTCTGCTCAATAATCGCGTATACGACACAAAGTTTGAGTCACAGTTCTATATGATATCAGATGTGAACAAGGTTTGTCCTGGCTTCTAGTTTTCTACCTAGGATTGTGATATCCTTAGCTATGAACATTAAGAGCCTTTTATGCTGTTACCTTTGAAATAGAACTATTAATGGTTGTTTTGTATAATCTAAGAGTAATATATATGTCGTTTGCGTATCTGGTGCATCCTTCCTTTCCCTTTCGTACCTTCCTGTTTCATGTTCCAAGTACAATATTCTACGCTGATTTTATGAAATCATCTTACTTACTCAACCTAAAAAATATTCCCCTTTGTACATTTGATTCCGTTTGATTCCATTTGACTTCTAATTTCCGTTGCCTCTGTGTGATTTTGAATGTAGCGTGTATATGCTGTGGGTGATGTTTATCCGAAAGCTACAAAACTTCCTAAGGGTGAATTTACCTTGCAACTGTATTTAAGGTAAAGAGAATATGGCACCACAAATTCAGAAAATGTTCATTTTACCCTGTATGCATAATGTTGATTGGATAGTTGGGAGATATATGGTGTGCAGTACTAACAGATTTTTTTATTTCCATTCAGGCATGATGACATGCAACTATTAGAGAAAACAAAAACTCTTGTCATATTCATTGACAGGACTTTGGAGGATAAGGTAGTTTATATCTACAACAATCTTGCCCGTTTCAATCCTTTCATGTCTCCCCACTCCCCACACTTGTACGTCTTGCTTTTGTAACTTCATATGTTCAGCAAGGATTCCGGCTTTCTTGCCATCCTCCTGACCGGTTGCTATTCATTACACACATATCTAACAATGTGATATTTTTTTTCTTTTCTTTCAGGAAGTTGTCCGGTTAAGTTTTTATTCTCAACCTGATGGCCATATGACAGGAAATGGTAGCTTTAAATCCTCCGTTTTGGTCCCAGGGTACGCTTTCTCTTGTAAAAAAATATTTTCGACCTTCTCCCGACCATCTTCTCTGTCATGCATATTCATCCTTGGTATTTGTGTTACAGATTAAAAGAAGCTTTTTATGTTGGTCCACCAGCAAAGGACAAACTTCCGAAGGTATTAAAGTCCCTTGCAACATGAGTTCCTGACTTCATGCCATAGCATACAACCTTTTCTCATCGACCAGTTACTTTCATGTTTGCAGAATTGTCCTGAGGGATCACTTCTGGTTGGAGCTATTTCATATGGAAAGTTATCTTATTCAGGGAATAAAGGTGGAGGGGACCCTAAAAAGAATCCTGTCTCTTATCAGATATCTTATGTAGTGCCTCCTAATAAGGTTATTGAAATACTTTTCAATACTAAATTAGTAGTTTGTGCTAGTATAATATTTGTCATTGCAATGCCCCTTACTTCCTAGTTAAAGTTTGTCATTAATCGCTGGCCTACTTTATCAGCCTGATGAAGAAAAGGGAAAGAGTTCTTCTGGATCATCTACCAAAAGTGTAGCTGAGCGGCTAGTAGAAGAGGTAATTGTTGCATGAGAATGACTGACTATCCATTTACTCATGCATTTTAATAGTATCTATTTACGTTATCGTTCTGTCTTCTTAGGTGAGGGATGCTAAGATAAAATTTTTAACAAGCCTAAAGCAGAACAGTGACGAAGAGCGCTTGGAATGGAAGAAGTTGTCCATATCTTTGAAGGTAACGTGCTTTCTATTATAACAATTTTTTTCTACATCTTTATGGATCTGTAGTCCATTATTTTCGAACAATATGCAACAAATATTGCTGGAATTTGGAAGTAATAATAATGATAATGAAGCGGAAAGTTTCCCCTTTTTTTCCATTTAGATTTGATCACATCTTAAGCGATCAAATGCATTAATAACTGTTCTTTTGCTCGTTATTACCACTGTTGAAATAGGAAACTATTCCGTGGTCCAAACTCTGTTTGTTTACTAAAATGTTATGAGTATCTGGTTGTTTACTAAAATGTTGGAATATTGTACGTTGTTACAGTCTGAATATCCCAAGTATACTCCATTACTTGCTAAGATCCTGGAAGGTGTGCTTTCTCAAGATAACTTGAAGGATAAGTGTCGTCACTTGGAAGAGGTAATCTGCCACTTTTTGCCTTCACCGTTCAATGTTGGATTATTTATGTGACTATTGAAGGTGTGATCCGGTTCTGTCGTGTTAGTTACTAGTACGAAGTTGTCATTCTCAAGATGTAGAAGTAGATGGAGAGCCAGAGCTTTTACAAAGCTTTTGCATGTAGCTATGTACACACTCGGCATCTTCATTTTTTCTTTTTTGTTGTATGCGACTATGTGCACCCAATTTCCTTGATGCTAGATAGACATTTTTCCCATAAGATCGCTTATAACTAACTTGAAGCATAAATGATCAAAACTTTGCCATTTAAATGACTGGGAAAGCAGTGTAGATGGTGTAATTGTCTCAACGTAGGTAAAAAAGTTCACGAAAAGTCCGTCGAACCCCCCTTTCCTCAACAAATAAACATGCAGCCAAAGAAAGTTTTCTTACCGTATTAGAAGTATAGTTCTTAACATCGTTGTATCATCCTTTCTATATTTGATATCTTGCATAACTGCGTGTTACTGTTTGTAGGTCATTAGTGCAGCTGATGAAGTTATTGATAGTATCGATAGAGATGAGCTGGCAAAAAATCTTTCACAAAAAAGTATTCCTGAAGATGACGAAGAAGAGGTGAGTAGTATATTAGGATAGTCAGGTGTGCATAACATTTTGTAATGCTGTACTTGTTCCCCCAATGCAACATACGATGGATAGTCACAACGTTTTTTTTATAGCTGTTTTTTCTTTTTTTCTTTTTTTTTTTACGCAGGGTTGTAATCTCCTTCGGATAAAACCAATTTACATAATATTAACGTCAAAACAGCCTTACGGAAACTAATAAATTTTGTTTTACCGGCATTTATTGGTCTACTTATTTTATTTTTTGTCCCTTAAATTTCTCAGAGATTCAAGAAGCAAATGGAGACGACGCGTGACCAACTTGCGAAAGCTCTTTACGAGAAAGGATTGGCATTAGCAGAAATGGAATCGCTGAAGGTTGTAAATATGCCTTGAGACTTAAGTATTCTCTGTTTGTCTTACAACCATTGCATATGCTGATGTATAACGGAGAAAGGAGGTTCTTTGATTGCTGCTATGAAAAGAATACTCCTGATTTCTTTAGGAAGTACTATCTAGTTTATCAGTTTTCACCTGTTTACCATTTCATGATTTGGACTTAAAAAAAGCACTGGCTTGACCTGTAGGCTAAAACAAAGTCTGCGGAAGCTGTAAGCGATCAGTCTGCTATGGGGTCAATTGATGCAGAAAATGATTTATTTGAACCAACTTATAAGGAGTTGCGGAAATGGGTAGATGTGAAGTCATCCAAGTATGGAATTCTTTGTGTGATTCGGGAAAGACGCTCTGGGAGGCTGGGAACAGCCCTGAAGGTATGTAGCTTATTAAAGTGCTAGCAGTTTTTTTGATTGTGCGTGTTTAGTCTCTTGTGAGGCTGTCGTATTAATATATCGCTAGACTATCTCAATACAATAACAGTCCCTTATTGTCTTATATGAGAATTTGGGACTTTCTGTAATGGTTTTGTCCGCTGTGTATGTGTGTGTGTTCCACATCAATATCCTAGATAGTACAATGAGTACATTCATCTTTTACGAGTTTGACATTGTTGCATGCTAGGTGTTGAATGATATCCAAGACGACGGAGAACCTCCAAAGAAGAATTTGTACGACTTGAAACTTTCCCTGGTTGAAGAGATAGGATGGAAGCATGTAGCTTTGTCTGAGCGACAATGGATGCATGTCCGGTTCCCATCAAGCTTGCCTCTCTTTTAAAGCTAACGGAGTTTGATTCGCGTGTTTTTTGTTCTCAAGGTGTTCAACATGTTGAACAGTGCTTCGCGCACTACAAATTAGTAAGGAATTATCAAATTGTGGACATTGTAATCACCAAGTACATTCGTACTTCTCCTTCACACAACAAAGTTAGCACCTCAACCATAACTGCTTACCCTTTAGTTTAATGGGTTACTTCAACGGCTTTGTTCTTTCTAGTTCAATTTAGCTCACATCCATTTAATTCAGTTCAGCCGAAAAGAATAGCGCCTTACGCTACCACGCTGAACAACAAATCTATTCTTATATATGAATCAAATAATCAAGATCCCACATGAATACTTTTTTATTTCGAAAATATCGAAATTCTCCTTAACTAAGAATATGTCCAAAAGAGAAAAGGGGAAGAATGGATTTGAAGAGGGGTGATTTAGTTGGGAGGAAAATATTGGCAGTTCACATATTGTGTATAAGATGATGTATTGAGATTCAATATCACTTAGAGCGTCCTCAACTTTTAAGCTACTTTGTTTTTCGATAATATACCGATTCAATGGTTGGCTACAATAACAACTTCTTACTTTATGAGTCCCACAAAAAAAATTTCTCCTATGGAAAACTCTACTTATATTTTTTCATAAATCAAGCTACACGCTTGATAGAGTTATAATGCTCATTAAAGTACACTAATTATTTCCTACTCCTGGTAAGCAACTTGCTATTTTACAAATATTATAAGCAGTGCCAGAGTCAGGATTTGAACTTAGACTTTGAAAAAATATAATAGTCATAATAATGAAATTTGTGGCTATTAGCCTATTATAGAAGCGGCTTTTTTTTTACCTCTATTAGAAAATGATTTGTCCATATAAAAGTTTCATTTATTTTTACTACTCTTTGTTAACATTTACTCTATATATTTAATTATTTGGGTGGTTTATATACATGAATAGGAAGGGTAAAATGCCACCACCTAAACAAGGATGAATGCGCATTTGCGGTATCATCCTCGGGCAAGCGTTGCGTACTCGAGAAGGTGGTGCAACGGGGCGTGGAATCGAAATATAAGTGCACAACCTCAGAAATAGAGGCTGATAATTGAAGGACGTGATAGAAAGCACCGACAAAGACAGTTGGTAGATGCCAAGCCGGGGGTGGGGCAAGGGGAAGGGGAAACACACCCCAGGTTAGCATGCATGCCCAAAAGCGACCGCGACACTAAGGAGAGGGGCCGAAAACCGATGGCATATTCGGATAAGCTAGCAGTCCGATGTAGGCCATCCGGAGAAGGAAAGACGATCATGGTTGACTCCATTAACGTCACCATGAAAATTGAAAATGGGTAACTCAAATAAACCATAGCACAAAGATGGTTCAAAAAAGCGATTAAGCAGATTCATCACCGGTAGAAGGACGGATCGTCGGAGACAAGCCTAGGGGGCTTCATCTCCGGCGATAAGGTAGGGAGGTCAGGAGGGTGATGGGAGGAAGATGGAGGCGGCAGATCAAGATTGTAATTTTTAGGGTTTTTTAGAGAGAAGAGGAGGTTTTTTTTGTAGAGAGACGCGGAGTTATAATTTTTTAAATTGAGAAAAGTCGACGACTCTCTCTCTCTTTCTCTCATGTTATTTTTCGTTTTCTACAAATATTACTAGTATCTCTAAACTTATTAGATTCGGTGTATTTCTTAAAAGGATGGTGATAGGGCGCCACCGGGTGGTACCGAATCTCGGCGCCACCGGGTGGTACCGAATCTCGGCGCCACCGGGTGGTACCGAATCTCGGCGCCACCATAATTAAAGAAAAAGAAAAATAGCAAAAATAAAATATTAGTTTTCATTTTTGCGCCAAAATTTTAAGGGCAGGTACGTAATTGTATATATAATACTCAATATTTATGAAATTAAAAAACTCTTAACTAAACTAAATTTTATCAAAATATTAAAATATTTTACATCAAAACAATTTATTCAATATTAACCTAATTTATACTAAATTATCTTCATCTGTAATTATGCTTCTTCATCATTGTATCATGTTCTTCGTCTACTCTACGTCTTCTAAAGAGACGAGTCAAAGTAATATAGAAACAAGCTTGACCTTGACAAATGACAAATCAATTTAAGCTAAATTTTGACAGTGTGATTCGTTATTTAGGATCTCACTAATATAATTCACTATCATGCTGCTCGCTCCCTTCTTTACAAAATAGTAATGGCTTCATCACATCACCATGGTCCATGGCCACGACTGAAACCACGATTATTAGTTTATCACCACCGAGCACGGGTACCGCCTTATCATCCGCACAAGTGAATTCATGTTACTCTATCTAGAAACTTGACTATGTCTAATAATTAAACCCCATAGTGTAATATCAATTTCACACTAGCTAGATGTTGAAGAAACATATTGTTATAACTTGTAATTTTTTCCTCAAAAAGGGGCAAAATATTAGGAAGAATTCAACTGATTTTTTACTATTTACTATAATAATTATAAAATGTTAAATTCCTAAATTACCCACTTCTTATTATTAGTTTGAAATTTAAATTTTAGGGGAGGGAAATGAAAATACTTATATGATTTATGATAATATTCTCGGTGGCGCCCAGTTTGAGTATCACCCGGTGGCGCCATCTCATTTTCCTTCTTAAAATACCTAACCTTCTAAAATTCAAGATTTTAAAAAGTTGTTTTTTGTAAAGAAAATATGTTAACCATTTAGTAAATGATATTTGTCTTACTTATTCCTAATAATATTCACAAGACATAAAACACAACTTAATCAGGGTATTTTAAGAAGTTTTCATTAGGCGGTACTCCATTAACTGTTTTAAGCGAGGGGATAATCTTAAACAGGATGACGGGAGTAATAGATTAGTCCGCTTGCAACTTGCAAGTCGAAATCAAGGGGTGATCAACAGAATCAATATTTGTATGTAGGTCGACTCGATATCTTATGAAGCCAAGACAAGCAAAAATAGGCTCCACTCGAAAATTTCGTGGCCAAGAAAAAAAATGAGTCATAAAAGCTAAAGATTATACAAATTGGCCCTTTAATTTTGAGGCTGGTATCTATGAAAGGGTACCTTTAGATGTAAGATCAATTGGCTTCATCTTTGAGGGGCCAAATTATCAATGAGCCACTTATATATCAAATGGTCTTTTCTAAACTTGGTTATCTAGTATGTCCTGGGGATAGCAATAGGATATAACCATAAAATGTAACTTAAAAATCTAACAAGAGAGATAGACGTATTTTTTGTAGGATCCTCAGTCTCATTGCGATTTACGTTTTTTTAGCTGGTCTCTTTTAAGATGGTTATATTAGTTTAACTGTCGAACAGGTGAAATACTACTTGATATAGATAGATGGCACGAGAGAGTTGGTCATTTATCTATTAATTTGATATGTTTCCTTTACTTCTCCATTAAATTGTAATTTATATTGTCTTTTAAGTTTCGTAAATTTTTAATCACAGAGTATTTTTATTTATACATATCTGAGATGTTAAATATTTTGAATACATCGAAAAGATCAATACTTTGTCTTAAATATCACAATTTAATAAATTTGAAGATCAATGTGACTATCACTCTGATTGGTTCCAGACTCGATTTAAATGAATATATCGAGTTTCAGTTTCCGTTTTGTTGATTCAATACCATCTTTAAGGACGAATTGGGTTCGAGATAAACTGATAACGATGCCATATCTCATACTCGTCTCTAGATGATAAGGAAAATGGGCATGGCCTAGTGAAGTCATTCATGATTATATATAAGTTGGTGACATATTTCATGCTCTTCTTCTTTTTATTTTTCTTGTGCTTGTTTGTTGGCTACTTGTCAATTAAAGATTAATTTCCAATTTTTACGGCTTTAATTGGTCCAAAGTTACACGCGTTAACATCGTCATTATATAGACTTTTAGTTGCTCTAAGTTATTAAATCAAGGGTTAATTTTTACGTTAAAGATACTTAGTGTGATTACGATTTATGTGTACCAAATCCGAGGGGTATTACCTGTATTTGTGTGACTTGTGAATGTGGAACTTGTGATTTTTTTAATATTTCCACAATTCCACATTTCCACCTGTTTTATTAGATCACAAATTCTTATTTCAGACGGACTAATTCTGTCTGAAAAATAAGACGGGATTATGTTGTCACTTTTTGATAAAATGTAACAACAGCTTATATCAACTTGTTTTCAATAATGGTTACATCAAACTGTAAAGTGGTTACAAAATCCCGTCTTATTGCTTCAGACCAATATGGTCCGTCTGAAACAAGACCAACTGTTTATTAGATTGCATTATCATATGTAAAAAGTAATTTAAACCCTCTCCATTGCATTATCAAAATGTTATGTGTACAAATGGACCGTGAGAATGTAACAACATTTCTAGAATTATGGAGTCCTTGCAAAATGCAATGTAAATTACATCATGTCTTGTTTAAGACATAGCGACCAGTCTATAGTAAGTGGGGTAAGTGAGGTTATTCCCCCACTTGTCCCGCTTGCTTTCTTATGATGTTTCTTATGATGAAACTTGACCCGTCTAAAAACCCGTCTGAAGCATTTAGACAGACGGTCCATCCTGAAACGAGAATTTGTGGTTAAAGGAAGTAAACATATTGGTGAGGTAGACAAGAAGTGGAGAGATTGTATGGCGATGGAGTGATATCAAACAGTGTGGGCCCGACGAACGGAAAATAGATATGCCTTCCTCAAGTAAAGTTAAACTCCACGTGGCATTGTTGCGGGGTTTCTAAACACGTACCCTTCTCAAATAGTCTCTATATTAATGATTGATCAATAAGTAAAGGACGAATATGATCTCTAACACGGATGGAATTCGACCTCATAAATTAACGGTTATTCTTAGTTGTGAGTTGTGACAAAACTAATATGTAATGTCTCATAACTCATAAGCATATCTTCCTTTAACTGATTGTAAGATGTCATAAACTTGTGATGCGTATGAACGGAAATTTATGTGAAACTAATTCAATATTGAATTCGATCCATATGAAGTCATGCTAAACTGCAATTGGAGTTAATTTTACTTGTCTTTAAATGACTCGAGATTTGTAGGGTTGAAATCAGTGACGGAGTTACGATTTGAACTTAAGGGGGCAAAAATTTTTAGGGTGAGGAGGGGGGAAAATGATTAGTTACATAAAGTACATTTGAAAAAAAATTGAAAAAATTAACTAAAATTTTCAAATTTTCAACCGCCTGGTGGGGCGAGCTCTCCTATTAGCCCCCCTAGCTCCACCCCGACTGAAACATGTTTGATTCAATATAAGTAAAGTTGAATTACTCGATTTGGAAAGTGATTCATCCCAAAATAGCCTTGCTTGACCACTAATAGCTTAATGAAGTCATATCAAAATATGTACTTCAAGACAAAAACCATCATAACCATAAGTCCCATGACCTTTGAGGCCGGTATATATAATCCGGTTTACCATATAGTAATGACAAATCGAAAACCGATTAGTCTACAAAGTATTTTTAGTTTCAAAATGATCTTAACCAATTTACAAATTCTCATTTGTGACGGGCATATCCGTTACAAGCTTATGACGAGTCGGATCTCTTCTTACAAGGAGGCAAGTGAGAGGGCAAATGAGAATTTATTGGATCCCACTTGACTCCTTTTGAGAGGGGATTATTCGATATGTCACAAGCTTGTGACGGATATGGCTATTACAAGTTAGACCAACTGTAACCGATTTAACCGTGAAGATGACACAACCAAACTGACTCAACCCAGCACAACTTACCTATATATCAAAATCGAAAAATTCTCACGGTACCCCCAAGTTTGACATTTTGCCCGAAATACCCAAATGTTTTACCCGAAAACCTTTGAGTGACCATAACTCGGGTTTACAAACTCGTAAAATGACAAGTTTTTTTTTCAAATTGTTCATCTTTTCGAGAACTACGATTTGAAAAAAAATTAGCGAGTTCTGAACTCGTTACCAAGAGATATGGCCACTCAAAGTTTGTTCGATAAAAAAAACTTTGACCTACAAAAACTCTTAGCCACGGAATCCAAATACGACTAAGTTTTTTTTCAAATCACAGCTCTTGAAAAGATGAACGATTTGAAAAAAAAAATCGTCATTTTCCGAGTTTATAAACCTGAGTTATGGTCACTCAAAGTTTTTCGGGTAAAACTTTTAGATATTTCGGACAAAACGTCAAAGTTGAAGGGTACCGTTAGAATTTCCGTATCAAAATTTATAATGCATAGAACAACAATACAAATACAACACGTCTAGAAAGCTAAGAGAGCATATGATAAATTTCAAATAGCGGGACACCCGTGAGGTTCTGTAAGGGAAAGGGCGATATCACAAACTCAATCACTTCACCAAACTAAACTACCTCCACTTGGCATGGCATACCTCCCCCAATTCCTCCCTTCCCCTATTTGTGTTTCATTTTTGTCCCTTCACTTCTTACTCTTCGAAATACTGAAAACCGTGTATTACGCTGCAATTTGGGCTGCTCGAAAGGTCGTACTGGGTCACGTTTTATTATGTCTTACTCAGTACGTAAAAACTAAAAATGGTTTTAAAGTCTGGTACTCCAATTACATACACATCAAGTCTTGCCCGTCGCAAGCTTGTGACGGGTCAAGCTCCCCTCACAAAGAGCAAGTGAGAGATCCATTTATCTCTCACTTGCCCCCAGTTTCTCTTTGTAAGAGGAATTTAATCCGTCGCAACCTTGCGACGGATCGTCCCGTCATAAATGAGAATTTGTGTTACTTTTAATCATTAATCATTAATCATTAAAAGTGAATGCTCTTTTCTCCTAGTCTTTGCAGCTCATACAAGTAAATAACAAATTCTATTTAGTTAAGTTTAATTTGAATAAGAGAAATTCATTTCAAAAGAATGAGCTAAACCTTAATTTGGAAAATTGTGTCATACATACAATTGTTATGGATAAAAGAATACTTTTTATAAAAGTTAACTGTCTCACATTATAAGACCGTCTCACACAAGACTTACTATTGTTTTATACATACAATTGTTTTATTTTGCTGCATATGGAGAAGAAATGACAATCATTGCATGCGTATTTGGCAAAATTAGTAGATTAATGTTGAGAAATTACATGTCTCGTAAAGTGATACTTGTACATGGGACGAAGTACTCCATATAAGACTTACGGAATACTCCCTCGTATTCTCTAAAATCTTCCACATTTCCTAAAACGATAAATTCACTAAGATCTTCCACTTTCCTTATTTGTCTATCATTTGTGCTTACAATAAAGTATGACCCCACATTCCCTCTTCTACTTTCATTTACATCCACATATCATCATACCACTAAATATTTGTCCAAAACTAATGTGGAAGAACGTAGTGAATAGGAGGGAGTATTTCGTATCATTGTAAATCTCCTTTATATATAAAAACTGAGTTTTTTCTAGCCTTCCTATTGGCTGGAAAAAACTCAACTTTTTCCCCTCTTTTCATGACGGGTAGGACCCACCGAATAATAACCATTTAATTTACTTCTCTCATCCCCTCTGCATTTAATTATTCTCTCTCCTCCTCTCTCCTTTAATTTGAAACATTATTGAAACATTATAATATGATGACAAAGGATATAATACATGATATTTATGATGATTGAGATTATATAATATGATATTTACATATAAAAAAATCAAGTCGAAAAAAAATGCATTCATAAAAAAAATGGGAATTGGAATGTTATAATTATTATATACAAAATTACAACAATAACATACAAATACAAATTTTTACAATTCAATCTCATCTTATAAATAATACAAATGTTTCGGGTTAAAAAAAACTAAAAAAAAACATATGAAACATATAGTTAAAATATAAATATCACGCACAACATTTTGAGGCTCGGGTATTATTATTATTATTATCATAAAAGAAGACGGATTTTTGAGAATAGTAGCAGTTTTTAAAAAAAAAAACGTTTTTGAAAATAATATATATAGTTAAAATAAAAGTATACAAGTTAATTTAATAAAAAAAACATAATTTAATAAAATTTAAAAATAGGCAGATTTTTGAGATTAGTATAAGGTTAAAACAAAACTTTAAGGATCTTCACAATAATATATAGATATTGATACCTGCATGGATAAGTGAATAAAAATACCAACACATGCAATTCTGGCGTTATAATAATCAACCCAAATTAGCCCATCATATTTTATAAAAATAATCAATTTATATACATTAATATAATTAATATAACTTCAAAATCAAATTAAATTATAATTATTGGTATTTAACATGTTAAATTAATTGCATTATCGTTTTGCCTTTATCAGGTTCAATTATATTTTTATCATTATTTTGCCTCTAACATGTCAAATACCTTGATTCAGTATAATTAATATATTCATATCTTATATATTAGCTTAATGAAGACGACAATTTTTGCGTTTGTTATTACGACCCGTGCAATATTGCACGGGGTTAAAACTAGTAAAGTTAATAAACACGGAGTACTCATTTATATAATCAAACTTATTATAATTAGTGATTTGATTAGTGTGCACCCATGAAATGTCTATAGATTCAAATATTCAAAAGAAGTGGATAGTGTTTGTAATATCCATGAATCTATGATTATTTAGTCACTACACTCAGTAATCACTTGTCAGTTGTAATTAAAAGTGCTGATTATTTTATAAAGTATTAAGATGTATGACTCATTGTAGTGGCCACAAGATTCTTCTTTTGACTCTCTAAATCACAAGAACTCACAATGACTCATCACAAATTCACAACTCACAAAACACAAATCTTTGATGGTATCTTGCTAAAATTCGCATATTTTCCATCATATTATACTTCGTATAACTTAGCGCAAATTAAAGCTTTTATAATACTTAGCTCCTTTAGACTAAACAAAAAAAAATACTTACCTAGATATGCAAGTCTTGTGATTGGTTGATTGAACCAAAATACAGGGGACGCATAACGTCACTATTAAAATAACAAATGCTATTCATAATTGTGAGACAATGAATAGTAAGGTACCCTTGACTTACCATGTATTTGAGTGACATTTAAAAAAATTCTAATGACGTTATCATTTCCCAAAACATATATGCAACAAATCAACAATTGTCCACGTAACTAAAGATGAAAATGAATTTAAAAGCCTAAATCCTCTTGAAAAGACAAATATTGATAGTTTATACTATCATATACTCTCGCTTGTGACCGTTTTTTCAATAGTACATGTTAATATTACGTTATTTACTATACAATAACCCTCGCTTGTGTCCGTTTTTTCGAAAAAAAACCTCTCACAACTTCTCCCTATTTGCAGCTTATGAGAGGTCCTTTTGAAATGACGAAAAATGTCCATCTTCAATGAGAATTTGTGTTTTCAGTAATATCAATGTTAATAGTTATCACATTTATTGTATAAATACAATTTCATTGATAGACCATAAACAAGAAAAAAAACAGCTCAGTTAAAATACATGATACGAAGTACGTATTGAATTTTATTTTCACGGCCTAATTTAATATAAAGATGAAAAACGAGTTTATGTTTAGATTTTCTGAACCGAAATATTTTACTCATCATAGTAAAATAATCATAGTAAAATAATTAGTCGTCAAAATAAAATTAAACTTCGTATCATTTATTTCAAAATACTCTTAATTTCGGGATTAATCAATCACCAGTTTTTCATAATTAACCTTTCATTTTTTTTTTGAAAGGACGTCCTTCTTTAAGCTTTTGTACCATTAAACTTCTAACCCGTCTTTCAATCCACTAATAAAAAATGAAAAATTATGCTACAATATATATTCTGAAAATTATGGTGTAGCAAAACGAGTATGACCGTGTGAGTATTAGGGCTGAGCAAAATTATACGATATGGTTTTATTATACGTATCCAATACGATATACGGTTTCAATTATGCGGATTTCCGTTTATCCGATACGAATTTCCGTATATACGATACGATTTTTAAAAAACCGTATCGGATACGTAATCGGCAAAATTAGAAACCGGATATACGATTTCCGATACGGTTCTTATTTTTAATAGAAAATATTAAATTAAAATCATAAAACCACAAAACATCACTCAATCTTATTACTTTTATACATTTTTATGTTATTTACTCTTATACCATTTAATACTATTTTAAGTCATTAAGAAAAATCATAAAATCACCCACAAAAATGAAAATAAGACATTAAATTACACTAATTGAGTTGAAAACCGGATACCGTGTATACGGTTTACGGATATAGGGAAAAACCGGATATACAGAAACCGTATACACGGAAAATCCGTATCGGATAAGGATACTAAAAAATGAGATTTTGAAAACCGGATATCCGATACATTGTATATAATCGAATGAGAATAATAAAAAAACATTGATGCTGCTTCTCAAAGAGAGAAAAAAGGAAAAAATATTGATATTTTGTTCCATTTTATTGTTGGTTAGTTGAGATCTTGAGACTGCCATGCGTAACTATAGTGACAGTGGCATAAATGCATAAGTATAGACGTAAGATGTATTGTGAGTTTAGTGACATTTTATAAAGAGTTCAATTTTGCACGTTGAATTTGCACATTTAATTACAATTGTCCTTTGTATTGCACTACAATTACACAATGCAATTCCACGTCCAAAAACTTTTCACTCAAATTGGTTTGAAATTAAAATAATAAATGTTGATGCATCGCGTAGGCTTTTGTACGTGAGATGTGCTTATAAATTCACGGCACTTCATTAATTGCTCGTACCGATAAGTATTTAGATTAACTGAGAAGGGGTTATTCTAACTTAACCAGATGTCATGTGTTCGAGTCCTGAGAATACAGTAGTGTTAAAACTCATGAGGGGAAACTTTACCGCCCTAGTGGTCCTACCTGGCTCGAATTTGGATTAAAACTAAATGGTAACCAAGCCAAAAGAAAATTAATTGCTCGTCGACATAAGCAATTTAATTAAAGGCAGTTGTTGTACTCTCTTTGTCTCAATTACTTACCCGTCTTTGATTAACATATCCCCCAACAGATGAAATTTTCGAAGATTTTAGTTATATTTTTGAAATTTTTTCAAATATATCTTATATAATTATTCGTTGGTTCTCCTGTAATTTTTCGCCCCCTAATTTCAAATCCCGACTTCGCCACTGAACATACCCTTCCAAGAAATATGAAAGGCAAACACATAAATGTGACAGATGAAGTATGTTTTAGGCAAAAAGGATTATACATCGGATGTAGTACCTCATACCTTTTCACTTTTTGAGTTTACACATATTTTTTCCGAGTATATACAATTTGCAAGTTATATAATATAATAATTTTTTGATGGAAAAACTCAAAATTAATTTAATTTATAAGTATAGTTTTTTAGCAATGTAGTATTTTTTTAGCTTATGATTAACTAAACATGCTCACAAAATTTATTGTAAAAACTCAAATTATTTAACGTAAAACTCAAAAAGTTTTTCATAAAACTCAGAAATTAAATAATCAGATGTATTACCTCTGATGTATAATCCATGAACTGTATATTTTACATGTATAAGGGATATGTTTTTCATTAGGTGAATTAGGTATGCAAAAAATTAGGTGAATTTAGCATGCAAAATGCCCACTTATAATAAAAGTCTTGTTTAATACGCATTCTATTCGTCTAAAGCTTAACCTGGTCAAGTATATTTAGTGGTGGTAATAAAAACAAAATTTGGTATATTTTAGGCAATAAGTGGGGTGATTTGATATGTATTTGAACCGTTTTAAGCTTAAAACGGATATTGTCGGTCTGAAATGAGAATTTGCAGAAAGTATATATATGATGTTCTTAAGGTCAATAGGTAGGTCATGACCTTGCTTGGTCATGGTAATTACATAGAAAGATAATCTTATGACCTTATTTTGTTAATTTGTGACCAAACTCATATATGGTCAGTTTGTGACCTTGCTTGAAACAAATTGACCTCCTTTGTGACCTCTTGTGTGTAGCATTTCTATTGGTTGAATATTGAAGAAAAAAAAAAGGGGGGCATATTTTGTTAAAAGTGTTTATTTAAATTTTGAGGATGTCAATTTAAATTAGTATATAAATTTTTGGCCCATTTTTTTTTTTTGCAAATCGTTTATTTAAATTTTCGTCGATCAAATATAGTCGTTGGATTAATTATAATATAGTCGTTGGATCGAATATAGCCGTTGGATTAATTATAATAACGGTTTGTACAAATTCATGGCGAAACTCGTGATTGTGCAACTCATAACGCGTTGAAAAATGATCTTATTGAGCATATTTGACAAAACTTTCGTAACTAAAAGAGGCTTTTAATGCGTTTCTTATTCAATGTTTTTAATTTTTTTTTAATTATGTATGCGTTATTTTATATGTTAAATTATGTTTTTCCAATTTTTTTTAATTGATAATGAAATATTCTAATCGTTTTTCGAAATAATAAAATTGTTATTCAATATTTTTTTCCGTAAAGTGTCTCATGATTAACATAGCCATAAAATATTGGGGTGTTTTTTATTCAATTAAGATATTTACAATAATAGAAAAAAAAAATTGATTTATAAAATGTTAGAAAAAATAATTAGAAAAGTAAGAGAGAGAAAAGTGGGGTAGAGAATGTGGAAAATGATTGGGAATGATGTGAAGTGGAAAATGATTGAGCTGATGACCTAGGTCATGACCTTCTGCTTGAGAGGGTAAAGGTAGGTCAAGATAATTAAGGTGAGATTAATAGTAAAATCAGGTCGCGACCTAGTTAGCGCGACCACTGCACAAACATGCCTAGTATTAATTAAAACTATAAATAAGTAGTCTAGATCCCGCGATACCACATACAATAAGTCAATAACATTGTTTTTTCTTCACAAATATGTGACGTTTCATTAATTGTGTGATTTGTAACTTTACCATAATAAATTAATAATCATGTTTACAGTATACCTAAACGATTTAATAATACCCTGTAATCTATATACTAATATAAATTCCGTGCAATGCACGGTACATATAGATGTTACTTTTAAGTGAGTTATACTTATAGATTTTAAATGGAAAATAGTTTTTTTTAAAAAATTCTCATCCTAATCACATTTTGATTTGAGAAAAATAATTGAAAAGATATAATAATTAACCGAACAACTAATGATATGATCACTTTGATTTTTTAATGAAAAAAGTTTATTTAACATGAATCGAATTGTATCATTTTATAAATTTTACAAATTAGTTTAACTATTTTTGTAGTTATGAAGCTAGTAGTAATAGTTTATAATTTTGTTTTATACAAAACATATAGTTTATATTTTAATGAAAATAATATCGTTGTTTGTAATGAAAATATTACTGTTTTATTTTATGAAAAGTTTACCTGTAAACGGATCACATTTACCTGTAAACGGATCACATTTCCCCTTCTTAAGCCTTAAAACGACAATGAACCAATGTAAATAAAACTTACTAATTAACTAAATGATTGAGACCTAGAGAATAACATTCATAACCCTTTTTTTTTCATGTCAAGTTGTTCTAAAACACGAATACATCTGTAGTGCACATTAGGGCTAGTCAACCATTCTGCCTGAGCCGTGCCACACTAGACTGGCTGGACCATGAATCGGCCCAAGGTAGGGGGCGTGTCTAGAGGGCCCGGCAGTGGTGGACCCGAAGAGGTGGGTTAAGGGGCGGGCCTAGTTTAGGTGAGGGTTGGGTGGAAACGAGCCCGGCCCGGGATGAAAGTAAGTCGAGGTCGGGCCGGGTGAAAAATAGCCCAATGGCCGGGCCGGGTGAGACTGCCTTGGGCATAATTTCCTAGGAGTATATGACCCCCACACGCCCTCTATAAAATTACCAACACCCTTTCTTCATTCTCCACATTTCTTCCATCTTCTCCCCACTTAACACCAATCAAACCAATTTTGATTTCCCCAAACAAAATCACAATAATAATATTCCTTTTTTATTATTTTTGATATTATCATTATCAATAATATATTATAAAAATGGAAAGTTTAACCCTAACAGGGTTATTAAAAGAAGTCGCCGGAAAATTCCCTACACGTCGTGCTATTTCCGTTTCCGGTAAATATGACCTCTCTTATAACCGTCTTCACAACCTTATCGAACTTGCCGCCGCCCGCATTTCCGCCGCTGGCGTTAATCCAGGCGACGTTGTCGCCCTCACCTTTCATAACACCATCGAGGTATTTAATAAATTTATTGTGAGACCGTTTCATGTAATATATTTTTTATGTAACGTAACGTTCCCCAAAATGATGCAATTGTTTGCGACCTGTCGGAATAGTGCCGTCACAAATGAGAATTTGTGGTTTACATTAATACTCTATATTCCATTCTTTCATTTAACTAGGAGTAGTTGTTTACGTATTTGATTAAAATACTCAGTCAAAATAAGTACTTCCTTTAAAAGAAAAAAAATTATTGGGTTATCTGTAGGACCGGAGTACTTACACCTATTGCCTTTATAATATCAACAAGTTTCCTTGTGACGGGTATATCCATCACAAGCTTGCGACGAGTCAAATATTAGCCATGGGTAGATGAGACAAAACAGAATGCTACTTGCTAGCTACTCTGCTTTAGTCTTATCTACCCACATGGGTAGTATTTGACCCGTCAGCAAGCTTGCGACGGATATGCCCGTCACAAATGAGAATTTGTGCTACAATATTCCATTTGGTAGATTTAATTTACTCGGAGGAACCAAGAATTTTTCTAAAAGATAATGAATGACCGAGACGGAAAGAGTATTACTCGTATTTTGTAAGGAGCCCAACTGCATTGCATTTGATTAAAATATCAATACTACTCACCCCGTTCCAATCATTTGTTTGTCTTTGATTCAAATACTCCTTACAAAGAATAAAAAAAGTCAAACAAATGACCGTGACGAAGGAAGTAGTTAGTTGTGTTGGGGTCGCAAATAAGAAAAGTAAAGTATTGATATTTCTAATATTACGTCTTAAATTTCGGTATGTATTGAATACGATTGTTATTTGTGAAATCTAGGCGGAGTGATTTGTTGTTATTGATAATTTCGAGGGGAGTGGTCTTCATCGTTTGATAAAGAAATGAGACTGGGAAATTATTTAATCGTGTATAGTACTGGGAGGGTGTATTTTCTGATAATTAACGATTGGATTCGTATAATCGTTATTGATAATTTGGTTATATACGTTTGCTTTTTGGGCACTATGAATAAGTGAGGATAATCTGTATTACAACTTCTAATATATAATATAAAAGATAGTTATGTGAGATCTTGTTTAAATTGTCTTACCGAGTACAATACTAAAATCAAATTTTTATAATTTTTAATAATATGTAACTAAAGATATAAACAAAATAAAATGAGCATTGACATACGTGATAAAGCAAACGTATACAACCAAATGAAACGGAGGAAGTAGCAACAAATGAGAGACATGAGATATTATAAGCCGTACAACGGTCTTATTTGAGAATTGGCGGATGATTAATAATAGCCTAAAAATGTTGCTGCAATAGTTGGTTGATTAATTTATATACTTGTTGCTGGATTTTTGCTGCTGAATTAAGTGATTGACTGTATTGTATCTAATTGGTGTCGTGATGAACAGTTTGTCATAACATTCTTGGCGGTGATTCGAGCCAGAGCAACGGTGGCGCCACTAAACATGGCCTACACTACTGAGGAATTTGAGTTTTACCTCTCTGATTCAGAATCAAAGCTCCTTATTACCTCCACAGACGGCAACAAGGCGGCGGAAGCTGCAGCTTTAAAGCTCGGCATCTACCATGCCACGGCTTCCCTCTCCTCTCCTGACTCAGACCTTTTTCTCACCTTAAAGGACCTAGATTCGGCCTCTTTTGAATCGGCCTCCTCATTGATCAACGACCCATCTGACGTGGCACTCTTCTTACACACCTCTGGGACCACCAGTCGTCCCAAAGGGGTCCCACTTAGCCAACTCAACTTGCGCTCTTCTGTTAATAACATCAAATCGGTTTACAGGCTCACTGAGTCGGATTCGACTGTGATTGTTCTCCCCTTGTTCCACGTTCATGGGTTGATGGCTGCGTTACTTAGTTCACTCGGAGCTGGTGCAGCTGTGACACTTCCTTCAGCCGGGCGGTTCTCAGCGTCGTCATTTTGGTCAGACATGAAAACGTACTCTGCCACGTGGTACACGGCCGTGCCCACAATTCACCAAATTATCCTTGATCGACACCATACCAAGCCAGAATCCGAGTATCCAGCTCTTCGGTTTATCAGAAGCTGTAGTGCGTCTTTGGCGCCCACTATTTTGTCACGTCTTGAGGAGTCGTTTGGGGCTCCAGTGTTAGAGGCTTATGCCATGACAGAGGCAACCCACTTGATGTGCTCAAACCCTTTGCCCGAGGACGGACCGCACAAAGCAAGTTCAGTTGGGCGACCTGTGGGTCAGGAGATGGGGATATTGGATGAAAATGGTGTGGTTCAAGAAGCTGGCTCTAAAGGAGAAGTTTGTATTAGGGGCCCGAATGTGACAAAGGGGTATAAGAATAATCCGGAGGCAAATAAGTCAGCTTTCCAATTCAGGTGGTTTCATACGGGTGATGTTGGTTATTTTGATGAGGACGGGTATTTGCATCTGGTGGGGCGAATTAAGGAGCTCATTAACCGTGGAGGTAATATGTTCTGACCTTGCCTCTATAATGTCATACCGTATAATAGTCATGTTAAATGCACAAAAACTTATGTTACATGGTTGCGCATTTGAAATCAACCATTAAACCTAGAATTATATGAGTACAAAAGGAGTTTGGCTGATGTGTGAGACTAACTCGTTCCATACGAGACTCACTATCTTACACATGTTTTTCCTCTTGTTTTGAGTACCATGATTCATGTCTGAGTTGGCGTTCAATTGTATGGTAGGTGGTTGAGAGGTACTTGACTTTGAAATTCAGCTAATTGAATCCGTAAAATAGGAAAAACCCAAGCAAAGAAAGAGTATTTAATTACTTTTCAAATTCCTATGTCGTTATTAAGAACGGTCAAATCCAAGGTTTAAAACTAAAGTATCTGTTCTCACAAAAAAAAATAGAAGGTTTAGATCAATGGCTTGAAGTGGCAAAGCATAAGTTCATATGTTTTCGATGGCAGAATCTTTGTATCAGATCATATATTTTCTTGAAAACAATTAGAAGGAATAGTGTGTCGTGTTTGGCTTGAAAATTGAAATGGTAAGACATAAAATCCATATATTTTCTTTTCATTGAAGTTGAGTTGAACTGAAAGTATGCACTAACGAAGCAAAACATAGTGTTTTTTGTTCAACTTAGTAATGTTCCTGTAATCGCGTATCGGTTTTGATTGTTTCTTTGATATTATTCTTCTCTGCATACTGTAGTCCAAAGAACAGATGTACTGTAATCTGTTTATAAGCTGTTACAGCTGTCCAGAACAGTAGAAATCTTTCATGTGTTTTGGGACTTGGGTTACTCTGTATTGTTGGAATACTCTGTCATGTACAAAGACTGATTACCAGGGTTTCTCAACTCAACTGCTTAAAAAATTCACGTCATTCTCGACATCCTGATTTTTAACCAATATAAGTAACACGCGTTTACTCCATTTTCTTGAAAATTGCTTATTGATCGTCCTATCACATAGCATTCTGTCAATGGAGTAGTTTTCTTAAATGGACTTCATTTAGGTGTTGTCATAATGCATGATCTGAATAGAACTATTGATGGTTTGAAAGTGCCAAAGTGGTAAATCTAATCACGTAAATACCATAGTCTGTGGTTGGCCAACTATACTCTTAGCTGCAAATTCGTTGCTTGCGGTTATTAAATTAGTTCACTTCTTCATCCATGATTCCATGTCGGCCTGTGGAATTTTGTACCTGATTTGTTTCAATATTAAATGTGTTAACTTTTCAAGTTGGCTAAATTAAAAATCTGATTTGTTCGGTTGCACTCTGTTAACTGGTTGCTTTCAGGCGAGAAAATTTCACCTATTGAAGTGGATGCAGTGCTCCTATCCCACCCAGGCATTGCTCAAGCTGTTGCTTTTGGGGTCCCAGATGACAAATATGGCGAAGAGGTTAAATCCAAAACCTTATTTCTTTGCTTTATATCACACTTAGGTCTTAATTAAAGTAAAGTAAACAAGTTGCCATCTTTTGTCGTTGGACGTCGATTTCCACAAATCACTATCATTCCAAAAATTGGATTTGCATAAGTTGGAAGCTTGATGCATTATGTTGATAGTTCCTGGGAATTTAAACGCGAAGCGTGAGTAATAGGATAAATGCAAAAACAACTAGAAATCGAGTCTTCTATCTGAGTTCTATTTTCGTTGGACCTTAAAATGTTTGCGTGGTGTTTTCTTCATCATTCATGTGCAATTGGGCACGATGGCGATGTTTGCTCTGTTTGGTTGTTCTTGTAGCTTATTCTTTTTCTTGCGGGTGGAGAATTACTCATTTGTTATCACTCATCGTCAAGCACTTGATAAAGAAATTAGAAAGATCGAAAAGTACCCTTGTCATTCTGAATTATTGTTTCATATAATAAGAAAAGTAATTCATCCACTATACTTTTTGTATGCACTTTATTTTACAGTTAATCATCTAGTGCATTTTACATACTCCGTATGAACTATGAAACTTGAGTTAGTTTATGAGTTTGAAACATTGTTCCATGGTATGTTGAACTGCTCTGCCGTGTAATATTTATTGTACTGTCAAAAATGTTGATGGGCTATGTTACTCAGACGTGTCCAAGTGTCGGATTCAGATATTTTGTTAAAAAAACTCTAGTTTCTTGCTTAAATTGAAGCGTCTGAAGTTCCAATATTACTTTAAGTTTCAAGTCTCAACACATGGCCCACACGGGTACACAAGGTAATATATAGCAATAAGTCTTGCTTGTGACGGGGCGACCCGTCGCAAGCTTGTGACGGGTCTAATCCCCCTCACAAAGAGCAAGTGGCTAGGCAAGTGAGGGGATCCATTTGCAACCCAATTGCCCCCCACTTGCTCTTTCTGAAATAGATCCATTTTTCAATCCATTCGCAAGCTTGCGACGGGTAGTTCCCTTCACAAATGAGAATTTGTGAATATATAGTGTCGTAAGTTGTAACGTAGTTAATGACGTTGCTTAAGACATGCATCTATTTCAGAATGTTTTCCCCCGTACTTTTGGGATTGAAAAACCTAGCTACTAGGACTCATTATAGATCTCGGTGTATGATGATTGGATACTTATTGATGTGTGTGTCCTATTTGCACAGATAAATTGTGCCGTAATCCCTAGAGAAGAGGCAAAGATGGACGAAGAAGACGTGATAAGTTTCTGCAAGAAAAATTTAGCTGTATTCAAGGTCCCTAAAAAGGTTTTCATTACCGACTTTCTACCGAAAACTGCCAGTGGGAAGATCCAGCGAAGAATCGTGTCTGAGCACTTCCTCGCCCAAATCTCAACTGCTAAAGTCCCCAAGTTCGGGGCCTAAACAACGAAGATGGAGCTCCATATTTATCACGATGCTCCGAGTTTAGACTCGTCTTTTGGGCAGTTCCCTGTACATATAATACTATATACATGGCATGGCAGATTTAGGTGATAAGTCAAATAAAATGTTGTATTTCTGGTGCTACCACTTTGTAGCACCTCTTGACTTTCAGCCTAAATTACTTATCTCTGAGAGAAAATCATATGTTGTTTTGTATTATCTGAAATAGTCATTCTTCAATTATTAGATTTTATTATTCACTTGGACGAGTGAGTTTTAACCTTTTTTTTTTAAACTCGACAATGCCAAAAGTATACTACCGTTTCAGTTTGATTGATGCCAAAATTTCAGGCGTATGCGAAGAAATCCGTTTAGAGGCTTGAAGTGGGTCGATCCGTAAACTCCCACAGGCCACATCTTCGCATAGCCTGGCCTTCCGCTTCTTCAATCTTATCTCAAACGAGTATTTGTTCTCGGGTAAATCGTGTCATGCAGTGAAGAAGAAGAAACAAGGATCCCAAGTTGTTAATCTTGTGCATTGAGACAGAAACAATGTGATGAGGTTCAATTCAAAAGAGGTGTACGAGCAACTACAATGGTTGATCATTTTGAACTCTCGTGTAAGACCCTCCTACAAAAAGAGAATAGCCCATGTTAACATTTTATTATTATTTATATTTTCATTTTGTTTTAATAACTCGATATTCTATGATGAATACTTTACTAATATATTTAAATATTTGCAAATTATTAATATATGATATTAGTTTATCAAAATACAATATTTTTTTCTAAGTTTATCAATTAGTTTATTTGGGCATTTAGTTATTGGGTTACTTGTATGTATAAATTGATCCTATATGTAACAATTTGTGTTTTGGTAGGTTTGGATTTCCAAACTTAAATAGGTCATCGAACTTATTTGTCAACATGGACACATCACAACGGCCCACTAACTCTCATTTTGTTGTAAAACTAGCCTTTCATTTGGCCCAAAAACATTAACTATTTTCATTCAGCAGTTCTCATGTAGGACCGTCCTATAATATGACTGACCCAAAAGAAGAGACGCCCAAAAATAATTTTCTTTCATTAACTATTTTCTTTCATTTTCTTTCAGCAACTCTCATGTAGGACCGTGCTATAATTTTATTTTAACATCCCGGCATTTTATGATGAAAATTAACATATTTAGATGTACAAGTTATTAATATACAATTTTAGGTTATGAAAATAAAATATATATTTACAAATTTATTAAGTAATTTATTTGGATTTTTGATTAATAGACTAATCTTATGTGAAAAATGATCTTATACAACAATTTGTGATTTTCTTTTTTATTAGCGACACATCTATAGAACCGTCGACAATATAAGACTGACCAACAAAGTAGTCCACAATTAATATTTAATTATCTGTATATTTTAGTTTATTTTAAAAACCCGATATCTTATGAATAATACTTACATATTACATATTTTAATATGCAAGTTATCAAAATAAAATATTATATTTTCAAAATAAAATATTTTTTATAAGTACATTATATAATTTGGTTGGACTTTGTGTATATAATGGTCCTATACGACAATTTTTGTTCATTTCATCGGAAGGATTTTTTATAAACGTAAAAAAAAACTAATGAGTGGGAGAAAATATGAAATGATTTCTGCGATGATATTATTAACCACCTCAAACTTGTAATATTAAGATTTCACTCGATCATATTGTTCCAAGCTAAATAAAATCACCCCCAAAATTTTCATATTTAATTTTTTTTTCCTCAAGTCAATTGATAAAAATAATTACAATCATAAGATAAATTAATTTTTTTTAAAAAAAGTGGGACGTGCCTTGTATAACCTTAGACGTGGAAACAAGAACAATTCGTTGTAGACATGACACCTTTTTTTTAATTTCATGGATCAAAATTGTTTGATTTAGTTGTTCTTTAGTTGTTTATATAATTATATTTGTCTTAAATTATAATTATTTTAGTTAATTAATCTCTATTATTTATAGTAATTGTCCGCAATTTTCTGTTCCCTTAAAAACTCACCCTCTCATTGTTTGCCCTTTATTCAAGGATCTCTCTATCTATTCCTTCAATCCTCAAATTTAATTTCTCTTTGTTCTTCATTTCTCAAGACTTCTCTCTTGTTCGATTGTATCACATTGTTGTTACGAAACTATAAAAAATGGTATGTGTCGTTTTCTTTTACGATGATTGTTCCATGTTAGTCGATCATAAATCATTCATGTTAGTTGAATTTAAATCATTTCTAGACATTGTTATCGTTGTAACCTGCATGACGATCAATGTTAACATGACGATTAACAACAAGATTAATAATTGTGCATGTTCTTTTTTGTCAATGTGATACAATAATTGAATTATCGTAATCAATTACTCCATCCGTCCCATTTATTTGTTTACCATTTTTATTTTAGGTTGTTCCATACATTTGTTTACCTTTCTATATTTGTTTATCAGGAAAGTTTTCTATGATTAATTTAATTTTTTATAAGACTATTGTCTACCTGTTATCTACAAATGAAAATTACAAATGCTGCCCATACGCACTCTTTAATTGGTCTTTGTTCCAAAAATAAAGGTAAACAAGTGATCAGAACAGAGGGAGTAATTTTGATCGATTTGAAAAGAGTACCACTTTCACATTTTTGCCTTAATGCCTTTTAAAGTCCTAATGAGTGCTCGTCCCGTCCCAATCATTTGTTTCTATTTTTATATTACAAATTGTTTTAATCGGTAATTTGATCATCCAATTACATTATTGTCTACTTGTCATGTAATGACACTGCCCACAAATGATTCCCTCCCATCTCGTTGATTTTGTGTCAAACAGTAAAGGTAAACAAATGGTCGGGACAGACGGAGTACATATTAACCGTCATTTCCTCCGTTCTATAGATAGGTTGCTTAATTAGTTGATTAATTAAGTTGTAATCAATTCTCTATGATGTCAATTCTTAATCATCTAATCTTAATCATGATCCATAACAAGATATTCATCATCTTAATTGCTATTTACAATGATCACGTAACCTGGTTCAGAAAGACGTAATTTCATATTATTTGTCACCTCTGAGTCTAAGTAATTGCTTCATTTGAAATCGTAAAATATGGGGCAATTCCAGAGAATCGGAGGTATGTAATAGTATGCATGTTTAAACCCGATAAGTTAATTAGTCTCTTCTATTATCGTCCTTATAATTTATGCCCTACAATTTATGAGAAAATCGTTGATTACCATGGTCTTTGCTAGGCAAATGCGGCGTCAGGGATGGCAGTGGAAGACGAGTGTAAGGTCAAGTTTCGGGACCTAAAGGCGAAAAGGAGCTACCGCTTTATCACCTTCAGGATCGAAGGGCAACAAGTGGTGGTGGATAAGATAGGAAGCCCTGAAGAAAGCTATGAAGACTTCACAAACTCTTTACCTGCTAATGAATGTCGTTATGCTGTCTTTGATTTTGATTTCACCACCGATGAGAACTGCCAGAAAAGCAAGATCTTTTTCATTGCATGGTAATTTTATTCATCAATTTTAAACACTCATCTGTCGCACTGAATTGTTTACATTTACGTTATTTTACGAGGGTAAAATAAAGCAAACATAAACTATTATATAGGGTAAGACTACCTGTGCACTTGTGGTACGTATTTTAGCTATAATCTTTGAAATGGTAGGTGTAAAACAAGAACATATACAAACTAGCTAGCTATATATACCAAAACGTCTTAATATATATCGATCACCTGATCGCAAATTGATTAATAATGATGAAAAACATTGAAGTGAAGTAATTTGTTGTTCTATATTTCTATTGCACTAATAATTCAGTCCCGTAAAACTTTAATTTATGTTTTAGACCCTTATCCTAGAGAAATTATTGGTCTTGTGTAATACGGAGTATTGTTCCCGTTTCATGTAAAAATATGAGCGTCATCTAATAAAAAATTACATGTCTTGTGTAAGACTGTTGTATGATAATAATTCTTATTATTGCAATAGTTGGTTAAGTCATCGTCAAAAGTCATACACCGGTCATTTATGCTTTTTTTATAGTAAGAAAAATTCATGTAAAAATATACTCCGAATTAGATGAGATTTCGAGTAATCTTAAAATTATTTGTGGAATATGATAAATAGGTCGCCCGATACATCGAAAGTAAGGATGAAGATGGTATATGCAAGCTCAAAGGATAGATTCAAGAGAGAGCTTGATGGAATTCAGGTTGAATTGCAAGCTACTGATCCAAGTGAGATGAGTTTTGACATCATTAAAGCTCGAGCAATTTAGACAACCTTAATTAATCATCTTACTTTATCCTTTAATTTGCAATTACTCTTATTTCTCTTACTTATTTGTGTTTACAATTGTTGAATTAATGTCTTTTTTATTTTAAAAAATTTGCTACAAGGTTTGTGTTTATTAATTTAAATTTATCTAGAAAAAACAAAAGGGTTTTAAAGATTGGAATGTAGTAGGACATAATGTAGTTTTATGCACTTTTAAGTATACATGGCTGTCGATTGATTTTCTTTGGCTATGAAATCTTGGTTTTGATAGCAATCATAAGCTCTTTTTATAATGTTCAATAGTCGAAAAATTCTTGTGTTTTTCAGAAAGACCGTATTTCTTACACCTAAACTTTTATAATATTTCGTTTTGGTTGTCCTTTTTTAGGGCTAAGGAGGACACACGAATTTTACAAAGTATTTAGGCTGTGGATGAGTTTGAATAGTTGGGATAGGCATCGTTGTATTCTAGCTTTTCTAATGTGTCTAATTATATCGATTTTGGATCACCCAAAATTTGAATTCTATCAGATTGGGTTTCGGGTTGGGTTCCTCAAATCGGCTCATATTTTGCCAGCTACGGACTCTCACACAATACACGGCCAATAGAGAGTGTCATTCTAGTGATCCTACTATAGAAGAACGGTTTTTTAAAATAATGGTCAAAATAAAGTATCTGTCGTTTTGAGTTAGTTTTGAAAGTATTTGTCAAAAAGATTTTTACGTAAGCCCGGTTTTACAAAACCTGGAACTTGGAACAAATATGCCATTACCATTGACGTGTCTTTAATTTTGTTTTTTTTTTTCAAAAAAAAATTATTTTCAAAAAAAAAAAAGTAGACGCGCCATTGGGAATGACGTGTTTCCTTCACAAAACTCGTAATTTCCAATGGCGTGTTTGCTTTAGTCCAATTCTATAACTTTGCATTTTCCTACTCACTAGAAACACGCCATTAGTAATGGCGTTTTTGTTGTGTGTTTTAGGTTTTGATAACTCAAGCCTACGTAAACTTCATTTTGACAAATACTTTCACAACCAAGCATATTTAAATGAAAATCAGAATCTACGTAGACGACATTTTGACAATTATTTTTGATTTTATAACGTTATGGGCTTGAATTAGGTAATTGGTTAAAGTCTATGTTTTCGTCTCCCTTTAGTTTGCATATCAAATTTGAAGTGCACTTGTGCTTGTAGAGTTGTAGTAGTCCATGTTTCCCAAGCTTCTTTTCTCAATATGGCACTTGTAATCTTGTACTCTTGGAGTTCGAACGCGTATCTTAAATGGGTCACCGCAAATAAATTAAAGTAGATAAGAATAACCTAATTTAGTTCAAAATAATATAAGACGGATTAAATTCTCAAAACTCACAAAATTATACTTCCTCCGTTCTTATTGATACATTTAGTTTATACATTGATGCCCGTTTTCTTAATTCTTTTGTTCATATATTTAGTTACATATTACAAAAAATTACTCCCATGTCGTCCATGGACAATCATTTATTCCTTTGATTAAACTTTCCCTTACATAAAAGAAAAAAAGACAAATAATTTTTTTTGTTAATTGAGCACACTATGTTACGGGTGAGAATCGAACCCCAAACTTCATGGTTGAGATAAAAGTGTTCTTATCACTTGAGTTATCTCGTGTTCTTAATTCTTTTGATATGTAAGAGTGGAGTAAGTTGAGGAGACATGTACGTTAGCGTTCCTAGCGTTGATCCTATTTGTATGAAGGTATATAATTACATTTATTCTGTTCAGCTACTTTTTGATCATAGTACTTAAAAAAACCATTATTTTAGTAGTTAAAACTAATCCGAAAAAGAAAAAAAAAACCAAGATATGTACTTTAAAGAATAGGTAACTGGTATTTAGTCGAGATGGAGCAAATAATAAATGCGATAATTAACAATTTAACATACTTAGTTAGCTTTAGTTAGCTTGATGGTTAAGTTAGATTGACAATTAATTATCGATGCTGGTTAGGTCAAGAAAATGTGTACGTGTGTTATCCTCTTAAAGGCCTAAATAATGAATTTTATTGCCCATGTCAAGTGTTTAGTTGGTAAAGTAATGAGAGATAGTACTCATTACTCGAGTTCAAACTCCGCAACATTAAAATGGCCCTCGTGATTTTCTCCGTGATTTTCTCCGCACAAAAAAAAAAGGATGTTATTATAGTTTGATTATCCCATTAATTAGTTTTCCCCTATGACTTAAATGAAAAATCAGAAAAAACAAATCCTGTGATTAAGGGACTTCTAGGAAGGATTAGTCTTCATCAATGACTTAGTAACAACACATTGGTATTTTAAACCTTATATATCGTGACAAATATACAACTGTTTTGTCATGGTATACGTAGTCATCCTTAAAAAAAATGAGTTTCTATATATTAACCTTATATTATATCTTGATGAAAAATTCTGGTGTTCTCTAGGAGAACCGACTCCTTACACCTAAGGTATTATAACATTTTTTATGTTGCTCATCCTTTTGGTGTAAGGAGGATGCAATAAATTTTCTTAATATACTACTATTTATTATTTAAATAATAAAATATACTCTACCCTAAAAAAATAATAATTTTTAATTATCAACCTTATATCGTGACTACCACTATTTAAATCATATAGAACATACCTAGTACATCTGATAGTGTACTCGCTGTGTTTTATAATAAATTTTTTGAGTTTTATTTTAAAGAATTTGAGTTTTTATTAAAAAAATTTTGAGTTTACTCACTTATACATTAAGGTTTAAAGTACAATATTGCTTAAAAATTGTACTTATAAATCTATATAATTTTGAATTTTTCCAATTAAAATTTATTACTTCCTCCATTCATAACCAAACACATTGTTTTCTTTTACACGTTCTCAATGCACATATTAGAACGTAAATATATTTAATTCTACATTGTAAAAAAATATAAAAATTTGATAGTCTTATTGTACTTATGATGACGAATAAAAAAAAATCTCACATGACTATATTTTTTCCTTATATAATACAAGTAATATTGAAGAATTTTTCCGCTTATGAATAGTGTTAAGTGAAAGATGTGTTTGATTGTATATAACTATATCTGTTTTAAATACTCCAAAAAAATACATGTCAACTCAAAAGTTTAAAGGGTATGAGCCATGAGGGAATACAACGTAATCATTTTTTCCAAAATTAATGACATTACTATCATCAATTCAATCATTCATATAATTTTGTTTTTTCAATGGACATTTCAATCAGGTAATGATGAAAAATGCATCAAATTACTAAAGAACTGTTACGCAGTGTTACCAGAAAAAGGGAAATTAATAATAAGCTGGGTTTGAAAATTTTCGAGCCCCTTTCACATTTGTGTGAGCTGAAACTCCCCTTCACTTGGCGCTATTTTGCACCCGACACAACCCCGTGTCGGGCCAACTGCACGCTATAATTATTGTATGAAACAGTTTTACAATGTGACAAACCCTTTTATAGGTCTGACACCATGTTAAATGGTGTAAACGGGTCTGGGTCACACCCTAATGGAGAAGAGAGAATCCGCTTTATAAGTTAAATGAAGTTCTACTCTAAAACTAATTGACAATAGAGGGACCAACTAACCTTTAATTTATTAAAATGGTAAACTCTTTTTTTTTATCAATGTGGGACGAATCAAATGATATGAAAATTGAATTTACTTCAATTATTTCTATTTATTTATGTTATAAAAAAAAGATTGTTTCTATTTCGAATTGACAAAGACAGTAAAATTATTTCTATGATCAATTGGGCTGTGATGAATCATGATCCCAACTGCCAAATCAATCATACTTCCACTTTTCAGTATAAAATTGCTACCTAACCATCTATTAACGAATGATCATTTTTGATTGTCTTATATGAAATCCCAAAGATAAAGACCTTGTAAAAAAATATATTCAAAACAAGGTGTGTGTAATACTAGTAAAATCTTATGAGATAATATCTCTAATATATAAGTCCTTTTAATATCCAATTGACAAGCATAAATTTTGACTTTTAAACCCCATTTTTATTTGTTACGAGATTGTATTAAATGGCATACTCACAAGATATTTTATTTTGACTAAATGAGAATGAAGTTCATTTCTTTATGAAATAGAAACTTGGTTTTAGGAAAATAATAAATACAATGTATTTAATTTAATAAACTGAAAAAGGAAAGAAATTCTTTGAACAAGTACTAATAATAGGATATAAATATAATATTTAACTCTCAAGTCTCAATCATCAACTTAAAGATTTAGTTGAGATGATTCACTACATAATAATTTATTACATTTGTTTATGTGTAATTTAGTCACCAATTACGAAGTTAATATCAAATTTGGGAGTTATTAAAAAAACCCAAATTAAAGACTGTATTTATCATTACCCTTTTATTTATCACCGATTAGTTTTAAATTGTACTTTGTATCTTTTCGAACTTATGAGATGATTTATCTATGCTTTTTATATGAGTTGAATAAAATTAATTATAATGAAATAATTATTTACTCCGTACTAGCTTTACTCTTGTAAATAGGAACGTCTAAGGGCATATGGCGGCCGGTGCGGTCGCATAGGACCCTTGGTTTTTTTAACCCTGAAACTAAAGTAAATAAAGCATAAATAAATATCGAGTATTAAAACCTCAATGAAAGTTAGTGTTTCAATGATTAACTAGTTTTTGAACCCGTTAAATTCACGGGTGTGTTTGAGTTTAATTGTCTACGATCATGCGTATACGTAGCCTTATTAATAGTTCATGTTGACATTTTTGTTGCTTGCATTGCGTACATCGGCACACAAAGCTGTTGCACGTGAATTGTATTTCATGTATGTTGGCAAGTAGTAGAAGAACATATTAATATTCAATTTCACGTTAATTAAAATATTAGCTGAATAAGTAAATGTAATAGTGTATCAATGTAACATGTAACTACTTAACTGAACATTGAAAATTGTGAAATAAAATTAATCATGTCAAGTGAATAATTGATACATCTGTAACTCATATTCATCATAGACCAAAATTTTCTTATATTGTATATAATAGTATGAAAGTACGTAGCTATAAATACAAGTAGTGTAGTCTCACGACTTTAAGACTATTGATATATAACTTTTAGAATATTACGACGATTAACATTTTCATTAAAATGTTAAGTTTTCATTTTAGCGCCAAAATTTTAAGGTTAGATATGTAATTTTTTATGTAATCTTATTTAAATTAAAATTAAACTCTTAAGTAACCTAATAATCTTATTATCAATAATAGTTTACATCAAAATAATATATTTAATACTAACCCAATTAACACTACATTATCTTCATCGTCGATAATTACGTTTTTCATCTTATATCGTGCTCTTCATCTACTTCGTTTTACATCTTCCGAAGAGACGGATTAAGTATAATGCACACAAGCCTTGACGAAGGTCGAGGAAAAATCAATTGACCCAAGTTATTAAAACAACGGCTTCATCACAATATCACATCAACATACATGTATAGCTACTGCTAAAACCATGATAATTTCCCAATTTCCCACTAAACAAACATTGTTATTGTGAATTAAGGGAATACTAATTTTGCTTATGCTTTTGAACAGGGCCAGAAATACCCATTAAACATAATATCCTCTTCACCACCACCACTTCCACCTCCAATCCAACATTCATATCTCCTCTTACCCAATTTAACCCCTTTTTTTCTTCACTTTTACCTCCAATAACCTCTTACTCTCTATATGACTATATCAACCCAACATCCACTCCCCACAACCACATTACCTCTCAATCAACACAACTCCTCCACAACCTCCAACTTCATCTTCACCTCCATATTCAACCTATCATCTCCTAATTAACCTAAGTCGGGATAGATTGAGTGAGGTCGGAGGTGGTTAATGATAATTGATTGGTTTTGAGATAAGGGGGCTACAAAATTGGATGTTAATTATTTTGGCTATGGAGTATGAGGATAAGAATGAAAATGGATAGATAAGATAAGAGCTTAAGTAAATTGGTTTTTGAAGGGAAATGTAAAAAAAAAAAATAGGGGGAAAAAGGAGAAAAAAAACAATTAACTAAAAAGTTCTGTTAGTCAAGTGATGGAGTTTGACTTTTTGACGTCAAAGTGCCTTTGGTACCATGCGACAACCAAAACATAAATATAAGGTACCCCTTGACAAAAAATAAAATATTAAATTCCTTGGTGCGAACGAACCTAGATATTAGCTATTCCCTAATAACCCATTTTAATATAATAAAATATAGCGTGTACATCCCCTAGAATTTGACATAGCTACCCACTTACAATAATAACGTTATGATCACAAATTCGCAAGTGAAACTTGTTGCGTTATGATATGGGCTACTACCTACTACACTGCTATATAAACCCTAGCAACTCCTAACATTTTTCTCCATCTTAGCAATCACCTCCTATTAATTCACTCTTATAAATTAAATTTCTCAATTTTGTGTTGCAATCCTCTAGAGTCGTAAAAATGAGTCTAATGAGCCGCCCGAGCAAACAAATGAACCATCCCACAGATGAGGCGGCTTCTTTAGCGATGTGCATGGCCTCATGGTCAGTGCCATCGATGATTTTTAAAACTATACTAGAACTTAAAGTTTTAGACATAATCCAGACCGCTGGACCAATGGGCCTACTATCTCCTTCGGAGATAGCGACCAAACTACCAACCAAGAACCCTGAGGCCCCAGTGGTATTGGACCGCATGCTCCGTCTCCTAGCCAGCTTTGATATCTTGACTTTCTCGGCTAGGGTCGGGTCTGATGGCCGGCTCGAGCGGCTATATGGGCTTGGGCCCGTTTGCCAATTCTTGGTTAGTAATGACGACGAGGTTTCTTATGCTGCGTTTGCTGACCTCATGCATGATAAAATTATCATGGACACTTGGTTAGTGCAACTTACCACTTACGTAAATAATATATTTACTCTTATATAGAAATTATAAAATTAAATAGAAGTAACATTTATAAGAAGTACGGAGTATTTGTCGGTCTATATGTAACGGGTTAGGTCAGTTAAAGAATTAAGCTCATGTCTGTAAAGTCTGTTAATAAATAAGAAACGCACGCGTAATATCTTTGAGTGTCTAAGGAGTGTCCAAACTTTAAAAGTATTAATAAAATCTTAGACAAGGTTTATTAATTATCCGACGCATATTTCGGAGTGTCATACAGGTGTCGGGCACGGACATGATTTGAATTGTCTGTACTACCTAGATTATCGATATAAAGGCTATCATCATCCATTTTTTAATGATTTGAATCTATCTAATTAATATATATACTACTACTCCGTATTAATTACAGGAAGCATTTGAAAGATTCAGTATTAGAGGGAGGAACTGCATTTAACAATGCATATGGCATGGGAATATTTGAGTATCTTGGCACAGATTCAAGATTTTACAAGGTGTTCTTCAATGGAATGGATCATCATTCTACAATTGTTATGAAGGAAATCCTTGACAATTATCAAGGTTTTGAAGGCATTACATCAATTGTTGATGTTGGTGGTGCTACTGGACTTACCCTTAGTATGATTCGCAAAAAATACCCTGATATTAAGGCCATCAATTTCGACTTACCTCATATTATCAGAGATGCTCCGACTTACCCTGGTAAGAAGTATGTTTATTTCGATTAATCTCTGTAAAAACATTTTATTATGTATTATCTAGCTGTGATATCATTAATATTTCCCGAACTTTTTACTTAAATAGGGTTTAAATCTAAACTTTTTAAGAAAATAAGCTTAAGATAATAATTACAACCGTAATTCTTTTGATATGTAGGAGTGGAGCATGTTGCAGGAGACATGTACGTTAGTGTTCCTAGCGCTGATACTATTTTTATGAAGGTACAATTTTTTTTTTATTCTGTTAATTAAGTATTTTTTCGTAGTGCTTACAAAAAAATTTTTGTAGTTAAAACTAGTATGAAAACGGAGAAATAAACAAATGATCGAGATACTTTATACGGAGTATTACGTAAAAAGTAAATTTTTTTGCAAAGGTCAATAGCTTTAATAGTTGGTAAAGTCTTGAGCGATAATACTAATGATATGATGAGTTTGAACAAGCAGCTACAAAATCGTCCTTATGACTCTATTTACACAAAAAAATATATTATAATTTAATTAGTCCATTGATTACTTCTTCCATTTGACTTATATGTAAATAAAATCAAAAGAAATTCCCATGAGGCCACCATGATTAAAGAATCCTAGGACTCTAAGGGTTCGTTTACATAAATAAGTTAGCAACAACACATTTTTTTATTTTAAACTTTATCGTGACATACTACTGTTTAAATCTTGCAATATGTAGTCATCCTTAAAATTATGAGTTTCTATATATTAATCTTCTATTCTATCGTGACATACTAGTATACTACTTCCTCCGTTTCATTTAAATGTATATGTTTGCTTTTAGGACATTATTTATAAATGAGAAGAATATTTAATACAACTTCTAATATATAACATAAATATAGTTATTTGAGATCTTGTTTAAATTGTTTTACTGAGTACAATATTAATATCAAATTTATTTAATTTTGAGTAATATATAACTAAAGATATAAACAAAATAAAATGAGTATTGCCTTACGTGATAAAACAAACTTAGCTTATATAACCAAATGAAACCGAGGAAGTACTATTTAAATCATAAAATACATAGTCATCCTTTAAAAATAATGATCTTTTTATTTAATTCAATCACTCATAAAATTTTGTTTTCCAGTGGACATTTCAAACAGCTAACGATGAAAATTGCGTCAAATTACTGAAAAACTGCTACACAGCGTTACCAGAAGATGGAAAATTAATAATGTGCGAGTATGTTGTACCGGAGTTACCGGAGCATAGTCCGGCGGCTCATAACGCCTTCATTTTCGACGCGCTTACGATGACTTTTCCAGGTGGAAAAGCAAGGACAAAAACCGAGTTCGAGGCTTTAGGGAAAGAAGTTGGATTTGAAGGTTTTCGAGTTGTTAGCTATGCTTGTGATACTTGGATCATGGAATACTTTAAAAAGCATTAAATCTCTATTTTATTGTTGCTAAATAATTGAGAAATGCATTATGAATAAGGTTTATATTGTGTATGGATCTGTTTGGTCATCGAGTGCTTATAAAATCGCTACTTGTTAAATTAGGTGTACAGTTTACATATTCTTCTTATAAAACCGCTCTATAATGTTTCAGTTAATGTTAGTCGATAAGAAAGTAAAAAACACAAGCAAATACGAGGTACGTGATCGACATATCTAAGATGAATCAATCCATCTTATTACCGACGAGTTAGTCTAGCTCTTTAAGACATATCATTTTTGTCTGTAATAATAATAAGACGTTATTGTGAGATTATTTTACAGCAAAATGTAATTAATCAGTTTTAAAGCTATGTTCGGGGGGTTGAGTCAATTCGGGTTTTAGGTTACATTGGGATTTGGGGTGTTGTAATTCGGGTCAATTTCGGATCTCAGATCTGCCTTTTCGAGACAGGTTGATTTTGCCATATCATAATGGACTAATAAGAACAGCATGACATTTTTCTTGCCCAATGTGATCAATGTCGTACATATAGCAAACCCATAAATAAACCTAACATTATAGTCTTTCCGATGGTATATTAAAGTAATTTTTATAGACTATCGACAAAATATTACCATCTTGACATTTTTTCCCAACTTTATCCATGACGACTTTAAATTATTACTTTCTCTCATTTTCAATCCTTTAACTACAACAAATTACAAATGTATATAAATTAAAAACAAAAACAAATTTGAGAAATATTGTTTACACGGGATGATTACATTTAAGCTTCAACAAATGTCACATCTTATAAAAAAACTTCTTATCAATAAATAAATATAAATAAAATTCGGAGTGAACATATTAGATCCATGTATCCGGTGTGTAATTAAAGATCATGTAAAGGCAAAAAAATGGATTGTCATTAAAAAGGGATGGATTATAAAAATATTTATGTATACTTTATAATTATTTTTTGGATGACGATAAGGCGCCACCCGGTGGTATCGAATCTCGGCGCCACCATAATTAAAGAAAAATAAAAATAAATTAAATAAAATGTTTGTTTTTGTTTATGTGCCAAAATTATAAGGGTAAGTACGTAATTATACATATATATATATATCTATTTAACATTTATTCCATTAAAATAAAACTCTAACTAAACTAAAATTAATTTACTTGTAATAGTTTACACCAAAACAATTTAATCAATATCAAATTAATTTACAAAAAACTATCTTCATTTGTTATTACGTTTCTTCACCATTCTATCGTCTTCTTAGTCTACTTTGTTTTTTAACTAATGGGCACTTCATCTACGTACAAGACAATAAAATGCATAATCGACTGAGTTTGATGCCGAGATGAAATCGATTCCGGTTGATCCATCAGAATCCAATTTTTTAAAAACCGCTTCCAAACTAATATTATATAACAAAGTTTCGACATTGATTTGTTAAATGCATCCTTACCGAATATTAACATTCAAATATCAATCACAAAGTTTTTCATCTAAGACATACTGACAGCATTTATTTGTTAAATGTTAAATGGATTATTGAACTGGGATTTGGCGGGCACAAATGAGAAATGACAAACTCACTAGGAACTTGTTTGTTGTAAATAATTGTGATATTATAATCCACCTCAAAAATAGGCATAAAGTTAGGCAAATCCCACAGATTTTTTTATTTATTATTCATTTTTGTTACAAATATAACTAATTATGTAATACTAAATTCCTAAAATGCCCTTTTTTACTCATTAGTTTAAAATTTAAATTTTATGGGAGGGAATTGGAAATACCTATGTAATTTACTATAATAACCTCGGTGGCGCCAAATTTGAGAACCACCCGGTGGCGCCATCTCATTTTCCTTATTTTTTTACTAATTTTCTAAAACCATACCCGTATAATTTTGCAAGGATGTAAAACTAATATAAAAAAATTGGGTAACCTTATTAAATGTCATTTATACCTTTTTTTTTATTTTAAAGCCAATACAACAACCATACTCCTATAAATAAATATATATTTTAAAATATTCCTTATTTTTAAACATTATGAAATATCAATGATTGACATACAACCCATGCATTTTTGCACGAGCATAAAACTAGTTGCATATAAATGTTTTCCAAAAAAGAAGTAGATAACTTGACATGAAGTCATAAAGGAAAATATAGATAAACTCATTGGAATGATAATACAAATACTACGAGTAAATTTGTAACTTTTTTTTCTTTCTAAAACTGATTAATTACATTTTGCTGTAAAATGATCTCAAAACCACGTCTTATTATTGTTTACAGACAAAAATGATACGTCTTAAAGAGCTAGGCTAAATTTTAAATACTCCAAAAAATACATGTCAACTCTAAAGTTAAAAGGGTAATATATTTGATGTGTAATCCTTTTTCCAAAATTAATGACATTACTATCATTATTCAATCACTCATATAATTTTGTTTCTTCAATGGACATTTCAATCAGGTAACGATGAAGAATGCACCAAATTACTGAAGAACTATTACGCAGCGTTACCAGAAGAAGGAAAATTAAGAAGAAGGGAAGTTAATACTTTCTGGGTATGTTGTATGTACCGAAATTACCGGAGCAAAGTCTGGTGGGTCATAAATGCCTTCATTATCAACGCGGTTATGCTGACTTTTTCCGTTGCAAAAGCAAGGACCAAAACCGAGTATATATGAGGCCTTAGGCAAAGAAGCTGGATTTGTAGGTTTTTGAGTTCCTTTCACATGTGTGTGAGCTTAAACTCCCCTTCATTTGGCGCTATTTCGTACCCGACACAACCCCATGTCGGGCCAACCGGGCTATAATTATTGTATGAAACAATCTTATAATGTGACAATCCCTTTTTCTGGGTCGGATACCATGTTAAATGGTGCAAACGGGTATGAGTCACACCCCAAATGGAGTAGAGAGAGTTCGCTTTATAAATTCAATAAAGTTCCACTTTAAAATCAATTGACAACAAAAGGAGTAGCCTTTAATTTATAAAGTGGAAAACTCTCTCTTTTTTTTTTTTTTATCGTGAGACGAATTGAATGATCTGAAAATTGAATTTACTTAAATTATTACTATTTATTTATGTTATAAAAAAAAGATTATTTCTATTTCTAATTGACAAAGACAGTAAAATTATTTCTGTGATCAATTGGGATATCATGAATCATGGTCCCAACTGCCAAATCAATCATACTTCCACTTTTCAGTATAAAATTGCTACCTAACCATCCATTAACAACGAATGATCATTTTTTATTTTTGATTGTCTTATATGAAAAATTGAAAACCCAAAGATAAAGACCTTGTAAAAAAATAAATTCAAAACAAGGAATGTAAGGGGTTGTTTGGTTGAACATGGGAAGATGGAATTCCCGGGAAGATGGAATTCACATGAAGTTGCAATTCATGTGAATTGCATAAAATTGTTTGGTTGCCATGTGGGAAGTGAATTCATGTGGGAAGTTGCACTTACCTAGGGGGGCTAGGTAAGTGACTTCCTACATTATGTAGGAATTAGACTTCCATGGGAAGTTCTATTTTCCATGAATTGGGCAACCAAACAACATCCAATTTTATCAATTCATGGGAATTTCTACTTCCCATGAATTAAGATGGCAACCAAACAACCCCTAAGTCCTTATAATATCCTATCCACAATCGACAAGCATAAATTTTGACTTTTAAACCCCATTATTATTTAATACGAGATCGTATTATTATTTATTACGAGATCGTATTATTATTATTATTATTTATTACAAGATTGTATCAAATGGCATATTTACAAGATATTTTATATTGACTAAATGAGAATGAAATTCATTTCTTTATGAAATAAAAACTTGGTTTTAGGAAAGTAATAAATATAATGTATTTAATTTAATAAACTGAAAAAGGAAAGAAATTATTTGAACAAATACTAATAATTGGGTCGCGCATCATTTAGCTCATTTATCTCCTAGCATAAGCGGTAGATGGTTATGGTCGGACAATCTCCCACCGATTGCCCAACATGCTGTAATGTTTGATTTATCAGTTATATAATTGGTCACCTTAGGGTGGTTCTCAAAAAAAAAAATAATAGGATATAAATATAATATTTGATCTCTATCATCAAATTAAGGGTTTGGTATATGGAGTAATTTATTACATTTGTTTGTGTAATTTAGTCACCAATTACTGAGTTAATATCAAATTTGGGAGTTATTAAAAAACATAAGAACTGTATTTATCGTTATCCTTTTATTTACGTAGTTGCTAAATCCCGCACATAATTTTACTTTATCCTACACATTTTGTTTTCTTATTCCATCACTACCATTTAAATAAAAAAACGTAAAAAAAAAGTTTTCACTCTTCTCTCTCCCTCCCAAAACCTAAACAATTTGTAATAGTTTAATTTGATGATTGTAGATAGTAATTCGCGCGTAATACAATTAATTTATCCTTTCTATTAACAAGCAATTTTATCGATACTCGTCTTTTAATCTATTGAAGACTTTTTTTTGTTAAAATGGCAAATTTTCACAATTAGGGTTTGGATGGGTTGTTGTGTGATTGTGGGTGGTTGCAGATTATGCGGTGGTGGGGTGGTCGGAGTATTGACCGGGGGAGGTCGGCGGTGGGTGACGACAGGCGATTGTGGCGAACTGGCGATGGTCATGTAGCAGTGGTTGTAGGGCGGCAGCAATAGTTTTGAAGGCCTGTGGCGCTGGGAGGAGCGATGGAAGACGTTGGCGTGGTTGACGATGGTCGCTTCAGAGGGTGGTCGACATGAGGTGGCTGGTGGGGCGGCAGATGGGGAGTTAGTGACTTAGTCATAGGTTTCTGTTCTAGAATTTTTTGGGTTTTTGAATTTTTGTTAACAATTTATCTCTTTTAACCTGTGAAAAATGGGAGGGGTAAAGCTAGAAAAAGATGAAAAAAGTGTGTAGGATGTAGTAATATGTGTGTTGGATTTAACAACACTGGTGTACCCTTTATTTATCACCGATTATTTTTAAAAAGTACTCCGTATCTTTTCGAACTTAATTATGAGATGATTTTTTATGCTTTTTATATATAGATGCAGCTAAGCCACCTATATGATCAGTTGAATAAAATTAATTATAATGAAATGATTATTTACTTCGTACTAGTTTTACTCTTGTAAATAGGGACGTCTAAGAGCATATGCGGCCTATGCGATTGCACAGGAGCCCCGAATTTTTAACCATGAAACTAAAGTAAATAAAACATAAATAAATATTGAGTATTGAAACCTCAATGAAAGTTAGTGTTTTAATGATTAACTAGTTTTGCTACCCGTGAAAATCACGGGTTATCTCTGGATATCCTTTGGCCATTTTATAATATATTTTTTCTTTTAAATATGATGTAGTAGATACAATGTGATCAATTGGTATCTCCATTTTTTTATTATTCGCTTTTTTTATTATTCGACTTAAAAATAAGTAGGCGTTAGAAATATTTGTTACCAACATGCCATGATAATTTGTCCTTACTGTTAAAATCATATCGCGATAAATAACGTTTAAGATCTTATAAAAACTTTCGAAAATTGAATCAGAATAACATTATATTATCTACGTTATGCTCTTTTATAGTTTGACTTGTATGCTAAACTATTTAGAGTTATAATTAACATGTACACAATGGCTTATGTTTTGTGTTTTGTTGTTTACTTTATTACCAACCACCATTTTTTTATAAGTCAAAATAAACGGAATTTGAAAAAAATACCATGTGTGAGCAATAATGTATTAATATGGATAATAATGTATTGTTTGAATGGACAAAAGAAGAAGAATATGGTCGTATAAAGTCAAGGCAAGGGATTCGCTTTATAAATCTTGAGATCGATACAAAATATTAGAATATGAATATAAAACTCGATTATCAATTCGCTAATTAACAACGTTGCCGAGTGTTAAACCCCATATAAGAAAACACTAATACGATCATGTTTATCCATTAATTCTTATGGCTTGCGCGAGGGTACTTGGGAGCGGGGACCGGTATATTTAGTCACAAATTCTTATTTCAGACGGAGGTATCCGTCTTAAGCTTAAGACGGATACCATATTCTCTCACAAAATACCCATCAAAGGTGAGTGGAGAGCACATGGGGGGAGCCCACCTTGTCCCCTCTACCCATTTCCTCTCACAAAATACCCGTCTTAAGATCCGATCCGTCTTAAGCAAGACCTACTGATATTTAATTACTTGTACCAAATATCATCTTATGTCTTACATAGTTAAGAGCAATTCACTACACCAAAGTAGTATTTAACGAAGTAAACCATTATTGCTCTTAAAATATATTTTTATATACACATAAAATGTACAAATGCACAACGTATAAAGAGTACAATTAATAATAATACATATTACTTTGAAAAGGTGTCAATATTTTAATTGAAAATTCATGCTTTCATCTAAGTTGGTCAATTCCAATTTCACCATCCTCTCTTTGGTCAAGTTATATATCACTTTGTAACTAATTGTAATTACATGATCATAATAAAATTATCATAACTTACAAATTTTTGCTTTCACACATAAATCCATGATTGGTGTGAGCTATGATGATTAGTCTAATTTTTACACTTTATTCTCGTTTCCTTAGAATGATCGTTTAAATAATATAAATGATATTTTGTAATAAGATAATAATAGCAAATGAAAAAAGGGGCGTAATAGACTTTTTTATATTATTTTATAGATTATTTTTAATATTTTTTTTTAATTTAACATGGAAATTGTACATCACAATGTGTCATCCTTTAATGTAGACTTTTTTATGTTATTGTATATATATATATGTATAGATTACAAAGAGTTGGTAAAGAAGATGTAATAATGAGCATCAATTCAGATATTTAATTTAAAATTAAGTTTTTTTTGTAAGGTATACAAAAAGGCAAGAAAAAATGAAATTACAACAATTATGTAGATTTCTTATTATTTTTTATTAATTAAAAAAGTGACATGTGGCAAGAAGTTGAGATGTGACACATGTCACTTCAATGGAGGCTCAACAAGCCTTTTTATATTATTGTAAGATAAGTTTATCTTTATTCCTTGGAATCGTCCAAGTTTAAAACCCAGTACCCACATTAATGCACTAGTTTTTTCGTTGCTTTTACAAAATATTACTCCCTCCGTTCTACAATATAAGTCGTTTTAAAAAATATTAAAAGTTTCATTTTATAAGTCGTTTGGCATTTTTCGATGTATTAAATGTTATTTTAATTTTTCAAAGCACGAACAACTATAACTAAAGGTAATTGAAGCCATTTTATTGGTGGAAGAAGTTTGTTTTTTAAACAAAGAACATTTATAATAATACAACATTTTTCAATAATTTATTAACTATTGTGAAATAATCATGAACGACTTATATTAGAGATCGAAGGGATGGAGTATTATATAAAATGTTACATAGGACGACCCCATCTTTAAATGTCGCACATGAGCCTCTAAATCTCCAAAACAACCCTTCCAAAAAAACATGTGTGAAAGGGTATATGTTACTAATCAATTGAATAGGAGGAAGTACAATTTATGAACCAAATGAGGTAATCGTTTCACACAATATATCTGTTAAATGATAAATCTCATATATAAAGGGTAACTCATAGATTATTACTCGCTCCCTACAACGTTGAGCTGAGTAATGTTCCCTCTTTTCTTTTTATTAACTTAGTTAAGTGATGTATGTTCTCTATTGCTTTATTTAAAAACTTTAATTTTGCCTGTTCCTATTTCAAATGCATGCACAATAATAGTTTTTGTGTGGTTTAAGTTCACTTTTTTAATTCTTGTACCCAAAAGAAATAGAGACAATACTTAAATTTGGAGAGAGTACAAATCTATAATTATATAAAGATGTCATGAAACATGTACCTTAATTTTAATATAATAAAATAAAGCGTGTATATCCCCTAGAATTTTACATAGCTACCCACTTACAATAATAACGTTATGAACACAAATTTGCAAGTGAGACTTGCTGCGTTAGGATATGGGCAACTACACTACTATATAAACCCTAGCAACTCATAACATTTTTCTCCATCTTAGCAATCACCTCCTATTAGTTCACTCTTATAAATTAAATTTCTCAATCTTGTGTTGCAATTCTCTAGAGTCGTAAAAATGAGTCTAATGAGCCGCCCGAGCAAACGAATGAACCATCCCACAGATGAGGCGGCTTCTTTAGCGATGTGCATGGCCTCATGGTCAGTGCCATCGATGGTTTTCAAAACTGTACTCGAACTTAAAGTTTTAGACATAATCCAGACCGCTGGACCAATGGGCCTACTATCTCCTTCGGAGATAGCGGCCAAACTACCAACCAAGAACCCTGAGGCCCCAGTGGTATTGGACCGCATGCTCCGTCTCCTAGCCAGCTTTGATATCTTGACTTTCTCGGCTAGGGTCGGGTCTGATGGCCGGCTCGAGCGGCTATATGGACTTGGACCCATTTGCCAATTCTTGGTTAGCAATGACGACGAGGTTTCTTATGCTGCGTTTGCTGACCTCATGCATGATAAAATTATCATGGACACTTGGTTAGTGCAACTTACCACTTACGTAAATAATATATTTACTCTTACATAGAAATTATAAAATTAAATAGAAGTAACATTTATAAGAAGTATATGTCAGTCTATATATAACGGGTTAGGTAAGTTATAGAATTAAGTTCATGTCTGTAAGTCTGTTCATAATCGAGTCGGGTTTAGTTTTCTGTACAAAAATTACCACATGGACACGCTGGATAATTATTAGAAGTGTCCATACTATCTAAATTATCGATATAAATTTAACTACTAGACTAGGTGATTTCTGTACAAAATTGATTGTTATAGGCTATTCACAATTATATATTCTCATTTACAACGATAGTAAACAAGAATTTGTGTAATATTAAATGCCCCGTTTTATCACTGCGGTAATGTTTATACAAATTAATGATAAAAAACACCTTAGGATTGTTCACTAAAGATTTGATAGATTTTTCTGAAATGGTACAAATATTAAGTTAAAAATGTATGATAATTTCACACTTATACATGTGTAATTAATCTTAAATTTAAGTAATTATACCTTCTTTTAATTCCTTATATAGGTAATCCTAAAGGATGTTATATATAGAGCCCGCAAACAATGATACGATCCGAAAACATTACACGAACCCGACACGAAATTAACGAGTTTGATTTGAGGTTTAATGACCCATTTTTGTATGTGGGTCGACACGAACACAACACACGATTTAATTGAGCCGGGTTTAAGTTGAAATATGAAACACGAACCCGACACGAATGACTCATTTACCAAAGAATCCTAATTTTTATATTGATCCTTCAATAAATGAATATAGTTACACTTTCCACATAATTGATGTGATGACACGAAACACGATACGAACCCGGCCCGAACTTAACAGGTTAGGATTGAGGCTCGATACATGACCCATTAATATATGTAAATGGCATGGGTCGACATAAACCCGATGCGAAATTTAATTGGGACGGGTTTAGTTAAGAATTCATGACCCATTTACCATATGAGACGAACACGAACGGCGACATACATGAATAACATGACGTACCCGATCTGTTTGCCAAGTCTAGCTAGTCATACATCATCCATTTTCTAATTATACTTTTTTTTAATCCTTATATGCACTCTTAAAGGCTATCATTATCCATTTCTTAATGATTTGAAAAATCTAACAAAATATACTACTATTAATTACAGGAAGCATTTGAAAGATTCAGTATTAGAGGGAGGAACTGCATTTAACAATGCATATGGCATGGGAATATTTGAGTATCTTGGCACAGATTCAAGATTTTACAAGGTGTTCTTCAATGGAATGGATCATCATTCTACAATTGTTATGAAGGAAATCCTTGACAATTATCAAGGTTTTGAAGGCATTACATCAATTGTTGATGTTGGTGGTGCTACTGGACTTAGGCCCTGTTCTTTTGGACTTAAACCCAGCCCCTTTAAGTTCAGTTCAGCTCCTATAAGTTCAGTTCAGCTCCTATAAGTTCAGTTCAGTTCAGTTCAGCTCCTATAAGTTCAGTTCAGCTCTTATAAGTTCAGTTCAGTTCAGCTCCTATAAGTTCAGTTCAGTTCAGTTCAGCTCTTATAAGTTCAGTTCAGAAAAATTCAATTCTTACAAATTAAGTTTAGAAAAGTTATACGGAATATATTATTTATGAAAACCGATATAAAAACATTTGACATTAATTAGTGGAATGACATTTGGTCATTTGAAAAAAAGGTGGGTGTTAAAAAATATGCCCCCGAATGTCACAAAAGTATCAAATGTCTATTATTGTTTTATACATTCACACTCCATAATTTTATAAGGATGCATACTCTTGGAATCCCTACAACATGACGTGAATATTCAAGGAACAGTAGATTTGGGCATGTTTAATGATAAGCGGAAAAAAACCATGTTAAAGGTACGAAACAAGATAGTAAAAAATATTTGGCGAGGCAATAGATTCGTTGTTACGAGTGATAGTGAAGATAAAGAAGAAAGTGATGAGGAAGATGATGATATGGAAATAGATGGTTAGAAAACGATGTAATATGTGATTTTTTTTTTTATCGTAATGTAAACGTAGTAATCTATTTGAACAAACCAATGTACATAAATCGGAATTATGTTATTATCTTACCTTATGTTTTAGAGTATACTCTTTTTTATGACAGTCCTTTCCAAAAAATAAAGATACAGATAAAGATGATGCCAACGTAGAAATCTATTTGAACAAACCAATGTATATAAATTGGAATTATGTTATTATCTTACCTTATGTAATAAAGTTCAGTTTAGTAAACTTTAGATTCTATAAATTCTATTCAATTAATTAAAATTAAGTTCAGAAAAGTTCAGATCCTATAAGTTTAGGCCCTGTTCTTTTGGGCTGAATCGGAGCTGAACTGAACTGAACTGAACTTATAGGAGCTGAACTGAACTTATTGGAGCTGAACTGAACTGAACTGAACTTATAGGAGCTGAACTGAACTTATAGGAGCTGAACTGAACTGAACTTATAGGAGCTGAACTGAACTGAACTTATAAGAGCTGAACTGAACTTATAGGAGTTGAACTGAACTAAACTAAACTTATAGGATCTGAACTTTTCTGAACTTAATTTTAATTAATTGAATAGAATTTATAGAATCTAAAGTTTACTAAACTGAACTTTATTACATAAGGTAAGATAATAACATAATTCCAATTTATATACACTGGTTTGTTCAAATAGATTTCTACGTTGACATCATCTTTATCTGTATCTTTATTTTTTGGAAAGAACTGTCATAAAAAAAAGTATACTCTAAAACATAAGGTAAGATAATAACATAATTCCGATTTATGTACATTGGTTTGTTCAAATAGATTACTACGTTTACATTACGATAAAAAAAAAATCACATATTACATCGTTTTCTAACCATCTATTTTCATATCATCATCTTCCTCATCACTTTCTTCTTTATCTTCACTATCACTCGTAACAACGAATTTATTCCCTCGCCAAATGTTTTTTACTATCTTGTTTCGTACCTTTAACATGGTTTTTTTTTCCGCTTATCATCAAACATGCCCAAATCTACTGTTCCGTGAATATTCACGTCATGTTGTATAATAGGTATTCCAAGATTATGCATCCTTATAAAATTATGGAGTGTGAATGTATAAAACAATAATAGACATTTGATACTTTTGTGACATTCGGGGCATATTTTTTAACACCCACCTTTTTTTCAAATGACAAAATGTCATTCCACTAATTAATGTCAAATTTTTTTATATCGGTTTTCATAAATAATATATTCCGTATAACTTTCTCTGAACTAATTTGTAAGAATGCTTTTTCTGAACTGAACTTATAGAAGATCTGAACTGACTGAACTGAACTTATAGGAGCTGAACTGAACTGAACTTTAGAGCTGAAAACTTAAGGAGCTTAACTGAACTTATTGGAGCTGAACTGAACTTAAAGGGAACTCTGAACTGACTGAACTTATAAGAGCTGAACGAACTTATAGAGCTGAACTGAACTTACTGGGGCTGAGTTTAAGTCCAAAAGAACAGGGCCTTAGTTCAGTTCAGTTCAGCTCCTATAAGTTCAGTTCAGCTCTTATAAGTTCAGTTCAGTTCAGCTCCAATAAGTTCAGTTCAGTTCAGCTCCTATAAGTTCAGTTCAGCTCCTATAAGTTCAGTTCAGTTCAGTTCAGCTCCAATAAGTTCGGTTCAGCTCCTATAAGTTCAGTTCAGCTCCTATAAGTTCAGTTCAGTTCAGTTCAGCTCCGATTCAGCCCAAAAGAACAGGGCCTTACCCTTAGTATGATTCGCAAAAAGTACCCTGATATTATGGCCATCAATTTCGACTTACCTCATATTATCAGAGATGCTCCGACTTACCCTGGTAAGAAGTATGTTTATTTCTTTCGATTAATCTTTGTAAAAACGTTTTATTACGTATTATCTCGTTGTGATATTATTATAATTTCCTGAATTTTTACTTAATTAGGGTTTAAATCTAAACTATTTAAGAAAATGAAAAAAAAGAAAATAATTACAATCGTAATTCTTTCGATATGTAGGAGTGGAGCATGTTGCTGGAGACATGTACGTTAGCGTTCCTAGCGCTGATACTATTTTTATGAAGGTATATATTTTTTTGATTTATTCCTTTAATCAAGTACTTTTTCGTAGTGCCACATAAAGCTTATTTGTAGTTAAAACTAATAGGAAAACGGAGAAATAAACAAATGATCGAGATACTTCATAGTATTATTTAAAAAGTGAATTTTTTTGCAAATATCAATTAGTTTTATTAGATAGTAAAGTCTTAAGCGGTAATACTCATGACATGAGTTTAAACATTAACAGCATCAAAATCGTCATTATGACATACAAAAAATATTATAGTTTAATTAGTCCATTATTTCTTCCATTTGGCTTAAATGTAAATAAGATCAAAAGAAATTCCCATGAGGCCACCATGATTAAAGAATCCTAGGAAGCTAAGGGTTCGTTGACATCAATATCTATGGGAGGAGTCCTACGAATGCTAGGAATCAAAAAAACATTTATGGGAGGAGTCCGTGTATCCAAAGGTCACGGGCTCAAATCCTGGCAGCCCTTAATATCTCACAGACTCACAAAGTGAAAAACGTAAAATTAAAAGCTTTTGCACTAACCACTTTTCAAGCTCAATGTACATTCGAGTGAAAGGTATAATAGGATATAAATATAATATATGAGCCTTAACACATACTAGTATAGTTCTATTTAAATCATAAAATACATAGTCATCCTTAAAAAATAATGAAATTTTTATTTGATTCAATCACTCATATAATTTTGTTTTTCCAGTGGACATTTCAAACAGGTAACGATGAAAATTGCGTCAAATTACTGAAAAACTGTTACGCAGCGTGTTACCAGAAGAAGGAAAATTAATAATGTGCGAGTATGTTGTACCGGAGTTACCGGAGCATAGTCCCGCGGCTCATAACGCGTTCATTTTCGACGCGATTATGATGACTTTTCCAGGTGGAAAAGCAAGGACCAAAACCGAGTACGAGGCCTTAGGGAAAGAAGCTGGATTCGAAGGTTTTCGAGTCGTTAGCTATGCTTGTGATACTTGGATCATGGAATACCTTAAAAAGCATTAAACCTCTATTTTATTGTTGCTAAATAATGGAGCTGGTTGAGTCGTGTGAACTATAAAGCCAGCGTAATCCTTGTTAATTGAGTAATGCATTATGAATAATTAAGGTTGGTTCTGTTTGGTCATTGCATCGAGTGCTTATAAAATCGCTACTTGTTAAATTATACGGTTTACATAATCTTCTTATAAAATCGCTCTATAATTGTTCAGTTGATGTTAGTCGATAAGAAAGTAAAAAACACAAGCAAATACGGGTTATTTGATCGACATGTAAGATGAAACAATCAACCTTATTACGGACGAGTTGGTCTAGCTCCCTTAAGACCAAACAGATTTATCTAAAATAATAAGACGTGATTTGGAGATTATTTTACAGCAAAATGTAATTAATCATTTTTAGAAATAAAAAAGTTACAAATGTACTCGTAGTATTTGTAATATCATTCCAATGAGTTTATCTATATTTCCCTTTATGACTTCATGTGAAGTTATCTACTTCTTTTTTGGAGAATATTATATTAAAATAATAAAATAGTTATTTATTTTATTTCGATTCGAAAACTTTTGTGAACCACTTCCATAGTTACATACTTACATGTACTCCTGTACAAGTGGAGTTATTATATGTTGATCTGTGTAATACAAGCCTTGATGCGATGAATACTTGGTATAAGTCAATTAAAGAGGGTTAGTTACAAGTTAGTTGGCTAACCCGAGAAGTTATTATTTGTTCCAAGTAGTGCCTCCGTCCCGGTCAATTGTTAGAGGCTCTAATGTATACTCTCTCGCTCCGTCCCGGTCAATTGTTGTCCTTTTTCCTTTTAGGATATCTCAGTTAATTGTTGTCCATTCTATATTTGAAATGATTTTATGAGTAATTTGATCACCCAGTGTGGGACTATTGTCCATTTATCATCCACCAAGTGGAAGATGAAAGGACAACAAATGACTGAGACACCATAAAAAAGAAAAAAGACAACAATTAACATGGACGGAGCGAGAGAGTATATAGTAGAATCGTATTCATTGATATACGTCGTATTCAATGAAACCCACTGTACATGTAATGATGTAAAGCTATAAATTTGGCACGTTACATTGGCTAGATATATATTATGTGATCAAATATATGGTTGAATGATGATCTTGAAATTGAATGTAATTGAATTATTACTTAGTTCGAATCTATAAAGAGGATAAAATAATTATTGCATGATCAATTGGGGACGTGATGATATCATGGTCCCAAATTCGAAAACAATCATTCTTTCTCTATTCATTTATAAGTGCCAACTAACAATCCTTTATATATACGTTGTAGTAATCACGAGTTATCTGGTTTTATATGGTCTCACAGAGACAAAGACCTCAGATCATAAGATCTAAACAACCTTAGTTACGTTTGGAGGGGGGACCGATATTCCCTGATTATTTACAGAGTATATTATAAGGTAAAATTATTATTCGGCCGCTTGTCGCAATTATTGTCTTCAATACTCACCTACGTAGTTATTAATAATTTAAATCTTACCCTGTTATTGTTTCCTCCAAGATCGGCTACTAATATAAGTTCAAAAAAATGAGAAGGAATATCCACACTACAAGTTTATCATTATAATAGTTGACGTGTATATGAGGTAACTCCATTATTGCTAAGATTACGTATTAAATGATCTACTCACGTACAAATCACAATTATATGCAAGTATTTTCTATTGACAAAATGAGAAGGAATTAATTTTAGCACTACATTATAAATCAGAATATTGTTTTTTTTTAATCACCAATTAGACTTATGAAATTATTTCTGGACTTGTGAAATAATTGCTCATGTGCTACTTGATGTCACTTAGTGGCGGATCTCGAGGGATTAGCCAGGGGCGATCCCCCCCTGTCGGATGAGTTTTTCGAAAATTTTAGTTAATTTTTTGATTTTTTTAGTGTACCTAAAATCATTACTTGTTCGCCCCTAAGTTCAAATCCTGCCTCCGCTACCGAGTATAATATAATAACGCGTATACATTCTTTAGAAGTTGACGTGGCCACATACCTACACAATAATAAGTAATAACGCATGATATGGGCTACACCCCTACACTACTATATAAACCCTAGCAACTCGTAACATTTTTCTCCATCCTAGCAATCACCTTCCGTTAATTCACTCTAAATCTCCTTAATATCGCGTCGAGATCCTCTAGAGTCGTAAAAATGAGTCTAATGAGCCGCCCGAGTAAACAAATGAACCATCCCACAGATGAGGCGGCTTCTCTAGCGATGTGCATGGCCTCCTGGTCAGTCCCATCTATGGTTTTCAAAACTGTACTTGAACTTAAAGTTTTAGACATAATCCAGACCGCTGGACCAATGGGGCTACTATCTCCTTCGGAGATAGCGGCCCAACTACCAACCAAGAACCCTGAGGCCCCGGTGGTCTTAGATCGCATGCTCCGTCTCCTAGCCAGCTTTGATATCTTGACTTTCTCAGCTAGGGTCGGGTCTGATGGCCGGCTCGAGCGGCTATATGGGCTTGGACCCATATGCCAATTCTTGGTTAGTAATGATGATGAGGTTTCGTATGCTGCGTTTGCTGACCTCATGCATGATAAAATTATCATGGACACTTGGTTAGTGATTTAGTGTAGCTTTACCTTTTACATTACGTAACATATACGGAGTATATAATCTTACTTGACCAGATGCATGCTAATGGAATCTAAGAAATTAAATGAACACTATAATACTCCCTTCGTCCCGATTATTTGTTTGTCTTTTTTATTCTTTGTGAGGGGCATTTTAATCGAAGCAAACAAATGATTTGGACGGAGGCAGTAAATAACATACACACTTGAAGTAAGTATATTATGAGATTTGAGCTAAATAAATTAATTAATTAAGACCAGTGGCGGAGCCAGGATTTAAATTTAGGGGGGCGAAAAATTTTAGGAGGGGTAAACGACTATTTTCATAAGGTATTTTTAAAAAATTTCGAAAAATTTCGCTAAAAACTTCGAAAATTTCAACCGCCGGGGTCTACTAGCCCCCAGCTCCACCACTGATTAAGACCCTAGCTTTTATGAACTACGTACCTTCGAAATTTTCCGCCATCAAATAGGTAAAGGTAGTAATCAGAGGCGGAGCCAGGATTTGAATTTAGGGGGGGCGAAAAATTTTAGGGGGGGCGAACGACTATTTTCATAAGGTACTTTTAAAAAATTTCAAAAAATTTCGCTAAAAACTTCGAAAATTTCAATCGTCAGGGGGGGCGACCGCCCCTGCTAGCCCCCCCCTAGCTCCACCACTGGTAGTAATGTACTAATGTTTCATAACCTCATTCTTTTTGCATGTGTCTCGGACTCTCGGTCACTCAGAGCGGTTATGAGCGAGCCAGGTCATAATTGGGTCGTGTCTGGATTTATTTGGCCGCTATCAATTTAGGTTATGAACATAATTTGTATCTATATATTCATATTTGGACAGAACTTTTTTTTTTATATTGTCAATAAAAAAGGGATTTAGGTACAACTGTGCAAGTACTTCTCTTTCAAGGTAAAACAATTAAGAAAAATGTTCATTTAGATATTTATTATCAGGTTATTCACATATTCATCGGGTTAAGTCATTATGAAGGCACATACACGTTATTTAGGGTCCGTTTTGGTTTGGGTTAGGTTGGAACAAAATTACTCGTAATTGTTATCGTTATTGGTTTAGCTATGAGACAAGTTGGGTCAATTTCCATCCACTAAAATTTTCGGATTCTATTGATTCGAGTTTCATCAGTTCAGGACCGGTTCATCTGGTCAGCTTTTGCCAGCATTTCTATGGGGAGAGTGATGTGGAACCTTATACGTACTGCTAGACTATACTACTATTGACGTCCTATAGTCATATAAAAAATTCTTTCGTAAAACAGTTTTACATAATTGTTGTTGTATAATAAATCATGTGTTACTCAATTATCTAATTAGTTCCCCCCAAAATAACTTACACTACTTACCTTGTTTGGGTGAGAACTGAGAAGGGAATCAAGGTAGTCGATCTGTCGTGCATAGTTTTACAATGTCTTGCTGTAAAACGGTTTTACAATGTCTTGCTGTAAAACGGTTTTACAAAAAAAACTTAAGTCGAGTCTAACTAAATAAATGCAGGAAACATTTGAAAGATGCAGTGTTAGAGGGAGGAACTGCATTTAACAATGCATATGGCATGGGAATATTTGACTATCTTGGCACAGATTCAAGATTTTACAAGGTGTTCTTCAATGGAATGGATCATCATTCTACTATTGTTATGAAGGAACTCCTAAATAATTATCAAGGATTTGAAGGCATTACATCAATTGTTGATGTTGGTGGTGCTACCGGACTTACCCTTAGCATGATTCGCGAAAAATACCCTAATATTAAGGCCATCAATTTCGATCTACCTCATATCATCAGAGATGCCCCGACTTATTATCCTGGTAAGAAATTTATTTATTTCAATTAATCTCTGTAAAAACGTTTTATTACATATTATCTCGCTATGATATCAATATGTTTTCCGAATTTTTTACTTAGATAGGGTTTAAATCTAAACTATTTAAGAAAATAATTACATTTGTAATTCTTTTGATATGTAGGAGTGGAGTATGTTGCAGGAGACATGTACGTTAGCGTTCCTAGCGCTGACACTGTTTTTATGAAGGTAAATAATTTCATTTATTCTGTTAATCACCTACTTTTTCATAGTGCTTACAAAGTACTTCGTTCTTAGCAGTTAAAACTAATTAATCTAAAACCGGATAAACAAATGATCGAGATACTTTAAAAGAAAAGGTGACCTTTTAGTCGAGATAGAGCAAATAAATAGATGCCATAATGAACAATTAAACATCCTAGTTTGCTGGTTAGGTTAGATTTGACAATTAATTATCGATGCTAATTAAGTCAAGTAAGTGTGTTGTCGTCTCTCAATAATTAATTTTATTGTGCATGTCATTATATCAACTAGCTTAGCTGGTAAAGACATGAACGGTGGTACTCTGTGTTTGAACCCCGTCATAATAGAAATCGCCTTTAAGGTTCCATTTACACACAAAAAAAATGAATTTGATTATAGTTCGATTAGACCATTGACTAATTCTTCCTCATGAGTCATGACTAAAACCAAAAATCAAAACAAATTCCATATTAAGGAACTCCTAGGAAGGTATACATTAATGACGACTTAACAACAACACATTGTTTTTTGAACCTTATATCGCGAGATATATAATACTCCACTTTTTAAATCATGAGTTTTTATTTATTAACCTTATATTATAATATCGTGACATACTACTATTTAAGTCATAAAATACACAATCGTCCTAAAAAAAGAATGAATTTTTATTTATTAACCTTATATCGTGACATACCACTATTTAAATCATACAAAATATACGTAGAAATCCTTATAAACTAATGACATTAGTATCATTAATTCAATTACTCATAAAATTTTGTTTTTCCAGTGGACATTTCAATCAGCTAACGATGAAAAATGCATCAAATTACTGAAGAATTGCTACGCAGCGTTACCAGAAGAAGGGAAATTAATAATTTGTGAGTATGTTGTACCGGAGTTACCAGAGCATAGTCCGGCGGGTCATAACGCCTTCATTTTCGACGCGATTATGTTAACTTTTCCCGGTGGAAAAGCAAGGACCAAAACCGAGTATGAGACCTTAGGGAAAGAAGCTGGATTTGAAGGTTTTCGAGTCGTTAGTTATGCTTGTGATACTTGGATCATGGAGTACCTTAAAAAGCATTAAGTAACTAAATTGTTTGGGTTAATAAGCTAGCATTATGGGTTTGATCTGGTTCATATGTTATTTATGGTTTGTTTTGTGTATTATTATGCTTTGTAGTTGGCCTAGTGCCTAATAAAATTTCTTTGGCATTTGAAATTAGCATGAATGGTTACAAGTCTTACAACTATATATGGTTCAATTATCACTTTGATAGGATTAAATGGAGAAGTAAAAATAAAAATAAAAGCTTATACGAGAATGATAGTTCGATATCTGAATCAATCAGAGTATTATAATCAAACGAGAAATATTTGGCGACTTACAATTCACAAGTCTTACTAAAAGAGCAACCTCCTTCTTCACGATTATTTGTTTAGCTTTGATTAAAATGCGTATGCACACGCTTCATTTGGGTCTTTGTCTTTCTGGGAGTTGTCATGAGCTTTTTCCTTGACACGGGATACTTCTTCTTCAAAATGTACATATGATGTTCTTTTGAATCGAAACTTTCTAAGCTGAATTAAACTGAACTAAAGTTAACTTATAAAATCCGACCTGAACTTAACTTAACTTAACTTAATGGACACGGCCTAACCAGAACTTATAGAAACTAAAATTGAATCCAAAAGAACAGGTTCATCGACTTCTTTAGCGTATGAAAGTACGATAGCTTTGAGCTATGGATACAAGCTTAAGGATATAATAGATGTTTGTACACAAAACTTTCAGGATATGCTTAGGCCTTGAGGGCCTAGTGATGGATGTAACATACAACTTTCAGCTGATCTCGAAAATTCCTACACGGGTGTAACAGAAACCATTTTCAAATATTCTCTTAAAGAAGTAGCAAAATAAAGACATGAATATGGATTACATTTTGCAAAATGAGATGTCTTGTAAAGCGAAACTTAGCGGACATCACTACATTCACTATACAAGGCTGGAACCATTAGCGACGAAAATTTCTAGCAAATTAAGCATTTGTCGTTAAAGCCTATACTAACTATGTGGTCACCACTAACTCGACTTAGCTAGTCGACATGTCTATTCGAATGTTACTCTAGCAGTAGACAACTCTTGTATGCTTGTGTCTATTCCTATAGGTGATGTCGATACATATAAAAAGAATGAAGATCAAGCTTACCTCTGTTCTTGGAGCAATACTAATGCTCTTGTTGCTCCAATCCGTCCAACACTGCATTATCAATTTATTGCATATGTTGATTGATAACACTTTATTTCACCCACTTTTATCCCACATTTTATCTCTTATTTAGTCAAATTTGTGACCCGACTTAGTATTATTCACGGACTTTTAGAATAAAATAGAAATTTAGTCGTCTTACATTAGTTAGTGTTATTTTATATTATTTCTCGGAGTTTTGGGTATTGCTTCCGTCCTTGTGCTTTATAGGTACCTAATGGAGCGGAAACCGAAATAATCTAAGTGGATCAAGTGCACGTGGGCCTTGTTGATTTCTTCATTGTGGGCAAATGTTTCACGTGGGCTTGTTGGACACAACAAAGAAATCAAGCCCACCTTTTGACTTCTTAGAAATTTGGTAGGAAACAAAAAGGAGAGTACCACCTTTTTTGGCAGGGGAGTTTTTGGCAGAGGAACACAGGAGAAAGACGGAGGGTGAAGAAGTAGAGTAGGGTAGAATAGTTAGGTTTTGTTCTTCAATAAAATCAAATTAATATCATATTTTCTTCCTTGTTCTTAGTATAATTTAGTTTATCCTCCTAATTTACAATAATGGTATGAAGATTTTCTCATCTTATTCCCCTCCTTAATTCAAGTTTGGCATAATCCATCTTCTAATTTATTTAAAGTTGTTGTCTTTATTTATTTATGCAATTATTTGGTTAAAGTTTCTATCTTTATTAGTCTCGTCATGTTTATTGTTATAATTAGAGTAGTTGGTAGCATGTTTAATATTAATTCATGTATGATTAGTGAGTAGTAATCTCACTAGGGATCGATTAGATCCCGACTTGTTTATTTTACATGACTAGGTCTCGGTTTTTATAAGTTGTTGAATAATCGGTTGAGATTGGTTAAGGGAGTTTGTATTGTTGTTGTTTTTGTGTCTTGACCTTCCTCCTTGACCCTTGTCCACCGGTGGGAACCGGTTAGGTTTGGGATTATGGTTATTTCACTTGGCTAGTTTCACCGACTTAGGTTGAACACGGGAGTGGGAACCGAGGTGGGGTGCCCTTGACCTTCAATTAGAAGCCTACCCTTGGGAAAGGGAGGGGGATAATTGGGAAATTAGATGCGGACCTAAGGACTTAGACCATCGCTAGGATACCATGGGAGTGGGTTCTAGTTGTGTCCTAAGATATCGGTTGCGAACCCGGGAGGGAGGTAATCGGGACTACTTGTACTGACCGCGAACCCGGGAGGGAGGCGGGAGATACCTTGAGGCGTTTTCCTCTTAAACTGATTGCTTGACAACTAGTTAAAGAGGCTTATAAATGTGAAAGAAACTTGTTGGTGGTGTAATCGAGCCCTAGGCCTTTCTTATTGTCTAGACCGTTATTTTTATTACTTGTTTAGTTAGTTTAGTTGACTTATTTAGTTTTTAGCTTAGTTACTTAGCTTAATTTCTATTCCTTCATGATTTGCGTAGTTAACTTGTAATTTAAGACGAACTTGTACTCAATCCTTGACCTCTCTGTGGATCAACCTCGACTACCGCTACTACATTAGTAGTTGAGATTATAAATTTTGTTTTGACCGGGGTAGGGCGACAAAAAACCCCGCGTCATTGATCCAGTACTGATCAATTCAGAAACTTCTGGTCGACTTAAGAGCATGATCGACGGCCTCAATCTATTTGTACCACATCCTGTAGGCAATGGATGACTGAAATTAGCTCAACAAAGCGTTAGTCCCACTCCCAACATAGGTTGGGGTCGACTCGCATTTCAAAACAAAGGAAAAAAAAGAAGAGAGAATTTGATTCAAGGAGTCCACTATGCAATTGGGTGCAGAAGGCGCATGTGTCCACGGCCATGTTTTACGAAGGGGTAGAGTTTGAATGAAATAAGTTATGCAAAGTCGTCCTTGCAGTGACTGTACTGCCTCGTTTATATAGGTTAGGGTTAGGATACATGGCATGCTCAAAACTCTCTCTCTATAATATTTAAGACCATGATAGAAGACTAGTAAGCAAGAGCATTGAACAAATTATCCGTCAAGAGGCTGAAAAAAGAGCTCACTTTTAAAGGGAAGTTGGAGTCATGTCCTCCAACAAAAAGCTTAAGCAAATGCAACCTCTGCAGTATCTTCTCTAGTCAAGTTGCCATTCACGAGAGAATCGAACGCGATTCTATCTAGAGAAAGACCTCTCTCGAGCATTTCGTCATACAATCTGAAAGCCTCGGGCAGATTTCCTTGCCTGAAGTATGCGAAGATGAGTGCATTATACACAAAAGAATTACGGCTTAGCCCCTTTCCTTCCATTTCATTAAATAGCACTCTTGCGTTTTCCAACTGGTGTTTCTTACACAAACCATTCACCAAAACGGTATAAGTAACAGCATCCGCTTGAATTCCTTTTGACAGCATTTCGGAATATAAATCTGAAGCCTCTTTCAGTTTACCTTCCTTTAACAGTCCATCGATAAGAGTAGTGTATGTTTTGGCATCACATGACGTTCCTTGTTTTATCATTTTCTCATGGAAAGAAAACGCCGCTTCCATGTTGCCTAAGTCTCTGTAGCCACTAACCATACTGTTGTAAATATATTTGTTCGGAGACAATCCTGTGTCGAGAAGTTCATTGAAAAGTCTATTTGCACTTCCCATGTCCTTTCTTTTACAAAAACTATCAATTAGGACGCCGTAAGCTGTAATATCCAATTTAAGACCCTTATTTTTCATCTCATTCAGGACCTCCAAAGCACGATCGGCGTTATTGGTTTTGTAGAATCCATCAAACAGCACTGTGTATGTAACTACATTAGGGGAAAATCCCTTTTCACTCATTTTATTATACACCGAAAAAGCAGAATCCATATCACCTTCCTTTAAGAAACCATCAATTATGGAATTATATGTTCTAGGAGACAGCTTAAAATTTCCTTCATTTATGAACATCTCTAGTTTATCCAATGCCAGAGACGTCTGCCCATCTCTGCACAAGCCACAAATGATAGTGTTGTATGTGTGTGGTGTACCAGCAACCTTACAGCTCACCATCTCATCATACAAGCCAAGCGCCTTTTTCACCTCACCTTTCTTGAAATACCCGTCCATTAAATTCGTAAAAGTGATAGCATTGGGTTTAAAATCTTTGTCAAGTATCTCGACATATACTTTATCCGCCATAACAACATTTCCTTCCCTACAATAACCATGCAAAAGGTGATTGTACGACACCAAAGTTGGTTTAATTCCACAGTTAACCATCTTATCCCATAACTGCTGGGCTTCGCCAACCTTATTGTTACAACACAGCCAGGAAATGAGAATGTTATACGAGGAAACATCGACCAAATCACTTTCACTAGATTTGTTCAACTGCTCATATGCTTTATCCAGTTGACGATCATTCAGAAACCCTTTAATCAACGAATTAACATTAAACACACTCGGTGCAATTCCCATTCTAATCATTTCATCATAAAGCTCAGAACCCTTCTCAATTTTCCCCATTGAGCAACACCCATCAATTAAAACAGCGAAAGTGGCCTTATTCGGAGAAAGTCCAGCCTCATTCATATTATCGAACAAGCTCAACGCACTCTCTAAATCGCCCGACACACAATACCCTTTTATCAAGCTAGTGGCAACCACCAAATTCATTGGTCTTCCACAAGAAACCATTTCATCCCTCAACCTCAAAGCTTCAACCATATTACGATCCTTCACACACGCAATGATTACCTCCGTAAATGTGCCTTGTGAAGGCACCCAACCCTTCTCTTTCATTTCCCTCAACAACTCACAAGCCCCATTCACATCACCATTCCTCGAAAATGCTCCAACTGCACAACCATACAAACAAACATCTATTTCTAACCCCCTCTCCTTCGCCTTCCGAAAAACCTCCTCAGCCTGCCCTGGCTTCCCTTCCTTCAAACAAGCTCTCATCATCAATCTAATCGTCTCGCAATCACCAAAAACTTCTCCACCACACATCCTATCATACAACTCCCAAGCCAACTTAACTGAATTCACTCTAACCAACATTTTCAACAGAAAATTAACATGTAACAAGCATACATCCATATCATTCTCAACCATATAATTAATACAACTAATTGCATCATTAACTCTACGAGCACTCGCATAACAAACCAACAAATAATGAAAAACCCTTGAATCAATCACAAAATCAAACCTTTTACCAGTATCAATAAGACAATTAATCATTGTTATGGCATCAGGGCATTGTTCAATTCCAACCAATTTCTTCAAAATATTTCTATCAACATCAAAACCCGTCAAAATATGAATCAAAACACATAAAGAATCAACATTAAATTTAAACTCAGTTTGTTTTTCAGCAGATTCATAGTATTCCAATGCAGATAAAGGTTGATTCTTTAACTTCAATAGCATATTTATTTCATCAAATTCAGAAGAAAGATCAGTTTTTTGATGATTTTGTGAAGTGGGTAATTGGGAAATTGCATCTTTTGTATCACTTTCAAGTGTTGGTTGATTATAAATAGTGGATTGTAAAATGGGGTTTTGGTAAATGGAGGGTTTAACAGTTGAAAGAGATGATAATATTACAGAAACTGGTTTGTGAGTTGAATAAGAACGTAGTAAGTGTAGAGAAATACTTACAGATTTTCGAGAAGTTCTCATCTTGATGATGATCAAGATGTGAAGAATGGATTGTGAATTTGTGATTATGATTATGATTATAACTTATGAATTATGATTGACAATAGAACAGGCAAAATAAACCCAGCTTAATGACCCGACCCAAAAAACCTAACTCGTATCTCACTCGACATCTGAATTGAGGACCTGAGTATGACATATTGACATGTCACCTGATTTAACAAATTAAATAGGACTCAACTCAAATGTTTATTGTTGTACATATTCCATTATTGTAAATAGCTTGAAAATGACGGATTCAAAAATAATCCAAACTTAGATTAGACACGACCCGATCAATCGATCATACCCGTATTCTTGCAATAAGAGAAGTTAACCGGCCCTAACTAGACTTGACAAAACTAAACCGACTCGCACCCGAATTGAGAAGCTGAATTTGACCTAACATATGAATTGACCCAACCTTATTCAACCCGAACTCAAATGTTTATTATCGCAAAGTAATTGTTATCCCCAAATAAATTGAAAATCACCCGAAAATGACTCGACCCAACTCTAATTAACTTGATAAGAACAGACTTGAAAATGGCCCAAACCCGAAAATGACCTTACCCGATCTGAATCCTTTTCAACCCGAAAAATAAAAAATTACCTGACTCGGTTGACCTGTTTGCTTATATTTGGAGGATGGGTGGATATATAAATTTAGACATGTCAAACGGGTCAATCAGGTCGGGTTTAGGTCAGGACAGTTCGGGTCTCTCATTGATTCGGGTTAATTCGGATTGGGTCGGGTCATTTAGGGGTTTTGGGTTTGTTAGTCAGGTCTGTTTCGGGTCAACCGGGTCGGGTCATTTTTGGGTCAATGAATAAGAGAGAAAAAACCATTTTAGGTCTCGTTCAATTAGAATTATGTTTTATCATTTTCGGGTTGGGGGTTTCGGATCGCGTCATTTTCGGGTCGGGTCAGTGACGGCTCAATGCTCGGGTCAAATTGGGTTTTGGGTCACACTTGATTGTTGCAATTCGGTCAACTTTGGATCTCAGGTTAGCCTTTTCGAATCAAGTTTAAGAAGATGCAATACTACTTGTTAGTCTTGATAGCCATTTGAAAGCATCACGAAGTTATTCCTTTGTATTATCGATGCACAATTAAGGGATATGAAACAAACTTGAAAAACAGGTAGATTCCAAAAGTTACATTGGAAATTCCAAAATTGGATGTCCAAGTGAGTTACGAGCCTTAGTTCAAGCAAAGCTGAACTTATTCCAGAAGTTACATTGGAAATTCCAAAATTGGATGTACAAGAACGAACCTCGTAACCCTGAATTATGTCAGGATCGGAACCCTGAGCTAATTCATCAAGATCAATTTGTTCTATCTGATTACGGAGATTCAACTTGACGACATTGTGAGTGACATTATCACAAGTGACTCCGAGCCACTGACAACAATCGTCACCAACCCATGAAGAAAGACGGTTCATAGGATCGTTGGGAAAGCTTTGTTTGAACTTTAACAAAGCTTTATGTTCATGCTTTTTGCATCGTATGAAGCCTAAGGATTCGGGTTCTTTGCCATGTCCATATTGTGATGAATGGAACACATGCAAAAGAACAATGACAAAGAGGAAGCAGGTTCTTACCATAATACTATTCCAAATTAGTTTGAACATGCAAAATAGGGTTGAATGTTTTCACTTCATAAGATCAAAATTAAAAACTACTCGTATATTCATCGTAAACTAACTGACAATAGAAAGAGTCGATCATTAATACATAGTGCATATAGTCATGTAACAGTATCATGTGTTTGATTGCTAAGTTCTAAAGCATTTAGTAGACAGAGTTCTAAAGCATCTAGTACATGTTGTTTCTAGGAAAAACTAAATAACATGTACACAACAACAGCATTACCCCAATGCCTTAACCGAGCTTGCAAATAGTGACGAAAATTTTGGAATTTCTACTGCTTCATAAATACAAAAATAACAAATGAATATAAATCAGTTGATCTACATCAAATAACTCAATTAACACCTCCTTCATACAATCATACACATTGAGCAATGAGGCATGCAGTTCATACCTCTCTAACTAATGCCGCATAGTTCGGTTATTCCAGTAATTCTTCTCCCAGTCCTCCACTTGTTTCTCGGCATTGTTTTTTCTCCTTAACTGTCTAACCAGCCCGGCTTGGTCGTAAGGAGGCGGCATGACACAGGGAGCTGTATCCGAAGGATTTTTAATCAGAGATTCCATCATAAACTTCTTTTGATGATCTGATGCCTTGCATGCCATGGTTTCCGAACATAGCTCAACAGTATTCTTCGTTATTGTGGGCTTGAATTTTAATAACTTGGCATATTCGGTTAGCAGATGTAGCATGTAGTCATATACATAATCCATTTTTACATCTTCCTGTATGAAGTCGCTTGCTGCCTTTCCTATCTCCGCAGCCTGTTAATGGAATGGTCTCACATGTCAAACTGTCTTATACAAGTTTTTTGTGGATTTGGATTACGTATCAACAAGCAACTAATGAGCTATTGTTGCTGACTTAACAAATAACAATGTCTTGGAAAGGTCAAGGGACTCGATTAGCTCTAGTTCGTCCTACGATGTTAAAAAAACAGACAGACAATTAACAAGAATGGCTTAACAACGAAATTTACCTTCTGCTTGTGACTGTTACCCCATTCAACAGCAAACTTAATCGACCTACATTTATCATTTTCCTTGATCGGCCAATAGTGCTGTACAGGCATCAGGCCCCTGGAGAAGAAGTCGTAGTATTTCGGCTTCACTAACAAGGTTGGCGAATCACAAGCCAGGATATACTTCTCGCTTACAGACCATGCTGACCCTTCAATATAGATCTTATACCTATCCACACAAAAATTTAAATCAAAACCGTCAACATTTTATATTTTATGCGCTTATGGCGAGTTCAAAGCTCTATTGGCGAAGCAGAATGCGTGTGTACCTGTGTATACATTGGCTAGCCAAGTTCGACTGCTTAAATCCTTCATGTGATTCTTTAATCCAGTCCTGCATTTGAGCAGAATGTGATACGATACGATGATTTTCTAATCACAGGTAGAACAGCAGAGTCGTTGAATTTGTAAACATGAGAATACCGGAACTTGGATGTATTACCTGTATAAAGATGCGAGCACCCCAGTCCTGCTTGTCGGAGACATTACACTTCAAAAGATCCATCCGCGTTGGTGCAACAAACGGATTTCCTTTCCAGTAAGCATACGGCTCCCTGTCCATAAATTTGATCATCTTATTCCCTTCTTTTATTTCCTTTGAAAGGTGATCCCATGGTTTAATGTTGATCTCAGACCTGCATACAACATTTCCCATGTGAACTTCTAACCGTATTTTATACCCAAAAGCTTGTATCGAACTGTGGCCATTTTAATTTATTCCAACATATACTGTAACAGTTTGTCTTTGGCTCCACTAGAAAAAGAAACAAAAATAAACCATTTCGAAACTTACCATCCCCAGAAGGACCAGTCCGGGAAAACAATATCGAATGTGTTATCATCCCCGCAGTAACGAAACAATGGAGGGGCGGTGGCATTAGGCCAAGGATGGCGTTTCAAGATGACTGGCCAATCAACACAATCAAACATGAGCTCTAAATCAGGTACTCTACCAGGGTACCTACGCAACAACTGTAAAATTCCCCATACTGTGAAAACATCCCTGGTTTGATACGGTCTTTGGTATTTCTCGACATAAGCTTTTCCATTCAATATCACTAATCTAAAATTAGCCGTCCTTTTAGCACTCTCCACCATATCATGTGTTATACCGGTTTCTCTCCAGGGACGTAAGTCTTCATATATCCATCGGAAGTAGTCAGGACATGTGGACGGAGGTGGAGCATCAGGGTCTAGTTCTGTCTTTTCAGGGTAGTAACTTGGGCAAGTTTGAGTGATGTTAGTATCAGGACACTGTAACGGAAATTCAATTTTAGGGCGAGGTTTTTTTTCCGACTGGGTAGTTTTGCTTTGAGAGTCGGTATTATTCAGTGGAATTTCAATTTTCGGGAGAGGCCTTTCCTGCGTCAGTGCGGAATTGTTGTAAGACAGGGTTATGTTACCAACTGATTCACCTCTTAAAAGTGCTTGTTTTGCGGAGCTGGCACCAATAGGCTGCAAAGGAAAGCACAACCAGAGAAAAATGTTATCATCGAGACTCTAAATGAACATTCTGTTAAGCTACATAACAGCACTAAATCTGCAGGTGTCTACCTAGAGATGGCTCCTTTATGCTCTCCCCGTCTCAATCATTAGTTTACCTTTTTTGTTTTTTATGAGGGATATTTTAATCAAGAGGTACAGAAATGACTAGGACGACGGGGGTAATCATTTACAAAGCTCCTAAAACAGGTTGCATAGTAATCCACTAACCCTTTTCGATAATACAAATACTTACTTCAAATGGTTAAGGACTACTCCGTAATCCGTGTGTCTTATCATAGAACTCAAGACACTTATAAGACTTCTTAAGTAAGGATTGTGACTGAAGATGGTAGTAATATATTCATTCAGCTACACAAAACCATCTCAACCAACCCACATGTGATTATAAAGGCCTCTTCGGATTTGAACTTGGTAATACGGGTCACCTCTGATACCGTGGAACTATGCAAGAGATAAACCCTATCAAAGGTTTACGTTAACGGTTGAAGTCCAACATTTTCGTGTTATTGGAAACACGATCAACACTTCTATATTTCGTATAAGATATATGTACTCGAACTTGCATCTAATATGAGAAAAGTCATGTTTTCCCTAATTCGACTCAACATGGTTCAAGCCTAAATGCTGCCGTGTTAAGACTCACTAGGGAGAGATTTATCGCTCTTTGGTCCTACCCAGCTCAAATCCGAATGAAATCAGATGGTATACACCCCAAAACAACTAATTCGACTCCAACTACAGCGGCTAGTGTAGAGGGTATCAGCATACTTATTCGACAACAAACACAATTCGTCGAATTGTTCACTCAAGCTCAATTTGGTTAGTACTTGGGAGTAAAATAACTTTCAATATGTTTTTTGCAATCTCGTGGCAACAAAAAACTAGAAAACTATTTTCCTCTAATCAAACGCAGACGTCTTTAAGGATTTCATAAATTAGTGCATTGTGTGTCAAAGTTCAGCAATTCTCCCCCACTTGCTCTTTGTGAGAGGGTTTGACCCGTCTTACGCTTAAGACAGATCGCCCCGTTTTAAATGAGAATTTGTGGTCAAAGTTAAAGCTTAACAATAAAGAAGAAATGGACCATCCTTCAAGATAAAATTAGCATGTGCAAAAGTTAGAAGCTAGAACCAAAGTGCCCTAAACTACACGCTAAGATAAATCAGTAATCATTCATTGACCATTTCTATACATTGGTCTTTTCGAGTCATTAATTAAATGCAAATCAAACAATTAAAGTAATGTAATACGGAGTATGTTCGTTTACACCATCTAATTTAGTCCGAAATCAATTGATAGAACCACAAAGCTGATAAAACTACACATAAATTTTGTTAGTAATCACTCAAATTTTAGACATTTTAAGAAGAAAACAATAAAAAAAACGAGCATTTATCTCTCTATTAGGCCGCTAAACAAATAGGTCCGAAATAAATGAAAATACACCGGAATTTTGGAAAATGTTCTAAACAGACTTGAATACATGCATTTCGAAAAATACACCTAAAATGTATCCAAAAACATGTCCGTGTGCACAAATTCTGATTTAAGATGACAATGATCCGTTTTACCATGATAAAACGGATCAAAATACGTATCATATTAGTATAAGAGTAATTGTCTGGGTAATAGCAAAAATTTCCCAATATCATCAAGTGGAAGTATTTAGATTATTTTACCAATAAACAGATATTCACATCTTAAATAAGACTAGTTGTTTCGTACTCTCTCTGTCCCGTCATTTATTATCAGTTGTTTTTTTCGACTCTATTTATAAGTGATGATAATATTTAAATTAATTTTTAACATATAAATAAAATATAGTCACGTGAAATCTTCTTTGATTTGTATAATTAATACATTATGAATATCAAAATTTCACAGTTTTACAAAAACAAAATGAAATAAGTATCGTCAAACATGTAAAAGACAAATGATTATAGTCTGAGACAAAGCAAGTATAACCCATTGCCCATTGGTGTATGTGGAATTGTGGACCCATTTTCACATACGGGGTAACATTTGTACTCCCTTCAAACGTTGACTTTTTGGTATTATTTGTAATATATAAAAGAAAAGGAATATTCTACCTGGTATCCTAGACTTTTTGGTACTTTTTTTCTTCAAAAAAAACTTTAAGCGCGTATAATTCATAATCATGAATTTTGAACTACGCAACTTTTTTTTTTCAAAATGATCATCTTCTCGAGATAGTTGATTTGAGAAAAAAATCGTTAATTTATAAACTCGTAGGCATGAGATATCGTCGGTCAAAGTTTATTTGGTTAAAAACGTTTGACCGGCCATCAAAGTGACAATTTTTTTTCAAATCGAAGATATCGAGAAGAAGATCATTTTGGAAAAAAAGAATTACCGCGTTCCGAATTCATGACCATAAATTATACAAAAAGACATATAGGTACCATGCAGAATGAACCAAAAGAAAATCACATAAGGAGGCAAGTGGGCAGTGGTGGATCTAGGGGGGCTAGCAGGGGCGGTCGCCCCCCTAACGGATGAAAATTTTGAAGTTTTAGTTAAAATTTTCGAAAAAAATTTAGTGTAGCTTATATATTTAGTCGTTTGCCCCCCCTAAAATTTTTCGCCCCCTAATTTCAAATCCTGGCTCCGCCACTGCAAGTGGGGATTTATTTAATTCCTCATTTGCTCTCCTATTTAATTCGATCCGTCATCGTCAGACGCATATCCGTTTTTGTAATTGAGTGAGACATGAAGTCAGTGTTACATCAAACTTCCCAAATTAGAGTTTCTCGCAAATTGGCAAATTTTGTCAAAACAAACCAGACATAAAGCGACTATCATGACAATTGACACATAGTACACCGCATCACTCTCACGCCACCCATTGTGTATTTAGTTGCAAAACTTGCAATTGCGCAACTTTTGTGTTTACACGGAATCACAGTAGTCGGCACATTTGTTTGTAGTGTACTCCGTATGTTTGACCTATTCCGTATATGACGGAACACGTCTAATATCCTACTCCTTGTACGAATGGCGGATTATAGTTGTAATATGTTAGATTCGCATACGGGCTTCGGCCACGTCCATCGAGAAGGAGAGAGTGTAGTCCAAGGAGATTTCATCCCAAAATCAATTGCTAACGGATGGATTAGCCCCTTGACTTATAAACTAGACTACACTCCTCTCTTTCTCCAATGTGAAATAACTAAAGGGGGTTTGCTTAATTACTGAAATATTTCCCGGTTCATAACTCGTACTTACGAAAAACTTTTAAGTGACGCATTTGAAGATAAATCGAAATTTATGGTTTCAAAATGCTCATCTTTTCAAGAACTACGACTAGAAAAAAAAATGTTGAGTTTGGGAACTCACAAGTAGATATGATCACTCAAAATTTAATCAATAAAAAATATTTTGACATACAAGAACTACGGGATATAGGCTCCAAATGCAACCATTATTTTCAAACCATAGTTCTCGAAAAATAAGAATTGTTAGAAAAATAAGAATCGACATATTTTGAACTCGTAAATACGAATTATGATCACTTAAAATTTTTGGTTAGGGAAAATGGATCATGCAAAGTTGCAAAGCTCACATCGAATTATTTTATTAATACATACATTGTCCCCAATTACCCAAATATTGAGAAAGAAAAATGAGATAGTTTCACTTTGTCACCGATCACATTATCATTTTATCAACACAAATTCTTATTTATAGTGAACACTCTTGGTTAAACTTGTAACTTCTAGTAAACTGTAAACTGTAATGTAATAAAGTAAGAGAACAAGTGAAAAATGGAAAATACGGTGTGAAATGTCATAAACTTATAACCGTTACAAGCAGAACTTAATACTATTAATAAATGGCTATAGACTAAGGGGCACTTTCCATTGAGAATTGCTAAACCAAGTCAAAATGAGAGCTTATATTAAGATCCGATAATCCTACTTAAAACCATCTTTAAATTTGAACTTACGACGGTCTTAACTAAACTTTTACTCTGTATATGTTTTTTTTTTCTTTACATCCCGTCCTATTAAAGAGATACATAATCCGTTTTCAATGAAAATCTCTGCCACTTGCCCTCTCACTTACTCTTTGTGGTCTTCAATATTTCATTGATAACAAATTATATCCGACTTTAGTGAGATTTTGTGTTTTATTAATCCGTATATGTTTACTTTTTATTCGAGATCCGTCACCAGCCGCTATCTTTTACACTACAAATATTATTTTTAAGGCAGAAAATTAAGTCTTTAACATATTTTTTTGTCACATTTACCACCATACTGAAAAAATAACTTGCACGGAGTAAACATTTGGCCAACGAGTTGCTCTTAGTTCAAACGGGATGACCTGTCTTATTGCTTCAAACAGGTCAAGTTCCCTCACAAAAGAGCAAGTCATGGAAAATGGATAATACCCACTTGCTCTTTAGTGAGGCCGGAACTTGACCCGTCTGAAACAATAAGACGAGTCTATTAGAATATAACTATAATATATGGGGCACAACCATCACCATAAGGTTTTTGTTGAGATGGTTCATCTATCATGGTATCAGAGCCAGAGTGACTGTGTGTTCAAACCCTGACAGCCCCCGATATCTCATAAACTCACCAAGTGGAAAATCCACACCTGGTATGGACTCGCCCCCCTTAAAACAATAATTTGCAATAAGCAAAATTCGTAATGAGCACTAACATTATAATCAATGATTACTTTACTATTTTCTTTTCAGAAAAAAAAAAGTGAAAAAGAAAAGAAAAAAGAGAAAAACATACTGAGTATTCATGGAAGCGCGTGGATAGAAACGCGCCAACAAGTAAAGAGAAGAAGAAGAAAACAACAACCGACGATCTAGCTGGCGACTGGATAAACGGTCGCCATACCGTCTCATTGAATTGTTTCCACTTATTTACGTAATTGCCATCCATAATAATTAATAATAATTATATATTTTCTCTAACTCGTACGTACAGTAATTACTAATAAGAATAAGGAATACGGTATATAAGAATATATCCAGCTCGAGCTTTAGTTATAGAGAAATTCGTAAACCCGCCATGAAAACGTGGCGGGTTATTGTTGGAGGAGGAGGAGAAGGGAAAGATGAGGTAAAGAAGGTGAATGAAATAAGTGAGCAATGTCGTATGTTTTGAGGTTGTGGTGTTTATTTTAGTTGGTTTTTCATGTGTTTTTGGCTTTTTTGCTTTACATGCTGTTGGTTTTTTGGTTGGTTTGTTGTGAAGTTGTGCAGTATAGCACTGAAGCTTTTGTGTTTACTGTTATTTGTGTAGACTATTCTTCTCTTCTTATTACCATTATTACTTTTCCGTACATTTTTGAATTTTTGTTTGGTGGCTGCTGCTAAGTTGCCAACGATATTTGATTTCTTTTTTCACAAATTCTCATTTGTGACGGACACTATCCGTCGCAAGCTTAAGACGGATACCATATTCTCTCACAAAATACCCATCAAGGGTGAGTGGAGAAGCACATGGGGGGTGCCCACCTTGTCCCCTCTACCCATTTCCTCTCACAAAATACCCGTCGCAAGATCCGATCCGTCGCAAGCAAGACCTACTCTTCTTTTTTATACCGACCTTGGATTGGCTGTCGTATTTCGACTTTCCGATTTGGATCTTCTCCATTTCTAAAAGAAATAAAGGGTTCGTTAGCAAGATAATACTCCATCCATCCCCGGTTTAGTATCTACTTAGCTTCCTCCGTCTCGGTCATTTGTTTTTCATTTTCATTTTAAGGTGTTTGTTTATCTTTCTATATTAGGAATAGTTTGTATGAGTAGTTTAATCTCCCAATGGGACTGTTATCCACTTGTCGTCCAATGCCCTTACTTACAAATGGTTCTCTCCTTTCTCCTTGGTATTTGCGTTAAAAATAAAGGTAAACAAATTACCATAACAGATGGAGTATTTTGGAAGAATTTAAGGAATGAGTCACTATTTTATATTTTTATGGACAGATGGAGTTATCTAGGGACATTATTGGATAAGTAAAGTTTTTCATACTAAACTTCGAAAATAAACAATAATTATGGTGTAAATTTTTAAAGGAAGGAGGACAGTAAAAGTGAGATGGATGAAGTATAATATTATACTTCTCTTTTCAATGCCTTTTTCCTTCAATTTTCGATATAAAACTAGACCGTTAGATCGCCATTATATATCGATATTATTGAGAGCAAATGTGACACTTCAATTATTTTTAGGCAATGGAGAGGATCTTAAGTGCCCTATTTACGTGTCTCATCAATATCCACTTGACACGTAAGCTTTGCTAACTAAAAATATGAAAGTGGAGTAGTGAACACAAGCAAGGACGCAAATTTGGAACAAAGAAATCGATCTCTTTAATACATGTACAAGTTTCTTATACTCTGGTACCTTTTGATTTAGAAGGTTTCTACCATAATCAATGGCTTCTGATCTTCTTTTGGATAACAGTGAACACGGGTATTGGAAGAAAGATTTATCGGATTGAAAAATAAGGGTATAATGACTATATATGTCCATGAATGAGTAAATCATATCTATGAATGAGCAAATCATGTCTCTTGTGTTTTAGGACAGCAAGTAGTAAAGAGATAACTATGAAATAATAAAATCGCAAACAGTAGAAATAATTGAAGACGATTTTGATTTTAAAGCGGTAATTTAAGTTTTGAGTACATTGTCGCTATGAAGCTCAAGATTGCATCTCTTTCAGAGACGCCATCTCTCTACATACAATTTTTGCGATAGTCTACTGTTCACCAACATTATCTAAATTGATCTGATAATAAGAGAGTACATAACCATAATTATATGAGAAACTACACGATTTATTTCCGCAAGGGGACAGATATACGGTACAACACAATTTATACTTCACAGAAAACGGGAGAAAATACACGACTTCTACATTAGTTGCAGAATATGAAACATTAGTATAAGAAAATACAACTCAAGTACGAGACATGAACTACTGGAGTCCATGCTCCTCCACATTTTGTTTCGGCTGAGATTCGCTAACATTGTTCCTCTGAGTTCTTTCATCACCTGCAAGAAAAAAATACAAAATCGAGAAAATTTGTAAAAACCGAAAGACTTAAATAGGTCTCGCACACGCATGCATATGTTATAAACTGAACGTTTGTATATAGACCCATACGATTCTAGCAGTAAAGAAGTACTCCAGAATACCACCATGGTACACGATGTAATTATTGGTATTGACAAGTGATTACCTTCTTGAGTACGATCATCTGACTCGTCCTGTGGTTCGCCACTCTTGTTGAACCAGGAACCGGCTGCATCCATAATCCTGTTCATCACACTCTTACCAGGACTAGCCAACCCAGGACCCACTCCATCGTAATCAGTATCCTCGCTTCTGCCAAGGCGGTTAGCCACCTCTTCTGACTCCGTCACTTTCCCTTTAACCACCACCCCCTCTTTTGTCTCCTCCTGACCACCTTCGACAGGGTTCTCCTTTGACAGTGCCTTGTCTTCTTCACTCGGTTTTAATTTCTCCACCAAGTACTCCTTCAGTGACACCCCCTTGTCCGGTGTCACTGTCTGCCCTTCATGAGACTCGGCATATCCACTTGGCAATGTCGAGACATTTGTCGGGGTTTCACTACTTGTGCTGTATCCTAGCATCGATGTGACAGTACCGGTGGCTTGATTTGCTTTGTGGGCTATCTCTGATGCAACCGATGATATCTTTTCAGTGTAGCTCTCGGGTTTCTGTTCTTGCTCGTGAAGCAAACCCTGACCACTTGATCTTGTGGCATCGAACTGTCGCTCTGGAGAGAGCTGATCATTACCTAATCTTGCCTGAAGATGTTCTTGTTGCCCTGTCCTCACATCTGAATCAGTTTTTCGGGTGGAATCGTCGTGGATGCTCATCTTTCCAAGCTGATGCGCGATGGGAGTCACGCCTATTTCTTCACCGCCTAACAAACACAATAGCTGTTACATTTCAAAACACTAAGCATAGATTTATTGTCTCTCGAAACATATACTAGCCTAACTTATACCTCTGCCTGTCGGATCGATGACCTTTGACTGATAATTTTCAGCATGGCGCGTTTCACCTACGTCTCTGGGAGCTTGAGGATCTTTCTCCAGGTTTGTTGTTCTGTCATGTACTTCTCCAAGCTTTCGTTCAGGGTCTCTCGTTTCCCGAGTCCCAGGAACCCCGTTATGATGATGTCCTGAATGAGCCATGACAGGGGTGTTCTTAGGAACGTAAGGTTGTTCCTCGGACATCTCCGATCTACCAGTATCTGTCCTTGACCAACCCAAGGTCTGATCTTGCCCAGGAATATACCTTGAGGTGGAAGAGTCAAAAGTCTGGCATTCTACGGGCTTGCTCGCCGGAATATGAGACGCTCCCTCCCCCAGATTACCCCCATGCTGCCTTGCCGTTCCTCCCTCTGTAAAGCAGTAAAGATAGTACAACTAAATTCATCATAAACTAGCTAAAGGTGGCTAAAAAAAATGGGTCTTCCGTAAGGGTATCGTTAATGGGATTTTATGGTAAGATATGAGAACTCGTCATTTGCCCAAACATTACTATGAGAAAACTTTCCAATAACTACATTTAATAGATGCTACGGTAAATAACACGCAGTTTTAGAATAACGTCCTCATAAAATCGTCTGTTGGTGTGATTTACATAGGATTTGGTCTGCATTTGGTTTTGTACATTTTGTCTACCAACTATGGATTATTAGAATATAGACGTGTTAAATAGATCAGGTCGTATTGCTATGTGTTCATGTGTAATCTGTATGTCTCTGCGCGTGACCCAAGTCGTAAATCGCATGCTGGATAGTAGATGAGGTCAAACATGCTTACACATGTCTCATACGTGTGATGTATCATGTCATGTCATCTTGGAGAAAAAGGAGTGAAGTATCGAAGAAACAATGCACCTACAGCTTTTTCTCCAAGATGACAACAAAGCACAGGAACGAATACCCATATGAAGAACACGCAATAATCTGAACTGAAACTTACCGCCGCCAATTGTATCACCGAGTTGAGTTTCATTATTAGCGGGGTTAACATCTACCCCATGTTTCTGCACATGAGAATCTTTCTCAATGATTCCTCCAAACTTAGGCTTATGGGAGACTCCCAAATCACCAGTGGAATGAATACCACTTGAATGACCAAAACCAGGAGTGTCCCCGAGTGCATCAGGTTGATTTCCAGTTCCTACCCGCGTTCCTGTATCAGTCCTGGACCAACCCAAAGTCTCTTCCTGACCAGGTACATGTTCTGTTGTTGTAGGATTAAATACCTGATCAGCCTCGGGATTGCAAACCGGTGCATCATGACCTCCGACCGCTTCGCCAACGTTTCGTTTCTGTCCTGTGGTTCCCTCTTTGCCTACATGTTCTGTTGTTGTAGGATTAAATACCTGATCAGCCTCGGGATTGCAAACCGGTGCATCATGACCTCCGACAGCTTCGCCAACGGTTCGTTTCTGTCCTGTGGTTCCCTCTTTGCCTACATTGAGGCCATGTGCATGAGCTGTCAGTGAGATTTATATTAACATTTTTTGGCTTGTTCATATAATTTTGGTGTCCCAAGTTTGATCATGTATTACTATCTCATATCATGGTGACAATAAAAAGTCATTTGATACGGAGTATTACTAATACTAGTACAACCAAGAGACTGAAATTCTTCTAACGCTACCAACTGATGAATAAAGAAGGATAGTGGACTTCTGCGAATTCAAGATTAAAAGTAGGCGTAAAAACGCAAACTTCATATTGGTTTGTGCCTCACATGAAGACTTCCGTAAGTAAAGTTCCGTGCGACTTCTAATCGTATCCAACACTCTAATCGTATCCAACACTAGATGTGATCACAAATATGCAACTTCTGCTCACTTAGTCGCCTTGTCACCTAATACTACCTACGACTCAGTTTTATCTTTTGCTAACACCGTAATGAACATATAAACATAGACTCAGTGATGTACAATCTTTCGTTATAGATCCTCGATTTTCCTTCCACACCCAACGGCTTAATTCGGATTCACATGACCAACACATAGGCTGCAGTGAGTTTGCTACGCATTCGTTTATGTGAGAGACCTGCCGGTTTGTAAGCAAATGGCGCTTCACATTGTTAAATTTCACTTATTTGTAAAAAGAAAAAAAAGACAGCTCAAAAACCGCCATTATACTAAGTAGCAACTGATAACAAAACTAAAAACAACCGTCTACTCTTAAATTTCTGGTTCCGCCGCCACTGCACACAGGTCCGCAAGAATCACCACCATGGCACCATTGCTTTTGTCATTGAGCCACAAGTTTTAAAAACCGAAACTTATACGTCTTTGAATTTCATACAGCTCAACCAAGTGCTCGGAATTGGAGGTCCTTTAATAATGTTACTAGAACTCCAACTACTGAACAAATAGACCGCGAAAAGCCAATCAAATGTATCCTAAGGCCTAAGTTTAGCCCTAATGCTTATAGGAGACTAATTAATGACCTAAATTACTTTTGTCCCTTTATCTCAACCATTTCTTTATACACTAATTCTAGTTGCAGGACATATTTTGGACTTATTTTGGTCTGAACCTTAAGACGGGTTTTTGTGCCCATTTTACTCTCAAATGTAACCACTATGGTTCGGCTAACGGTAACTTGTTTTCCAAACGTGGTTACATTACATTTAGCTGTAAATTGGGTACAAAACCCCGTCGTATTGGTTCAGAACAAAAATAGTCCGTCTTAAGGGAGACAAACTCTTCTTTATTTAGTCGAATCTGTATTTAGTCGCACCGAAAAGCGTGGGGAAGAGGGAATAAATATAGCTTAATTAATATAATAGATCCAATAATATAGGGAGTGTGATTATATACCGGCAGCGCCACCATGTACATCCGGGTTCGTATCCATCTCATTATCGTCGTCGTCGTCCTCATCGTGGTTATGACCATGCCCTCCATGTACGTCCGGGTTCGTATCCATCTCATTATCGTCGTCGTCGTCGTCCTCATCATGGTTATGACCATGCCCACCATGACCCGTGATAGTATCCTTAATTTTCTTAGCCTTCGCCTTAACTTTCTTCAATACTGATATCTTCCCATTATGTTCATTTTCTTCATGTCCTACTCCTTCATTCCATCAATTACAGTAACGTTAATCTCACATACTTCGTATTTGACATATCATTAACGGTGAAAAGCTAAAAACGTAAATGAAAGATTAAGCCTATAAAATTTATATAAAAAAATCCAATTTTTATTACACAAATTTTTGTTTAACACGGAATATCTATGTTAGACTTGTCTTATGATAATATGATCTATCATCTATGCAAGCGAGATATTAATTGGCCCGATTTAATCGGATGTATCAGCCTCTATCTATGTGAGTGAGATAGAACCGTCAATGACACTGCCCTAAAACACGACACGAACCCTACACAAAAGTAACGGGTATGGGTTAAGGTTTAATGACTCATTTAAGTGGGTATGGGTCGACACAAAAGCGATACGAGATTTAATTGGGCTGGTACTCGGGTTTGGGATGACTGATTGAACACGAACCCGACATCATCAACTTTATAATGTTTTAATAACGGCTCACGCAATGACCGGTTTACTAAATAAATCCTAATATTAATTGATCATTCATCAAATAAATACATTAACACTTTCCTAATATTCCAAATATTGACATGACTCGAAAACACGACACAAACTCAAAGGTTTGATAACCCATTTATGTCAACACAAAAATTTAATTGGGTCGTTTGGGTTAAAGGGTTCATGACCCGTTTAACACTTTAACGTGTGACACGGACACGATCCTATCTGTTTGATGGGTCGGGGTCTAACTTCTAACAATACATTATTTGACTCGTTTACTCCGTATAAGTTTGGAGTGTATGATTCTTAAAAAAGTTGGCTTCGAAATTGTTACTAATGCTTAATGGACCAAACTAAATTATCCGAAATTACATTTTTTTTTTTTACAAGCATACTTTGTTTATATAGTGTAATAATATGAACTCTAACACTAGTTTAAACCACCTAAATCACAAACTAGAGTACAATTTAACGCAAGAACTTGTTGTATCTATGAAATATATGGACTCAATCCGTAGGCAGCAACTAGAGTGCAATATCACTCTTTCGACTTGAAATTAATGACATACTTACATTTTGAATAAAAACAATCAATATGAAATCCAAGTATCTAACATATGATAAATTGAAAATATATGTCACCACAGTCTCGATATCACCCTTTCACATGCTCTTACATAAAAGCCATCTTTTCAGTGAACCTTACATATTATATGTAAATGAACCCTGACGTGGGAGAGTGATATCGAGACTCAATATCACCAAGTATTGCAAGTCCCACTTGTTTAAGACGGGGTCGTCTCGTCACAAACGAGAATTTGTGTTTTACTAAAAGGAATCATACCAGTGTGTTGCAAACCAAGATTGTGAGCATGAGTGTCTTTTTCATATGGAGTTGTAGTGTGATCCATAATACTATTAAATGTTGATTTATTTACCACAAAGGTGTACTCCGTATCTTATATGGACATGAAAAAGCAAATTAGATTGGAAGTTACATTTATTAGGGATTAAAATATTCCAAGCACATTAAAGTGTCACCTTTGTATGGTGTTGGCGCTGTAATTGACGCACACGTATCAAACAATTCTGACACATCATTTTTGCATTGTTTAGTTGATGGTCGACGTTAATGTTTAATGTATGTGTGCGTCGACGCAGATAAAAGATCAATAAACCGCGTCGTATATGAAGTTAAAGGTTGAACAATTACAACCAAGGCACTCTCATTAGTCATCCTACTTAATAGGATCAATTTAGTTTTCTTACTTTATTAAAAAAAACGGAATTACTTTTTCACATACGAATTTTAAAAGCATGCATGTGGTATTTGCAATTCAATGAGGGCCGAGATGAATGCATTAATGGCTGGATTGGAGTTCGCTCGGTCAATCGGAATTCGCAAGCTTCGGGTACATATGGATAACTCGGTGTATGTTAAGTTTATACAAGAGGATCAACTAATAAGCAATAGTCTAAAAAGCCTATCGTCCGAAGATGCAAAAACCTCGTCGAGTCAAGAGAATGGACAATTAAGATAGACCATGTGTTTCGAGAAGCAAACCGCACAGCAGATTGGTTAGCCAACAAAGAGGTCTTTATGGCAGTCACTGTAACGGTTATTAATAACCCTCCGGAAGATCTACGTCCTATACTCCGCGAAGACATATCTTAGGAGTAGCTTTTCCTCGTTTTATTAACAATTAGCTAGTATTTTTTTTTCTGGGGCTTAGCCCCTCATATGTACCAAAAAAACATACATTTTATCATTAACTTTCCATCAACTATCCTTTTAATATTTACAAAAAAAATGAATCATCTTTCAATCGTCCTTTCCCCACCGTTGGTCATCCCCTAATGATGTAACTAAAAAATGCTACCATTTCAAACATTAGTCACAATCAAATGCTACCACTGTTATGTCGCCATTGAAATTAAGATGAAAAAACATAAAGCTTGAAAAGTTTTCATTTTTGTGCAAATAAAGCATCACATACTATATGATCTTCACTATTTGTAATATTCTCCCACCTTTGTCGACTAACTTTCCCCCAATTAACTCTCCTTTATTAAGCCCTAAATATAATTAGATCTAATTATAAAATTCTAATTACTTTGATATAAAAATAAATCATAAAAATAGATTCTCCAACAAATGGTAATTTTTGCCCTATATGAAGTCGGCCACGGCAAGGTTAGCCGGAAAGAGGTCGGTCGGAGCAACGTTGGCTGGTGACTGGACGGACTAGATGTATTGAACGGTGTTGGTGGTGAAGGGATGTGAGGGAAGGGAGAAAAATAAATTAATTTAGTGAGGGAATGAGAAAAATTGACAAGGAAAAAGTTTATAAAAGACGTATGTAAAAGAGTAAAATCTGTATGTGAAAAAGAACGTCCAAAAAAAAAAAGGCTCATTATGTCTATATTGTTACTTTGGAAAAAAAAGTTCGAAGTGCATGTGGATGTGGGCCGCGGGACATGAACCTTACCTCTAAAAATTAATTTTGTCCACTTAAGTGTGATTTTGTGCCCCTACCCACACTTTCTTAGCAGGTCGGGCCTCTAAAAAATCAGTAGGTCTTGCTTGCGACGGATCGGATCTTGCGACGGGTATTTTGTGAGAGGAAATGGGTAGAGGGGATAAGGTGGACACCCCCCATGTGCTTCTCCACTCACCCTTGATGGGTATTTTGTGAGAGAATATGGTATCCGTCTTAAGCTTGCGACGGATAGTGTCCGTCACAAATGAGAATTTGTGCTAAAAAATCAACTGGTAATTAGTGAAATGCGAGTGCCCACTTGGTTTATAAAGTACTCAGTAGAATTTATTTTTCTATAATGTACAACACTTACAAGACTTCCTCCATTCAAGTCTACTCTACCAATTTTTTTTTTCACATTTGCCGAGACGTGTTTTACACGGTAAATATCGTTAGCTACGCGTTTCCAAAAATTATAAAAGTTATATATTAATAATGTACTCGTAAAAACGAATCAAACAAGATCACACATGAATATATTTTTTACTTATATATTGAGAGAAAATTGCAATTATATGATCGCTTGTGAATAGTGTACAAAAAAGAAAGTGGTAGAGTGGAGTTGAATGGAGGAAGTATATCTTTGGCTTGAAACTTATTTCTTCACACTCCCTCACAAATTACTTACGTAATTGCTCATTCATGGACGGGTTTTACTCTTTCATGGACATTTTTCCATAAGTTTTCCATGCCTTGCCCTTTTCTAAATTAAAGAAAAAACTCTCTTCTCCCTTCTCCTAAAATTAATCAAATCATCACCAACTAATCATTTATGAATCTTAACAGTCAAATTAAGCAATTAATAATTTCTAAATTTAAATACATTGCTTAATTATGCAAAAATATTTCATATCAAAGTAGTTAGAATTAAATTGAATTGGGATATTTAAAATTAGGGTTTGTGAAATTTAGATTGATGAGGAATGGGGTGGCAAGGGAGGGGCTAATGGTGGCTCTAGTTGCTCATACGCGCGCCGGGGAGGGGCTGGCCCAGTGGTTGTGTCGTGGACGAGGTGATCCTGATGATTACAATAGTGCTGCTGATTACAATAGGCTCTAGTTGCTCATACGCCATCAACACAAACTTACGTGCCTCAAATTCTCATGTATGTATGAGACTATGAGCATTCCCCAGAGGATCCTGATGATTACAATAGTGCTGCTCATTCTGATGCCTTTATTAGATTGTTACAATTAATTACTTGTTTATGTTAATTCATATGATTGTTGTATCTACACCTCCAAATTGGACGGTTTCATTGTTAATCAGGCAACCAAATTGCCAATTGTATGTTAATCAAATGCAATTCATTGTTATTCATGTTCCGATTTCGCACTTGTCATACTTTACTTGTTAATAACTATCACCAGTGGTTTGTTGGTGATTGTGGGATTGAGGGAGGAGGGCAGAGGTCGGGTGATAGTTGTCGTGGGTTTGGCTGGAGGCGACACAGTAGAAGGGCGGGCGGCCGGATCTTGGGAGGGTGGGTCGGCTGGTCGTGGGAATGGCCGGCACCAACGACGACGCGGAGGAGGTGACACTGAGGGTTATTGTGCATAGTGGCTGTCGGAGGATGGTGGTTGAATGGTGGTAGTTGGAGGAGGGAGTAAATTGAGAGAGATTGAAATTACAAAAATACACTAAATTACATTAATTAAATGAAAGGGTATAATGGTCTTTTTTGTCCATGATTGAGTAAATCATGTCCATGAAAGAGCAACACCCATTACTTATTCACACATCTTTAGATTGGGTATTTCACATAGTATGGAATATGGATCCTCTCCATTTCTTCAAAAGAAATAAAGGTTAATTACTTCTCACCCGGTGCAGACTAATTTTGATTTCGATCGGATGGTTGTAGATTTTCTTAAGAATAAAAAGGTAAATGAATGAGATTAGCATATACGGAGTATAATATAGTAATGTTTATGAGAGAAAATGGACCAAAAAGAAATTGAGAGGATCCATTCCTGGTCTTTCACCATCGTGACAGCGGGTTTGACCTTAGTTTGACTTGACTTTGCTCAATTAGCCAAAAAAAATTGTTTTTTCATACATGTTGCCAATACCAAATTTCAAAGTGTCTTGATTATCATCATAATCTTTATAAATCCCTACATTTAAACACTTCACTCATAGATGCCGAGATATACTCTTTTAAACACTGCTCATAACTTGCTCTAATACACTCTAAAATACCTAAGTATCCAAATTCATTAAATCCTTGTACCATCTAGAAACTTTCTCAACCAAACTATTAACCATTTAAGTCCGATTAAATTTCTCTTCGGGCTTAAATTATGTTCACCTACAAGCCCACGGACCGCAATTACCCAAATTTTTATGTAAGACAGATATTATCTGTCTTAAGCTTAAGACGGATCAAATATATACCAAATCACCAATTTCTTGGCTACTAACTACCAAAACTTTTGGATTTATTACCAGATGAGGTAGTATTTAACCCGTCACGATGCTTAAGACGGAGAGTACCCGACTTACTCCCACAACTATACCGAAAAAATGCGCGCCATTATGTAAAACATATCTTCCCCCTCAAACCCCAATTCCACAATTCAAAAACAAAACAATTTCTTCGATACAACTTCATCACAAACGGCTTCCTTCACACTTCTCTTCGTATATCTTCCCTTCCAAAATGCGAACACGATTCCTAACTCCGAACTACTTCACCACCGTAACCGCAGCTGAAACCCTAGATTTCCTCCGCTTTCCTCTCTCTGCTCTCTCCTCCTCCACCGCCGCCACATCCTCCGCCGTCGATTTCTACGATGAACTTCTTCGCTCCGCCGTCGATTCGCTTTCCTCAACTGTCGATATTCACCTCGATAATCTACCTGTCGACGACGACGCTTTATCGAAGTTTTACTCTGATGTTCTTCCTCATAATATTGATGTTGATTATCGCGATTTTTCGGCCAATGTTGGTGTGAATAGCGGAATTGTTGATGTTTCAGAGGTATATTTATGAATTGTTGAAAAAAATGAGATTATTATGTTGTAGTTTTATGAGTGTTTGATTATCGTCAGTATATTCTGTTGATTTTAGGTTCGGCAAACTATCGACGTTGATTTTGGCGATTTTTCCGTTGATGTCGGTGTTAATCGAGGAACTGTTCATTTCCCGGAGGTATATTTACGAATTGTTAAAGTAATAGAAATTGTTCCGCTTCAATTTTGGTAGTGTTTGATATAGTCTAATGATTTTAGGTATTTGTTGTGGTTTTATGCTGATGCGGTAGATGAAATTTTGATAAATATGTAATCTGATGCTATTCGTTATGCTATCGATGTTGATTTTAGCGGTTTTACTGTCAAAATTGTTGGTGTAAACATGCTATAGACGTGGACTATAGCTGTTTTACTGTCAAAAGCATTCGTGTTCTGGAGGTATACTAATGAATTGTTAAAGAAATTGAGATTGTTACTGTAATTTTATTGGCGTTTGATTATTTTTGATGTAATCTGTTAGTTCTTAGGTTTTGTTTGGTTGTTTGTGTTATTTTATGTATGCAGGAGCTGAAATTTGTTAAACAATTAGTTTAGTAAGATTTGATTAGTGTGTTTTGTTACGATTCGTCCAATTGTTAAATCTTGTAGCTGCTTGTGTTTAGTATGTTGATGTAGAATGTGGCAATTCTTCGGTAATTCTCTACTGTAGCTGTGCAGTCTTTCAGGTTTTGGAGCTGAGATATGAGACTTGAGATACGATGTCTCGTCCTTAGATTGAATTTTTAAGTTTCTTGGTAACGTGCTTTGTAATTGCTGAGTTTAATTTGGTTACAAAGCTGAAGTTTCTGCGTGCGTTTTGGCTGAGTACCATTTTAGAATTTTGGGGAGTAATGATTCGCTCCTAGGTCTTAGATTGTTCGTTTTGAATTTTGTGCCCCGAGTTCATTCGGAGCTGAATTTTGAGCATAAGCTTTAACTTAACAGGATTGTTCACTTGGAGCTGAATTCTGAGCATATTATATAAAGCGTTGATTTGACCGCAAAGTTGTATACATTTTTTGACGGAGTATGATACTTAGATTTCGAGTCAGATAGTTGTAGCCTTTTGTTTGCATATTATATAAAGTGTGTTTTATTTGGAGAACGTGTGCCATTTATTAGTACCTGCAGGAAATCATGATGTGTAGGGCTTTGTGCCTGTTCTTGTTTAATCAAGTTTCTCAAAAAAAGGATCTCACTATGTTCTTAGCTAATGTCTATTAACATGTTGGAAAGGGGTGAACATATTATTGAACTTTTTGCTTGAAACATCTTGGTTCCATGGGTTGTAAATTTGCGATGTTACTTTGCCATGTTTTATAGTCATCATTTGAACTATTAAGTATTTAAGTTATGCTATATTGTGATTTTGGACGCCTATTTTCTGTTTAATTACCATTTTAGCAACTGTTATGTGAAAGGCAAAATAATCAACATCTAGTTTTTCTCAGTTTATCAGAATTCTCCCAAAATTAAACATTTTAGTCCTGAAGTGTTAGCTACTTACAGTCTGATGCTATACATTCAGATTCCTATCTCATCTTAATTCTACATATATTACACTTGTAAGATATGCGTTGAAAATAGAATCTGTGATCTACTAGCTGGCACAAAAGTTCCAAGAAGGGGCTATAGAATTCCATGTGGTGCTAAATGAGATTAATTTTGTTCAAGCCATTATACGGCTTGTCCAGTTTGTATCACCTACTGTTTTTGACTTCTCTTGCGCTGCATCTTTTTGCCTGTCGCAGAATGAAGCTGATTCATGTTGCACGAAAAATCCAGCTCAAAGCTGTCCAACTTCTCATTCTGAATACTTGGACAACCAATTTTCAGAGGTAGGCAAAGACGTGATAACTTGTCTTAGCCTCGGTGACTGTATTATTTCCACGTTTCACATTTGTTGGCTGCCCATCAGGAGAGTAAAGAGGCCATTGGTGGGGATAAGATTCAGAGTAGACCTGTGATTGTTCAGTTTGAGATTCCAGAGCCGAGCCTTGATTTGGTAATTGACCCCTTAATGCTTGGAGACCATCTATGTTGTCTATGTTACAGGAATAAGTTAACATGTTTCTTTTGTTGTTTCCAACAGGAGAATGCTTGCTTGTCAGAGAAAGAGAACAATCTTTTTCTGTCGGAAATTCCAGCGCCTGATGATAACTTGGTAACACAGTTGTATTAGCTTGTTTATTATTGCTTAAGTATCATTGTTTACCTTCTCGGATATTAATATGATCTCTGTTTTTGCTTACTTATTGTATCAGCAGATAGGTGCTTGTGTTTTTGTGTCTAGAATGGGTGACTGCAACTGTAAGCTTAAGATTGCTCATGCCATTATTTTGTTTTAAATTTATTTGAAGTCCTTATTAGGTAATTATAGAAGGAGCATGACTTATATGCATTTGTGACCTACAAGATTTCTTGTTTAACTTGCTTTGAAGCTTACTTGAATTTTATTTACGGAGGTCAAAGAATCACACTAGTTTGTGACTCCAAAAACGTATATCTAGATTAGGTAAACTGCCGTTTATGTTGCTCATTAGCTGGATGCAAGGTGAAATACTTATTTTTTGAGAAATCTGGGTTCCGACTTCCGACACATTGTGTAATAACATATCCTAGCTCCGAATATACATTAGTGAATAGGACATGCTTAAAATTTCTGACAGTTAGTCCACTGACCCTGCATAAAGAGCTATCAATTAACAAGTTAATTACTAGTCAGCCTTCTTAATGGGGTATACACATTCCCTTTGATTTGTATATTGGTTTATTCTTATGCTGCTAACTTAATCTGCCTAGTTTTAGTTTCATATGTATTTCGTGAACCCTTCTTGCAGGAAATGTTTAATCTCATGCCTATGGATCAATTCGATCTTGGTTCTAAGGATGCAATGAATTCAGTTGAGACTATTTGTCAGGATTATGATTTGGCCCAAAAGCTCCCTATACCCGAAGATGTTGATCTTTTGCCAAAAAATAGCCACCCCTGTGAATCCTTTGACACTGTCTTTCCTCTTCTTGAAGTTGATGAAACTGGAGCAGTTGATTTCACACGGTTTTGTGTGGAAGATGAATGGCATTCTCTTGTAGTGACCATGGAAGAACATCATTCTGGAAGTCATGATGATCTTGAACTAAGCTGTCAAAATCTACTTGTTTCAGTGAATCCTGATATTTTTGAACAAATTTCTGGATGTCTCACTTCAAAACTTCCCATTGAGTTTTGTTTGACAAGCCTGAGTCTCACTGTAGATGCTGATTTCTTACAACTTATTGAAGATCCTTACAGAGAGAGCAACATTCGGACAGAAGATTCTTTTCCTATTCCCTTCCTTATATCTATTCAGTTTGAGGAATTCAAGATGCTTGATCCAGACCCCTTTGATATTTTTAACGAACTTGCCATTCCTCAGACAGCCAAAGACCCCAACACTTGTGATCAGTTGCTTAATAGCAACCAACTTTTCAAAAATTTTGACGAGCTAATAGTCAGTCCAGAGCTAGCCATCATTGATGGCACATTCACGTCACTGCCTGTACCCACTCTTGTTGATGATGAGAAGACCTGGTCAGTCGAAACCATTGTTACTACCGTGGTTGCTGAACTTGAACAACTTCCCTTCTCCACATCTGATGAAATATACTTGGATTGGTCTCTTTTAGGAAACGATAAATACAATGGTCAGCTCAATACTGAAGTTGAGAAAGTATTCAGTGACATTGAGGATTATACAATAAAAATCAATTTGGAGCCAAGTGACTGTGGCATTCTGGTGCTTGAGTTTCTCTTATCTGAATGCCCTTTGGATAAGCTGGATCCCTTAGAAGACAAGCTGGACATGGTGTCAGTAGGAACTTGTACGGAAAATCAGCGAGTCAATCACACTGCAACAAAAAGGTTGTTAGACAGTGACGACTGTCAGTTTCTGGGAAGTAGAGTAAAGGTTCCGGAAGCAGATGTTAGTAAGGCTGCATCGAGCAACTTATCTGATGATGACGATTGCCAAATCATAGAAAATCATCAACTAATGAGAGGTGGCGATCATGGGAAAGTGGCTTCGTCTTTTCAGATAATGCCTCAAGTGAACGATCTTGACTTTTTCCTTAACCCAAGAAAAGCTGCTTCTGGTTTGAGAACAGAACAAAGGCGTAAGCCACAAGTTGCTAATTTCACTCTTTCTGGAGGTCCTAATAAGAAAGCAGTTGTAGAAACAGTCCCATCGAGCATCATTAACATGCAGCAGTGTAATATTCAGTTGCATAGGGTTATGTTATCGGATAATATCCTCATTCTCATCGACAATCTGCGAAGGACTTACTTGGCAGTTATTAGAGAGGATATGCAACTAAGTGTGACCAAATCTGCAGTTACCGATTCTGATGATATGAACTTGCTTAAAATTCCTGAGCATACCCTAATGGATCATATGAGCAGATCTTTAAAACAAAAATCTTGCATGGGTCATAGGGATGATAAGGCTGTGACATTCATTACACTATGTGCTATTAAACGTATGGTGTGGTGCCTATGTTTTTATGGTATCTGCAACCTCCATATCTTTCTGTGCAGATTATTTGAAAGCTTGCCTTTACTGAAATCAATATTTCTCTCTATTTATACCTTGGTTGAGAATGCGACAGCAATAGTTGATCAACAGTTAACCAAGTCCCATCCATCACTAGCAACTATCAAGGAAATTTTGCAACAACACAGAAACAGGAACGGCAAAATCTTGATTGTTGCTCAGCCAGATTTATGGAGACCGTTGAAAAGGCTTCTTAGTTCCATGAACATCGCATGTATTGAAGTGGATCTTCTCACTCATGGATATCAATCAGATCTAAGTTATGACTTGTTTACTGGTGGGCGAAAAGATCACAGACAGACAGCATGTGCACTTGTAAAATACGAGTAAGTCTTCCACAGAAAAATGGTACCTATTTGGTAGAAATGTAGGTCTGGCTGCTGCATTAATGTCTCTGTTCATAGACGAAAATTCAGGAATTTTTTCGATCCTATTGCATGCGACAAAAAGTAATCAAATAGAGTCCATTCTGTAGATATCATGTCATGGATTTGTCCATCTCATCTGTATTTTATAGATTTGTACGAGTTTACCTCCTTTTGCTCACCAATCACCTATAGTGCAATAATGTTGCTATGATCACTAATCATTTGTAAGAGTTTAATGTGTGATTTTTGCTTCCTTGACATCAGGCACGTCTCTCCATCTATTCTGATGCAGAAATTTGACCTCATTATCGAGTGTGGAGGCCCATGTGGTGTATCCAAGCTTTCAACACTTCATAGTGAGCACATTGGCTCGCAAACCCTTCACTTTGTGAAGATTGAGCTTGATGATGTTACCCGAGCACTCTGTGAAGGTGTCAATATTACATCAGGTGACACAGATACAAGTGTAAGTCTTACTGTTGATGACAACTCTTGAGGTCTTATTCTGCTTGTGAAACTCAAATTTCTTTGAAATAAAATTGACATGCCCTGCTAACTTATATTTTATTATTATTCTTTTTGATCTTAAATGTTTTCTTAACTGTTTTCTTAACTGTTTTACTTAACATTCGTCTTGATGTCCCGTTTACACACTTCTCATGTCTCTACTTTACTATAACTTCCTGTCGCAAGTACAAAAACAAATGTTTAGATAGTACAGCTATGTGCTTACTCTAAAATGTTTTCCAAGTTGACTGAAGCTGCAACTAGGCTAGTACACCTAACTTGGGAAAGGGCTGAGGTTAACTTTGACTTATGTGGAGATATATTTGTCACCTCTCAGCGTTCGTACTTCTTAGCTTAGGAAGTGAGGGTGTGAGGTTTGATCTGTATCAGCAGTTTCTGTTGCCATAGACGTTTAACTCTCGCACCACTTGAGCTGTCAGCTCTTTTTGCCCAATAACATGTCTGTACTGTTGGCAAGCTAAGATATCTGTACATACATTTTCTTATTTGACATTTTGACTGTAAGCAACTGACGAATATTGACACCTTCCTACTCATTTAGTATTAATGAAATATTAAAACTCCATATTCGCTTTTAATCAGCAGCGTGCTTGTAATTCATATTTTTTTTCTGAAAAGCTGACACATTCTTAATTTAATCAACACTTAGCAGTTGGACGGACTGCTGAACTTCGGTCACCTTCTAGAGAACTCCAAGATTGCATCTGCTGCTTCAGCTGGCGGAAAATGTGACAGTTTGTCACTGCCTGTTCGTCAAACAGCTCAAGAACCTGAAGCAGTTCAGGCTTGTGACTCATCATTCCCAGATATGGTCATCATTGTTAACACTGAAAACTTCGATAAAGAGATGATAATATCCCGGAGAAGCACCTACCAAAAGATCCTCAGTATGGAGAAGAGGGGAGTACAAGTTGTGGAGCGCGATTTGATGCTGCCCGTAGATATTATACTTGATGTTGCGATGTGCATTGTGTGGTATGATTGCAAAAATATTGGAAAGAAAGCTAGTGCTGAAGATGAGGGCTCATCAAGTGTCCCACTTTGCATTGAGAATATAGCCACAAATGTGTTGACATCTCTCAGCTTCACATTCACTGCCTCTGTTCTGGTAATCATCTTGGCCTATATGCACTGCTTCTGAATACCCTGAATCCAGCTATTTTCTATGTGAAAGAGTTACTTTGTATAATACTCGTATAGTGTAGCCACCCCAAATCATTTAATCGTCTACTGAAAAAAAGGATTATTCTACTACTCTGGGTTTAATTTTATGCAACTGTTATTTAACTAGGTTTTTGAAGGGGACAGCAACTTCGTTGGTACTGTAATGGAGTCAGCAGATGAACTCTATGCTACAGCAGCAAGTCTGGGCATTAATATACAGATCTTATATTCATATTCATCTGAGTTGACTGATGAAATTATCTTGAATTATATTGGGCAAGCCAGGAATATATGTAAAGGATCACTTCCTACGCTGCCTGAAACAGAGACACATGTTGAATCTTTCCTTACCAGGTTTCCTTCTATCAATCCGCTCTCAGCACATGCAATCATTTCTTGTGGATGCATGCTTTTAGAGTACCTTGAATGGTCGAGTGATTGCAGGATCCGTGCGCTCAGAAAATATTATCTGCCTGAGGAAAGTATCAATCTTCTTAATGTCCTGTTCAAATATGGAGAGCGAGAAGAAACGAAGTCTGGACTGACAGACTGTTCTTCCTCAGTGTCATCCCCTCCTGATTCAGAAAAATTTACCCGCAAAGTGAACTCAGCAGATAGAAAAAGAAAATTTAATCCAGAATCCTCTGATACTATGCATGACTACAAATGTATTACGACATCTGATAAATGCATTGAAGAGCTGGATAATTTTGAGAGTCCTTCAAATTCGAAGGCGCCAAAAAGTCCCAGGATCTCCCTGCAAAAGAAATTTCCGGGCTTCTTCGTGGATGAAGAATTCGTTGGTGATAGAGATAGACCACGTGCTAGAGCCAATATGGACCCTTCCAAAGCATGGCCTGAATCAAATGACCCTGGAAGTGTGAAAGTCCCTCAGTTTAGGGATCCCTTTGCTAAATCTTCTTTACGCACAAATGATTGTTTTGGTGAGCCAAATTTGGGTAGGGCGAATGAGCTCAAACAAAAAGGGTGTGCTGACATATTTCAGGATCTACATGAAGATTTTGTGGGTGAAGTTGTTGACATTTATGAAAAATCCCCTTTTGATATGGACTTTCATCAAGCTCAGAGAGCAGTTAAGTCTTCAGTGGGCTTTGAGGCTGTTGAAGATCATGCTCCTGGAAGTAGTAAATTGGGGAGAAAATTATCATTTGATAGCAGCACTTATATGAACTTTCCAATGGTTGATGACTTGAACACTAGTTGTGGACTAGAAGATAACCGAGAGTTGAGACCAGATTATAATTATGGTGGTGTGGACTACAACTGGGGCAGCAACGATTTCAAGCCCCAACAGGATCAAATCGGGACAGGTTTATTTGAAAAGTCTATGAAAAATTTCAGAGCCTCATCATCACAAGAAAAGTTTGTGCCTTCCCTTGGCGAAACACCACTGTCCAAAGCTGTTCATTCTGCACAATTGCAACAGGGCTCACCTTGGACAATCGAGTTTCTTAACCGGATCAAGGAAAAGAGAAGGTTGCGTCAGCAGAATCAGCCTTGGAACACATCTGTTTCCTTATCTGGTAATCAGAGGAATATCTCAAAAGGTACAAAGAGAAGAAGTCCATCAATTCTCGAGTATTACAAATATCAGGGAGGAACCCATGATAACACACCTAGGAAGTTGACTCCACAGAGATTGCAAAAGCAACATGGGCAGCTGAGCAACGAGAAGCCTTCGGGATTGCGCCCTACATTTACTCCTGTCGATAAAAGAGCAAGACGGGTTTGTATCTCATCTCATAATTCTGTTTTTAAGTTTATACTTTCTTTTCATTAGAGTCTTCCCTGACTTGATGCAGAGTCTATCTTTTGCAACTAGTGGAGCTGGAGGGCAAACAAAGCTAGTTTGGAACGATAATATCTCGCGCAGCCAGGACAACAGATTTTCCAATTGAGTGTGATATCACGGCAATGTATCTAATTAACACTTTGTTATGTTCTGGGAAGCTAATACAGGTTGGTCTTGATTATTATAGCAAGTTGCATCATTTGCTGACTAAGTAGTTTCTTGTGGCTAGTTACAATCTTATACGACGTATGTTATATACCAACATACTGCATGACGCTTAATGCCCCTTCAATCCTAGAATTACCCAGAGGAAGTTTGAGTTTGGATTCAACATATTTCATTACCTCATACATCATAGATGTGATCTGTCGCCAAAATAGAGTTCTTTGTGCTTGTAACTTTAGGGTCCCTGTTCGTTTGAGTTGCCCGTGTTTGCATACGTGCATGTCCAAATCCACTGCATAATTGCATCAATGCAACCTCAACTCATTCTATGCTCTCCGTCTGTCAGTCACTTGAATTTAGGATTTCCATTGAAGTAATGCAGCTGAAATTTGGCTGTTTTCATAATCACGCATTGTTTAATATTGAAAAATGTTTGACTAAGCTGGCTTCAATTCTCATTACTGTGAAGTATCAGTCATTCTATACAATCTCCGACACAATTTTTGTTTTAGGTTGTTAAAAAAACAATCTCTTTGTATTGTTAACACATGGGTAAGGTTGCATACATTTGTTCCCTCACCCTGCTATTTGCAGGATCCTTGAGGCACTATTGTTGTGCCATTGTCAGTAATTTAGTAAACAATGGCCTGCATACCTGAGAATATGTAATCACATAATGAATTACATTCCATGGCATCAAGGTTAAAAACACAATCTCTTCTGCAAAACCCTATTCAGATGTTTCTCTTTTGTATTTTGGAAGCTTATTAAATTAAGTATGTTACCTGAAGGCCTGAAGAGACTAATTGATCTGATTAAGTGTCAAAGTGGTCGGTAAATAAGGGATGGTTATGGCCGTCTCCGGTAGCCAGGTCATTCAACTTGTCTCTTATCTCCACACCCAGCTTGGTGGCCCAATCTCATCAGAAATTAGAAAATTATTGCTTTCACAAAGCTGTTTCCTTCCACTTTTGACATCGCCAAACTCCATACTTGCCTGAATACCTCTCCAGATTTTCTTTTACCCCATCTTCTGTTGACATGTTCGTCTCCTTTAGTAATGTCACCTGATCAGTTGTAGAACCCATCTTTCTTCTCTGTGCAGTTTTTTATCTTACTGCAGGTATGAAATTATGATACATGAACATTAAAGTTTCATGTCACTTTATAAGAGCTGGGAAGACAAGGATTTATTCTTATTGATGTATAAACTGACCTTTCTGCTATTGTTTTGATGCTTCTAGCCTTCTATTCTGTAGGGTCTTCCCTAGAAATGCTGATTGCCTGGATTTCTTCATCTGTTGTGTTTTTTCGACTTCTGATTTCATACCATTTTCATAATATTCTCTGCCAGCGGGCTATGGTTTGTTAAAATCTAATTTTTAGAAACCTCCGAGAACTGTGTCGTTCCATCATTATATTTAAGGCTCTAGTGAGACTGTATGAAGTGTATGTTGCTATGTGAGGTTGGATAAGTTAATCGCGGTTTGTAGCTAAAATATGTTGTTCAATTAGCTTTTAAAACCACTAGAAATGCTAAGATAAACAGGCACGTTTAGAATTGTTTTCACTAATTTTATACCAAGTTGGCAAATTCTATTTAAATTGGCCAAATGTCACATTGTTTAATACTAATTAGACAAAATCACAAAAGTCACATATTCTATTCCAGTTTGGTAATATTTTGGCTAGAGGGAGATATCAAAGTCCTTGCTACATATTCTGATTAATGACTGAAGAAAACACACGGACCTTGGAGGAGCATGTGGGTCTGCTCTGCCAATTGGTCGTTTTTAAATATGGGTCCTCATTTATAGCTGTGGGGCCTTTTCTCCTCATTCAAATATCCCTATCCTCCGTTTTAATCTGACGGCCTAAATAGCTAATTTTGAAGACGGCCAAGACAATAACAGCAAGTACAGATTGCATTTGCTGAGTGAATAGTTGCTACCAACTACCAAGAAAAAACTAGAAGGTATAACCTGGGGTTTTAGATTTACGAATTACATTTTAGCAACGTCTCTGTTCAATAAACAACAGCTGATATAACAGAGGAAAGGGCGAAAGGTAAAAAGGTTGAAGGATGGCGGGGGCAGTGAAGGCGACACCGTTGACTTTTGTGGTTCACCTGTTAGCCGTGGTAGCAGCGGTGATGGTGTTGGTATGGTGTATAAGCTTCAGAGGTGGCTTGGCATGGGATTCATCCAACAAAAGCCTCATCTTCAATGTAAGTTCTTTCTGCACTTCTAACATATACTAGCACTTAGTCCAAAGTAACTTGTTCATTTTCTTTGGCTGTTGGTTTGTCGCTTCTGTTAATTGTTTCTGTAATTTCATTAATTCTCTAAACATGGAATACTTTGTAATTATTGGGTATCCTTTGCTTGATTCCAATATGAAGACATGATCATAATTCATTTACATTCAGTTTTATTTTATCATGAAAACGTTGAAAAGGGTTGATAAGAATTGAGACAGAGTCTTTCATTTGGAATAAATTATTTATCTCTAGTGAAATAATCTTATGTTAAAGCGTTGGCTAGTTGCTTGATCGTGTTGAACATGACTTTGCTGGGCGTTTACTTTTAGTTAAATGCAGGTAGTTGTATGTATTGCTTTAATGAAATTGGTTTTGCCACCAACTTCTTTCAACACTTTTCAAAGACTCAAAAGGTTGCTTACAAATTTTGATTGGTGATGAAGGACACAAGTTTATTTCTTTTCATGCATAACTCTAGTGTCTGAATCATCAATCTATTTGATTTGATTTGTTATTCATTATTGCCAGCAAAAAATTTCTGCTATTTATCTGGTTAGACATTCGTTAGTCTAATAATATGCTACGAGTATGACTTTTCATGGTCACTGAGGAGAAAAAAGATTACGAATCGGATGTATTAGCTCATACATTGGTAACGGTAAATCAATGCATTCACACTGTGTACACCCAAATATGTTAGTGTCAAACTGTCGTATTTTGTTTATTTTATGTTTTTGTACAAAAATCGAAGTCAGAGTTGTGCAACTTTGACTTCAAATAGTGAATAGATAGTCTGGATTCGATTGGAGGTACTACTACAATATATTTTCCTTGAGTATGGATATTGCTATTATAGAAATGAAGTAAGAAAATCAATCTTTGTAGTTTAGAATGTTAATTAAGCTTTACACGAGTAATAAAGTAGAAGCTTCATTGTTGACTTAGAAATTAGAACTACCTGTCAAATTACTCCAAGCTGGTGGTTGGTTGTCTGAGTTGAGGCCCCCTAAAAGTTTGAATATGGCAATAAGTCTTTCACGTGTTTCTGGAGCTCTCCATGAGCTAAGAGTCTGACTAGTCTCTATCAAGACATGAACAACCAATTGAATAGATATATTAGAACAGTAAATATCCCTTGGATAAATCCGTCTTAACAATATAACGAGTCAAGTACCATCCCATTTGTGCATATCACACATTTGTTGCTTTTTTCCATGCATTATACTTTCATTTTATTCTAACTATTCAATTCGTCTTAAATTTGTGATTTTAGAAATGTGTAGATTGGTTAGTTGTTGGTGGATTATGGCCGATCCTGGTCAGATACGTGGTATATATTACAAAAAAGGCTAGGAATACATGCGTATGTGTATGAATGGTTTTCACACACTTTGTACTCTGCTATTCTTTTGTTATGAATTATGATGGAATAGTACAAACTGGATTTTTGTGAGATAATGGTGATACAATGCAATATAAGCATAATAAGACTTTTTGTATTTGCTATTGAATATAGTCTATATTCATCTAATGTCAGTAGTAGTTTGACTTCATATTAAATGTGCATGTTCTATACAATTTTTTTTACATTACTCAGAGTCAAAGTTTTAGGAGGGAAAGCATGATATCTTCATAAAAGAGAGTCAAAGTTTTAGGAGGGAAAGTATGATATCTTCATAAAAGTTTACTGGACATAATGGTTGGATAAAGTAGCATTATTTTGGTGTTCTATTACAACCAGGATCTGTTTGCTGAATATGATATCAGAGTAGATAAAAATTGCTCTAGAAGAAAGAGGGAAAGGTTAAAACTCATTAATTAAAAAATTGTACGTACCGGTGTTCCAAAATTTATCATAATTTTATTTAGTTAGCGCTCTTTAGAAATAGAATATGAAGCTGTAGTGCTGGAATTCAGTTCTGAACTGTAGCTTAAAACCTCTGATAATTGTAATGTTTGTGTATGTTGTTTGAGGGTGGGGGTAACGAGGCGTATTAGCAATCAGGGTTTGCTTATCTTTTGGTTTGTATTGACACTGCAATTGCAACATCAGATTCAAAGTTGATTATATTCTAGTGCCAAACTCACACCCGGTGGCTTTTTTCCTGGCAGATACATCCTGTTCTTATGTTAATTGGTTTCATCATACTTGGAGGCGAAGGTAATTAATGTTTAGGCTATAAGGATAATTGATCATCTCCCTACATAAATTCGTTGTTGGCCCCATTTGACTTTTGTGATCGACCAGTGTCAACTTTGACCATTAATTTCTCCTAATATTTAGAGAGAGATATTGTAAGATTTATCATATTTCATTTGACAAAACAGCTATTGTCATAAGATCATATACAAAAAGTTATTGTATATATTGTGAGAAAACACCAGTTAAAGTCGACATCATTTGATCATGAAAGTCAAACGGGAACTATACAATTGGGATGGAAGGAGTATATTGTCAATCTCCGGCATTATAGGAGGCTGTCATTGTCTTACACCCACTAAACTTAAAATGCAGCAATTGTAAGCTACAAATCTCTTCCCTTGAAGAAAGAAGTGAAGAAAGTGATTCATCTAGTACTGCATGCAATTGCGTTAATACTTGGCATTGTTGGCATATCTGCTGCTTTCAAGTTCCATAATGAGAGTTCAATCCTCAACTTGTACAGCTTGCATTCCTGGCTTGGAATTGGGATCATTGTTCTCTACGGAATCCAGGTAAGCTGCTCCAATTACTAGTTTGTTTTTTCGTTTATCTTGCATGCAATACAGTTTTCCAGTATATGTAGTGTAAGTTGATCTGGCTGCATTGTGAACCACTTTTTCTAAAGGTTGGCTTCTTGGTTGATAGATGGCCAGGATCACATTACAATTTCCAAGTTTCATTGAACTGCTAATTTGTATAACAATGCAGTAAAAAATAATTAGTTGACCTATCGAAAATTGATCCCTGATTATTCACTGACTCTTGCTCATTAGAAAGCTTTCAGAACCTGAAACAGAACAGAATTCAGGGTGTCCAACTGGCCTTACTAAAAATGCCTCCACCTTATAAACGCCCATCATTTGCCGACACTCCTCTGATCCATTCTTTAGTCTTCAACTTATGCTCAACGATCTTTAGAAAAATAGAGCATTTAGGTGGACGCAAAATACGCTTGTGGATTATCTTCATGTTTTTTTTTGCCTAAATGGAAGGGTAATATCCCAAAGGAATGACCAAAAAGAAATTGTGAAGAACTCAATGGGATTGAGGAAATATACGACTGCATAACAGAGTTGCTCACATCAAATTACTTCATCCTCCCCTGCTTCACTGTCATTTCTGCATCTATGATCTCGGTAATCCTGACACCTAGCTTATGTGGCCATATCGGTGTCTGTATGCGCTCCACGACATTCAAGGTCTCAAGGATATGGTATCTAATCGGTACTCAACTACTCAACACCTACCAAGCCAACACTTCACCTCAAAGAGTTAAAAAAAGAGGCTCTTGTGCCAAGTTGAGAAAATGTGCGAAACATGTTTGTAGGACATTTTAGCTCTTTCAAGTCTTATTTTTTAGACATCATTATATTTCATTTTAGAGAAACTCAAAATATCACTCCATACAAATTTAAATTATAATTTTGTTTTGGTGACATGTTTCCGAGCCCATACCCTCATTTTAGGTCAGTCTACGTGTCTAAAAAGTTGGGTCATATCAAATCCGACTCTTGGAAATATCATATCTGACTCCCATCCATGAGTCTGAGAAGCAGTCTACAATAGCATTGGATTCATAATTCTAAAATGGAGGGATTGTTTTGCAGTGGATATATGGATTCATAATTTTCTTCTACCCGGGAGGAAGTCCATCCCTAAGAGCCGAATCACTTCCATGGCATATACTCTTTGGGATGTTTGTATACGTATTAGCTATTGCAAATGCGGCCATTGGGTTTCTGGAAAAGCTTACGTTCCTCGAGAGTGCTGGCCTCGAGAAATTTGGCCCAGAGGCATTCCTCGTCAACTTCACAGCCATCGCCACTGTATTATACGGTACCTTTGTCTTGCTTACAGTGTATGCTAAAAAGGATCAGGAGCCGGATGAATACAGCTATTCAGTTATTGAAAGCCGGGATGTATAAATGTTTCGACGACATTTGTATTGATTATTGCTTGAAGTCTTAAACTGAGTCACCAGGGGATTACATGAGTCATAACGTCTTTACTTGATCTTTAAACCATTTTAATATATACTGTAATTATAATTTATAATAAATGTCATTTTCAAGTCATAAAAGATGGTTACTGTTTATTAATAAATGGTCACAATTTATCAAAAAGTGGTTACACTCAACTCGTCGCATATGCGACGGTTATAAACAAGAATTTGTGTTATAATAATATTTGAACTTCAATTCATGCAATTGTTCATCTTAAGGATTGTTTGGATAGAAGGTAATGGTTACGGACTTACGGCTACAACAATAGAGACTTGATTTCAAAATGATTTGGGATTAGCAAGGTAACGGTTTTAGGCAACAAATATTAAAACGAAGGAGAAAATACGGTTTTGAGCAAGCCGAATTGTTAATATTTAGCATATCAAAATTCATTTTGCAACTAATGCGTTGTTCACTCACTTGTTCCGATAATAATTTGATTTGTATGAGCAGTTAGTCTCATTGAAGACGGACATATCCGTCTTTAATGAAGACGGGACATATTCATGTTCAATGAAGACGGGTCAGATCTCCTCTCACAAGAACGCAAGTGGGGGGACAAGTGAGGAACTAAATGGATCTCCACTTATTCTCCACTATCTCATTGTGAGAGAGAATTCGACCCGTCTTCATTAAAAACGGATACCGTTGTCTTCACTGAGAATTTGCTTTGTTTTATGTATGGTAAGTTGGTAACTTGGTAAGAGTTAGTAGTAGTCTAACTCTAAATACAAAGCTCATTCAATGAACATGAAGAGAAGTACTCCTAATAGATAAGCACTATGATATATCGCAAATTGGTTGTCCTTGGGAATTAAGGAAGTTACGTGAACGCAAAACCAATGTAGTTGATGTGATACATAAGCACATATTTCTGACAATGACGCTTTTGATATTTTGATAATTCAATTCAATAAAATTGCATTTAGTCTTATAGCATGAGATAGGATTGTATTAATATAATGTAAGATATGGAACCTAATACCATTAAAATCTCTTATTATAAACCCATTGATCTACTAGAAGGCCAGTTTTTATTTCTACTCTATGTTAGTATCACGATCTACTTGGAAATTGGAAATTGGAAATGGGTAAGAAAATGTATTTTTATTTGCTTAACTTCTTGGGAATTTTGATATTTAATATTTTCATTAATTCTCAGATGATAAAAGAACATCAAACATCAAACATCTATCTCATACAAGTAAATTTTGCAAAATAATATATTAATTAATGTGTGTAAAACCAAAAAGATTAAAATTTAAATGTCATTTTTTTGTAAAAATAAATGAATAAATATTTTAGTAAAAATGATAAGTGGTAAATAAAAATCTACAACTCAAACTAGATCTTTGTTTTTAAACTTTTCTTACTTTTATAATTTTATTTTAAATTTTACACACACACTTTATTTGTTAATCATTTATCTATTTTTTTTACTTCGTTTATTTACTTACCTTTGACCATAAGGCGGATTCAAACCTCAACGAATTCGGACGATGTACTAAGGCTTTGTTTTTATTGTTGTTGTTGTTGCTGTTCACAAATAAGGTTATACTACCATATGTATATGAGTATGGTACATCCAATACCAATCTAATTGAGCTTATATGCAATTTTTTCGAGCTTTTAGAATTTTTTAGAAACATTTTAGTTTTGAGTGTCAAATTTAAAATTTAAGTGAGCTTATATGTATTGTTTTTTAGTCTGATTATAATATTTTGAGTTTTAAAACTTATAAAGGTGCTCATATATTTTTCAATAAAACTTGTAAAATATATATATATATATATATATATTTATATATATGTATAAGCTCAACTTCTTTATTATAAATCTCCAAATCTATACAACCAGTTGTATACAACTGGTTGTATAGTCTACTAATTGGTTGTTGTGGTTGTGGTTGTGGTTGTGGTTGTTGTTGTTGTTGTTGTTGTTGTTTGTTGTTGTTGTTGTTGTTGTTTGTTGTTGTTGTTGTGATGATGTAACAATAAAACAAACTTATATACTTCATCCATTCAACTTCAAATACAACATTTCTTTTTTCACACTATTCATGGATGAAGATGAAGAGAATCTTTACGATTCCTTACAATATGTGAGACAAACTACGGTCATGTGGGATATTTACGTTACATTTCATACATTGCCAAACGTGTAAAAAAAGAAATATTGTGTTTGTAATTGAATAGAGAGAGTACGAATCGCCAATTTTTATTTGAAATTGTCTTAACTTACGACGGGTCACTTAAATGATAAAGGTGGACCTAATAGTAGGTTATGAGAGATCTTAAATAAAGGAATTGATGCTTTGTAGTTTGTACACTCAATAACTTCATCTTAATCATTCATTAATATAATTTCTAACATCAATTTATATAAGATTCTATATGTATGAAGGATGTTAACATCAATTTATATAAGATTCCATATGTATCAAGGATGTTACATGAGTGGTCTCTTTTAATACCGTTTTATTTTAAGACTTAAAAATGTAAATATTTCTTAATAAAGTGTAACTATTTAGTGAAATATTATAACTAAATTTGTCACTCTATAATAAAAAAGTGATGACCATATGTTATCATGAAACAGTTAGATTTGATCATAAAATAGTGATATTTAACCCGTTTTTATTTCAAACGAATTTAACCATCTGAAACAAGATTCAGTGTTTACTTTATTTTAAACGAATTTGGTCCGTTTGAAACAAACATTTGCGATGGTACATAGTTAGACCAAATGATCGATGGTCTATTGGTCTAGGTAGCACGGATACTCCACATAACCAGTCATCCCGTGTCCGACACCCGGACACCTACAAATAAGGAATGAAAGGTCAACAGACTAAAAGAGATTGATTAGTATATGGTTTTGGGTGGAAAATGAGTGAATTATACTCAAAACCCAAATTTTATCTTCAATTATCTACATTTAATATCAAATACTAATAAAAAAGTAAAACTGTACGTTATTTATAATTATAAAATATATATTTTATTAAACCTAAATAACATATCCCGTGTCCTAAATTTCACGGAATGCCGTATCACGTGTCCGTGTCGTATCCGTGTCCGTGTCCGTGTCCGTGATGGTATCTAAGTTGATCATAGATTCCATATGGGACCTCAAAGGTACCTGTCGATCTAGCTGTCTTGAATCATCAACATAAATACACATACATTTACCTTTAAATTTTGCATATAAATTAAAAATTACAACAAGAAGTTCCAAAACCACACTCCACTCAATTTCAAATCCAAAAGAGACATGGAAGTATGAATGATTTGAAGATATAAAGAGGGCCCTAAAGAGGTTGTACTTATATGCTGTATTGGTGTATGTCGTTGTTGCCTTTGTCTATCAGTTGCCCTCTTCATTAAGTTTATAAATCATCAATTCCCACCAACTTGCGCCGCAAAGGTTGGAGAAGCAAGAAACTTAGAAACTTCAAAAATCTAATTTAGAAGTTATAACAAGCACAAATTCTTATTTAAGACGGGGGTATCCGTCTTAAGCTTAAGACGGATACCATATTCTCTCACAAAATACCCATCAAGGGTGAGTGGAGAAGCACATGGGGGTGCCCACCTTGTCCCCTCTACCCATTTCTCCTCACAAAATACCCGTCGCAAGATCCGACCCGTCTTAAGCAAGACCTACTGTAGAATAAGTGTTTCCTTTTCCAATAAGTACTTCTTAATAAATAGTCTTATCTACTTCTATCAATGCAATCTAGGGCTCAACATATTAACAAAATTTTAAGTCCGCATCGAAAAAAATGATTCGGAACGGATTATTTGATCTAGAAAGAAAGCAAACCGTGTTCTGTAAGTTCGGTCAAATACAGTTCAGGATCTATTAAATAGGCTGAAATTTAAGGTTTTCCGACTAATCTTTCATAAAGGAATCAAATATATGTTACCTAAAAGCAAAATCATAAGTTTATTCGATTTAATGAAATTAATAATTAATAACCCTATAGTTCGGTCCATCAAGTGCGGTCCCGTGAAGTTCGAATATTCTAAATCCAGTTTCAGTTCATTAGTTTTTTTTTTTTTTTTTCAGTATATGGATTATACATGTACTACCACAGATAATATAGTTTATGAGCTTTACAATAAAGTTTTTGAGTTTAGTATTAAATATTATGAATTTTACTATAAAGTTTTTGAGTTCATTAATTTGATTATTAAGCTCAAAAAAATTACAATAAAATTCAAAAAACATAACATATAAAATTTAAAATGTAATTTATAAACTTTAAAATGCTCGAAAAAAATGCACAAAAACTCAAATTTAAACTAGTTTGAGATAGTACCTCCGATGTATAATCATTTGTCCCTGTTTTTTTTTGTGTTCGGTTCATTAATCCAGTTTGATTTGGACACATGTTTGCACTTACACTACAATTTTAAATTTCCTCACTATTTTCATATATATATATAAGATCATTTTCAAATTTTGAGAAACTAAATTATCTTTTCAAAACCTCCTTATTTTTAAGTATAACAACTCTTAAGTATTATTAACAACTCCAATATATATTATTTCACTAATTACTACACAAATTTCTAATCAACATTCTCTACACGAAATGAAGACGTAAGAAAATGAGAATAATGACAACTATGAAAATGCCATTTTCTTTTTAATTTGTTATAAACTTATAATTATAATATTAATCTTAGTTGCCTTATGCTTGTACCTACCATCCATCAAATCCCAGCTAAGCCACTTCCTCAGGAATACTCATTTCCAATCAACATTTCATAAAATAATAACCTTCTTTTATTAAACAAAAAAAAAATTTAAAAAAAAAAATTTACTACAAAATTCCTTAAACTAATAATAACTCCTATCAACTTGGCCTTTTCCACTTAAATACCTTAGACTATACACAACTTATCATTTATGAACACCATTCATATTATTTTTTTGTCTTTCTATCATTTATTTCATTTTTTTGTTTGTATTTATTTGTAAGGTTTTAAGGAAACACTACTCTAAGTAACATATGGCAGAAGAGGATACTAAGAAGGTCGAGGTTGTCGAAACTCCGGTAGCAGAAGAGACACCAGCACTGGCAGTAGAGACATCGGAACCGGCCGAGGAGCTTGTAGCTACAACTTCAATCGAAACTGCCCTTGATTTGGTTGAAAGTAAGTAAAACTGGATAATAGCATCGTATAGCCAACTTAGGTCCAACGGAATTTATATATATTTTTTCTTATATTTTCTAATTTTTTTTATGTCTAAATAAGTGAGCTCAGAAACTTTAAAATAAAATTCATAACCTTTAAAACAAAACTCATAAGTTTTATAATAAAGCTCATAAATTTAATAAATTGTCACTACTTTATAATTTTAGTAGCGACTATTATCCGTTTAACAACGAAAAAATGAATAATTTACTAAATTATTTCAGCAACTCTCATGTAAGCTTAAGCTTAATTAAGACGTTGTAGTCCCGTCGTAAATGATAATTTTCAAAATTATTTTAGCATGTATTAAAACTTAGCCCTTGTATAATTTTTTTTAAATTATGTATGTATTTATGTTATTAAAGATAGTACGTAGTAACGTGTACCTTACATGTTAAGGATTTTAGTCCGTAATCGAATCCAAACCATCCCGAATTATCTATTTGAGTGAAAAAACATGGAAGAAATCAAGAAAACAAAAAAAAAATGATTATTTGAGATTAAAAGTTTATAACTTGGACGTAGTTTTTATTTTGGTAGAATTTAATTGCATAAAAACTGAAATTGATGCTTGTGAATTATAATGAACAGAGGAAGCAGAGACAAAAGATGATAAACCTGAAGAAGTGAAACCTTCTGATGAATCAGTCAGTAGAGGTATGCAAAAGGTTTCATTTGTCTTTAACAATTAACAGTGACGGAACTAGAGGGCTAGCAGGGGAGTTCGACCATAAAAGTGAAATATTATTTGATGTTTTTAGTTAAAATTTGGGACTTTTTTTTTTAGTTTATTGTATTACAGTTCGTCCACTTAATTTTTTTTCGGTTCTTTAATTATAAATCTTGGTTTCGCTACGATTTCTAAGTTTCTTGATTATCGTGTTCAGATGTGCAGCTTGATCAAGCTGAGGTTGAAAAGAGGATGTCCTTAATTAAAGCATGGGAAGAAAATGAGAAGTGCAAAACTGAGAACAAGTAAGATGATTCTTTGAGTTTTAGTCACTAAAATTATTAGAAAATTTTATTTTATTTCTTTTATTTCTTGTGTAACTTTAGAATTTACATAAACCCAACTTTTATCATCGTAGCACATAAATAACTTTTTTTAAGATAAAATAAAATTACTAAATTAATATTTAGAAAATTAGAGGTGATCAAATGGGGGTTTAAGTACGCTTAAGCTGGATATAGGTTGACCCATGTAGATACTTCGGCCCCGGAATGAAGAAGTGGGCTTGTTGGCTTGGGACATTTTATCAAGTTTAAATTTTGTAAATTTTTGAAAATGCATTGTTTGAATCCGCTTCTTTAATCAATCTATCAAAACGCCTTGTGAAGAAACAATGTTGCCATCAGCCTTATGCCTCTATCTTGCATCTTTAGATGGTACTATGCTTCAAATTAAAGCAGGTTTTGCGTAAGACAGTCTAAAATATGTATTGCTGCGAGCTATTAATAATGTGGAGTTAATATGATTCATTTCGTGTTTTATCCCAATTTTTGTCGTGAAATATTCTAAAACTATAAAGAGTCATGAAACCTTAAGCTATATTATTGCTTTCTTGAATCTTTATCCATAGCAATGTATTAAAAGTTTAAAACTAAATGAACAGGGCACACAAGAAAATAGCAGTTATAGAAGAATGGGAAAGCAGCAAGAAAGCAGCAGTTGAGGCAGAGCTAAAAAAGATTGAGGTACCATTTGCCTTTTACGGAGTATATTCATACATTACCGTCTCAGTCAATAGTTTACACTTACTTTATTCTGTCAGGAAATGAATACCTAATACGGCCTTATAAATGCAGGAAGAATTGGAGAAAAAGAAGGCAAAACTCGCGGAAATAACGAAGAGCAAACTGGCTCTAATACAAAAGGAAGCAGAGGAGAAAAAGGCCTTGGTTGAAACCAAACGAGGCGAAGAGCTCGTGAAATTGGAAGAGATTGCGGCCAAATGTCGCACCACCGGAAAACCACCTAAGAAACTATTGGGATTGTTCTAAGGAAGAGGATGGATTTGATCAAGTAACTAGATTGTGAAAAAATTCAACAAAATTAAGCTTTCAGTTTGGAATTTTATTTGTACAATTGTTCTTTTGCTTGTATTTGTTTTATGTAGGTGTATTGTTTAATTTGGCAGAACTTGAAATTCTTGATTTGTTTCATTTGTGTATAATATCATTTGTGATAAGGTGTAATTAACTTGGGAATAAATTGTGTGATGTTTTCATAATGTTGTCTTGTTAATCTATGAAATTTTGCCAAAACTTTTTAGCAAATACTTAATGTGTAACCTGTTTTGTAGATAGGCAACTCCTTGTATTTAAACCTCGGTCTTTTATGAGATTGTCTCATGCAAGTCGATTCGAGAATTATAGACATGTACTTTATTCTACTCGAGAACCGGGATGCACATCTAGTAGAAATACTAGCTTAACTTGCAAAGTCACTAAAAAATAGAAACATGGAACTATGTAAAAATTAAAATTGTCTTTTTTGACTTCGTTATTAAGCCTAGTATCTATTACATAGAATTGAATCGCTAAAATCGCAAAATATATGTTGCGATTTCTTACTTCATGCCGAGAAAATATTGGCTCGAAACATTGAAACGGGGACTTGAAAGAGAAGCGTACGTGAGGGATACATCACATATTGGCAATCAACTAGCAAGAAGACACAGAGTTAAACAACAACATTAATTTCTTAACCATCAAAACTAGCTATATTATTGTTTTAATTATAGACATGTCACTTGAGTCGAAAAATTTTTCGACATCCAAATATTTTTGCAGAAATCATATTCATATTCATGTTTCATATTGTATTGCTTCTGCATTTAGATTCAAGATCCTTTCTATTAAATAGAGGATTAAATTATAAAAGTGGGTATATATTGATTTAATGTCTAGAAATATACAACAAGCACCAGTGGTCTAGTGGTAGAATAGTACCCTGCCACGGTACAGACCCGGGTTCGATTCCCGGCTGGTGCATCTTCCTTCAAATCTATGATGACTTAAGCGCACATGTGGCTGATTTGGGTCCGCCACCATTCTCTGAATATTCAGTTGAAACTTGCGCATCTGAGATTTCCTGTTTTTTTTTTAATATATTTATTTATTTAAAATGATAAATACTTCTAACCAAAAATCTATACTATTTACCATGAAACCGCGAACGTGGTAATCGAACCCCTTTACTTTGGTCAATTGTGAAATCCAACCCCTTAAGTTTAAAATGTAATAAATAGGCCCCTTAAGTTATGTAAAAGGTGAAATTAAACCCCTTGACAAAATCTCGTGAGAAATTCATTATCTCGTAAATAAATAAAACTAAACTAAAATTTAATATGTTTTTTATTTTGAAAATAATAATTAACAATATTGTACGTAAAGTATTATGAAATGATGAAAAAGTAAATAGTTTTGCACAATGTTTTTACTTTGCCATTATATTTTGCATATCTTTTTTATATTTTTTGTATATATTGACACGAAAATCTATTATTCCGAATTTTAATTTTACCTAACAAAATATTTTGTAATTCTTAATTTCTTTTAAATTGGTAAAGCATTGAAATATATTTATATATACTCTGTATATTTTATATATAAAAAATAAATATTCTGATTCATAAATTAATTTTGATTTTATTTTTCTAATTAATGCGAACATTTTTGTAGGCTTATTATATTCATTAATTAAGCTTTTTTTTTTTATATAAAAGCATAACCAATAATATTTTTATGATATGATAAATTGAATTTCTCGTGAGATTTTGGGTAAGGGGTAATTTCACTTATTGTGTAACTTATGGGGCCTAATCACTCCAATTAAAACTTAAGTGGTTGAATTTCACAATTGTACAAAGTAAAGGGACTTGATTACCACTTTCAATAGATACTCATGGATAATAAATAAATTTAACCATAATTCATATATTGACCCGCTAGTTAGTCATCTCTTGTAAGGCATGTCCGTTGACATTCTTTCCAGTTGGTCTTTGTGAACACCTCTAATCTCCATTAATGAAGACCTTGAAGTGGTATCTTCTAGAATATATGAGAGAAGAGATGTAAATAGAATGTGCAAGATTTTATTATGATTAAGTTAGTTGTACAGAGGAGGTTACAACAGTATATATACAAGAGTGAAGAGAGGAAGAGTAACAAACTCTTAAGTATTTACAACAAACTTCCAGCACAGCAGTGTAACTAACTCACACTCCCTCCTCAAGCTGGACTTAGTATGTCAAGATTCACTAAATGAAGGCCTAGCTTGGAAGAAAGAAAAGAATGCTGCTGTGAGCCTAGAGGCTTGGTCATAATATCAGCAAGCTGTAATCCAGTAGGAACATGTCGAGGAACCAAAAAACCTTTAATGTATTTGTCTTTCACAAAGTGACAATCGACATTTAGATGTTTCGTGCGTTCATGAAAAACTGGATTTTGTGATATGTGAATCGCATTGTGATTGTCACATAGGAGAGGTATGGGTAGAGCAGATAAGATCTGTAATTCTTTCAACAATGCAACCAACCAGACTAACTCTGCTGTGACAAAAGACATACTTCTATATTCTGCTTCAGCACTACTGCGACTTACAGTCTTCTGCTTCTTTGTTTTCTAGGAAATCAAAGATGTCCCTAGGAAAACAAAATAACCACTCAAGGATTTGCAGCTGAAGGTATAGGTCCCCCAGTCTGCATATCTTCACAAAATTAAGTCTTACTTCAATTCCATTCACTTTAACTCGGCTCCATTCAATTTAGTTCAATTAAGCTCACCTCCATTTAACTCAGTTCAGCTCATTTTAGCCGAAAAGAACAGGGTCTCACTCACTATGTATTAATTTTAGGGCCCATTTTATATTTTGTGGCACGAATTTCTCACAAAAATTTTGTGCACTTTTTCATTATTTTACACCATTTTTTCTATTACAAATTCTCATTGAAGACGGTCATTATCCGTCAAAAGCTGAAGACGGTAATGTCTCTCTCACAATATAGCAAGTGGGAAGGACAAGTGGCTAACAAATGGAGCACCTAACTTGTCATCCTACTTGCATATTGTGAGAGGGCATTATCCGTTTTCAGCTTGTGACGGATAGTACCCGTCTTCAGTAAGACGATCTGCTTCTATATATTAATCTTAGGGTGCCATTTTATATTTTTGAACAGGCCACAATAAACTCCCAGGAGTCCCAGCCGGCCCTGCTTATTTGTCATGTGTTTACCTCATAAAAATTTGTGTTTAGTAAAAAACTAGTGTAACACCCGTGAAAATTCACGGGATTGTTTAAAAATTTTAAAAATAAAGTTTAATTCCTAAGTTTGTTAAATGAATGTTACACCATATATCTTTATGTATATGGTTTTGTCGCTCCATTCCCGCCTATCATAACTATGTCTATTTTTTTTAATTTTATTTTGTATGAAATAGAATTGTGTTCATTGGTCTAATTCATATTCAAATGTTTTTCATTTACGATACGTAATTTAAATCATGATTAAGATTAAATTTATTTACCCGATAATGAGAGACGTTCACTATTCTCATTGTTACCATTGTTACTCTCACTACTCATACAAATAATATTGTTACTTATAATTACACCCACTAATACTATTGTTCATTTCACTACTACCGATGGCATTACTTTTATTTGTACTACTCGTGTTACCACAAATATTAGGTTGCTTTCGTAGTTTTGTAGTTTTCTTTAGGTTATTTATTTTGTTTAAGGAATTCTTCGCTCCTCTTCAAAAAAAACAAATATTAAGTTGCACTAATACCCTCATTGATATTATTTTTATTTTTATTCCTCTCTTTAGATCCATTGCATTGTCAATTTTAGAGGCCTTACAATGAATTGATTACATCAAATCTACTATTTTATACGTAATATTATGAAAAGAAAAAATTTATCAACTCAATAATGAGACACATTTGTTGGCCTCGTTACTACTATTGTTACTTTCACTATTCATAATATTAATATTGTTAGTTACTTTACATCCGCTAATGCTATTGTTCATATAAGTCTTTTAAGAGACAATGTCTCGATTAGTTCATTTAATTACCTTAACCAAATAAATAGGTAGGGATTGAGTCTCGGTAAATCTTTTAAGAGACAATAATGTCTCGATAAGTTTTACTTGACACATCTTAAGTTTTAGATAAAAAAGACCCGCTTTAAGCAAGATTTATAGGTCGTTTTTACGCTTCTACGAAGTATTGTACCACCCTAGGTAGACAGACATGTTAAGGTAAATTCTTTTAGTTAAGCCTAGATAGAATAAGAAAACACTAAAAAAAAAAAAAAGAGAAAAAAGTGCTAATCAATGGAAATTGTTTGGTACATAACCATAAGGAAAAATTACAAATAACCACCACGTATTTCCGGTTTTTTACAAATTACCATCACGTATTTGCGTTTTTACAAATAACCCCTCACTTTCAACGTATTTTCCCCAATCAACACCGTATTTTTATCCCAAACATCGTTTTTATTATTTTCCGACTTATTAACTGACGATTTACTCGGAATTCCAAAATTACCCTCCATCGACTTACACTATCATTACCGAAATAACATAACATTTCCCCTTTTACTCTTCAACTTCCCTCAATCCCTCAATTTATTCCAAACCCTAAATCCCCAAATCCTTAAATCCTTCCATCCCCAAATCAATTGATCAATTTCTCTAAATCTAATACTCAAATCCCCATGCTTAACTCTCAAAGAACTCAAATCTAATATACATTGAAAGTGAGATCTTCTTCCCGTTGTTTATTACGGTCATCACCTTCATTTTCAATATAGATGCAAGCGATTCTGGTGGTTTCATGGTTACCCCTAATAGATGTAGCGGTTTGAGGTGGTTTCATGGTGTCAAACTGTCAATGATGACCCAAATGGTGACGTGCATGTGGTGGTCGAGGGCAGCTTTGACGTTTGTATTCATGATTGGGTGATCGCGAAACCGATGGGGTTGTCTAGGCTCGACGGCGTGGCACCAGATTTTCCGAGTGAACCACCGCTATAAGGTATATTCTAATTCATGACTAATTCTTTTTTAGGTGAATTTGCAAATATGGAGTAAAATTTTCGAGCTCATCTGTTTGTATTTGTGTTGCCTTTGGAGATTTCAAAGGGAAGCATAAACAATTGAATCGACCCAAATCAGATTGCCGTAGGACCCTGCTTTCATATGATCATACTTTCTAGAAAGGTGAATGTTTAACTTCACTTGTTAGTATAATCTTCGTGGAATATTTTTATTAGATGCGAATAAAACATCTTATTCATTTTGTTTTTTTATCCATCAATAGTTTATTTACATTATCATTATATGTTTGGCTTTCTAATAAAACAGAAGCAATTTGGAGATTTTATATCGTTAATATAATACAGTTTAATTTGATTAATTGGACAGATTTCTTAATGACCTAACATGACTACCATCACATAAAAACAGTATTACAAAATTAACATAAAACTTTGTTTGGCAGGTTGTGTCTTCTGGTTCTATGCAAGGATTGAACAGATTGGACGATCCAAGCTTCGGTTGAACTGTATTTTGTTCAAAACAGATAAGGTACAAATCCTGCCTACCTAACCTGTCAAAAATATTGTTTGTGGCAACATTATACGTTTAAATCGTACTGCAACAGACAATAAAATGGATAATAAATAATTCAAACAACTGGTAATAATTAAAAACAATGTATATGCTCCAATTTATTTATTTGTTTGATACTATATTTGTTTGTTTAAAGTTTATGAAAGATGAGTGTCGTTCATTGTGGCATGTTTTGTGACATTAGAAGCGGGTATATAATGTTTAATTCACTTTTGTAATGTAATTTTGTAAGTAATATTGATTTTCTAGATTTTTGGTTGGGTAGAACGTTTCATTAATATAGTGATTGCATCCAAATAAATGTAATACTGTAAGAGTTGCATGTATTTGACAGTTTACGATAAATTTGATATCATTATGATGCAAATTATGATTGTACGTGACTATTGTGATTTTAAGTGAGATTATAACTATGTTTTCTAATGTTTAGGTTTAATTTTATAAAGAGTATTTATCGTCAAGATGGTAGTTAGATTATTTAGAATAGTAAACCATTTTGAACTATAAATCTGGTGATATTAATTAATATTCTAGAGATATCACTATCAAACTGGGCTTATTCAATCTGATTTTGGATATTTCTCTATAAAATCAGTTATTCTATTATACTGATTCTCATGATATAAGAACTACAATGAATGGATTTGAAGGTAAATATGATTCAACTTCTCTCTGAGATCTATATAAATTATAATATACTCCGTATGTGCAATACTGAATGTTTTACTTTTATATTAAGGGGCAGTTTTTAATTCATAAAATGTTAGGAGAGCTGTTGGAAGAAGTTTTGACAATCCATAATAACAATTTAGTGGCTGGTATATTTTGTACCCTTTTTTTGATTTATCACCTACGTCTGTAAAGTTATTAATAAATTATTTAAATTCTAAAAGTCGTCTAAATTTTTAAACTTATAACAACGATCTGATTTAGTTCCTAAATTATTGAAAGAAAATCAGATTTAATGAGAAATACATGATTTAACCATTTAGTGGTTATATTATTGAATGAAAATCTGATTTAAGGAAAACTATATGATTAGATGAAGTAGGTATTGTCAAATTTTGAAAATGAAATTTCTAAACTTGCCATTTTTAGGTGAATCATATAATTAGATGAATCATTATATGCTCATAATTGAATAACAATGATCTGACTTAGTTCCTAAATTATTGTTCCCAAATCTGATTCAATGAGTATTTTGAAACTTACCATTTTTGAGGTGAATCATATGATTAGATGAATCATTATATGCTCATAATTGAATAACAATGATCTGATTTAGTTCCTAAATTATTGAAAGAAAATCTGTTTCAATGAGTATCTTTAAACTTGCCATTTTTTACGTGAATCATATGATTAGATAAATCATTATAAGCTGATTATCACCACAATGAAAATATGGCTTTTGAACATCAGTATGTATTATGTTTTAAACATGTTTAGAGACATTTATTGTCAGTAAATCCTAAACAACGTATTAATACCCTAAAAAAAACTTGAGATTAGTTATATACACAACAAAAATAATAAAATGCAGAAGGTTAATTTTAGAGCATATTACCTCGGCATCAATGATTAGCAATTCAATTTCAAACGACTTTGTTTTGTCTCTGATTTCATGTCTTCTCCACCTGTGTATCACCCTCTCATTCATCTGACTGTTTGAGTTGGCTAATTGTTAGCTAATTTGTAAATGAAAATGCAGCAGATATACACTAACAAAATGCTCAACATTTGATCACAGACAAAGAGTAAAAGGTAAACTGTTTCATCTTGTTAATATTGTTCAATACACTGGTGCTTTTGAAAGTAATCAATTTTTTTTTAAAATATTGAATATTAATACTTCAATATTTTCCCATAAAAACTTATCTTATTTTGTCTTACTTATATATATTTTTAATGAAATATAAACCTATTTCTTTGAGAATTCCATTTGCTTGTAATCCCTCCTAAATTTTGAATCTTTTCTAAAAAGAAGAAGGAAGAAGAAAAGCAAATGAACTACTATTGTATAAATTTCATTGTAGAGAATGAATAAAATTGAAGTACTAACCTTTATCAAGTTCATTGCATTTTCTTTTCGTCTTTTTTGTGGGTTGTTGATGATTAGGTCCTGCCATTGATTACAGATATTTTATTTTTAAAATTTCTTTGTTGAAAAGGGCTGTAAAGGTGAGCTCCAGTCATTTGTATTAGTAGAATATAACTGTAGATATAAAAAAAATAAACAAACTAATAACTGAAAAAGTCATATACATACCTCTGATATAATGCTTGAAATTTTTGATCAGATTTGATTTTTCTTTTTGACAGGTTGAATGATGATGAAGAATGATTGAAGAATAGTGAAGGGATTTTAAAAGAAAATAAAAGAGATGGATTGGAATTGTTAATCTAGAGCAATCAAATGTAGAAACTGAAAGGTTTAGGTTCTCGTTTTTTGGTGTAATTTGGTGTAATTGGATGTAATTATTTAGTTTGTTTGTAATTTAAATAGGCTGATAAGCATGCTTGTAAATTTAAAAGGCTGAAGAACATATAATTGATTTCTGTCTAGGAAATTGTAGGAGAAAGCCAATCAGTTTAAAAGGCTGTTTGATTTCTGCCAAGTCAGTAATTAGGGCTTCATTAATTATTCTGTATTGGCATGTAATTGTTATAGACTATTTTACCCTTTAGTTTCTACTGAATTTCTGACTTGGCAGCCATTTGCTGCTCTAATTGGCCGAAAAAAACTGGATGTGTGAGAGTGAATGTGAGGCCTTGTTGAGTGAAATTCTGAAATCTCAAGCTGCCACCTCAGCAGCTTTACAAGTTTCTTTTATATATATAATGATGATTGATTAGAGTAGCAGACATCAAATGATAGTTGCAATCCTTAAATTCCTTATTATTGCAGAACATTATTGACAGTTACTGTAGCAGCTTAGCATAATAAATTGGTTAATGGTTAAATCAAACCGTTTCAACCGGTTTGCCAAACCGGGAAAAAATCGATTCAAGCGGATTGGTTACAGTTCACTATTTTTTGTGAACCTGTTGACCGGTTAATTGAACAGGTCCGGTTCTAAACACCCCTACTTAATATTAGGGGTGAGCAAAACCGTATATCCGATACGGTTTTCAAAACAGTATCGGATATCCGGTTTTAAAAATCTCAATTTTGAGTATCCTTATCCGATACGGATTTTCCGTATATCCGGAAACCGTATATCCGGTATCCGGTTTTTTATTTAATAATGTAAAATTTTATGTCTTATTTTAATTTTTTTTGTGATTTTATGATTTTTCTTAATAAGTTAAAAGAGTATCACATATTATAAGAATAAATAACTTAAAAATGTATAAAAGTAACAAGATTGAGTCACGGATATACTCGACGTATAGTGGTTTTATGATTTTATTTTTATATTTTATATTAAAAATAGGAACCGTATCGGAAACCGTAAATCCGGTTTCAAATTTTGTCGATACGTATCCGATACGGTTTTTTATAAACGGTTTTTTATAAACCGTATCGTATATACGGAAATTCGTATCAGATATACGGAAATCCGTATAATTGAAACCGTATATCATATCAGATACGTATAACAAAATCGTATCGTATATTTTTGTATATATCTTTTGTTGTATTGTATGTTATTCCATATTTCGCCGATCTTCGCTTGGTCTTTATTTCTCAGTAGTTCTTCAACCAGCAAGGTAATTTTCTAAGTGTTGTTGATAGTTGTTGATTGCTAAAGTGTTATATGTTTTTTTTCTAATTATTTTGGGTTATTTCAAACAACTTTAGTACACTTGTATTTTGTAGATGGTAATTGTTAAATCATTTTCTGGTGGAGCTAATCTTGTACACATGTCTTTTGGAATCTCCTTTTGCTTTCAAAAGCACCGTGTAGTTAATTGAATTGCAGGTTTGGCGAGTAGACGGAGTTTTTTTCCAATTTGGGTTTATTTATAAAACAAATTAACGAAATGGGGCGATTTTGAAAGTAATTAACATTTATGGGTCCACGTAGGATCGGATTTGGCGAACCTGAAATAAGGGTTTAAGGCGCTCTGTCGGAAGGCGACTACGACAATTTTTGAAAAAAAGTTAAAATTTTGTATATTTTGGAAATCGAACCAGTGAATAATGCTAAGCAAGAATGACATCCCAACCACTAGAGCAAACTCACCACAATGATATATTTCCCACTTTAAAAATTAATACAGTCATTAAATGCACAATTTGTTTCTAATTAATGTGTTTAAGCACACAAATTATGTGAAGGCTTGGTGGAGTGGGGTTACCAGACAAGGTTTTAGGCCGTGGTGCCCAAGTTCGATTCCCGCATTTTTTTGTTCTGCATTTTTTTTAACAAAACATTACAATTCGCCCAGCTACTTGACTTCTAGAGTTCTAGTCGCTGGCCCCCCGCAGCGATTTGGGTTAAAACCGTAGACCTTTCAAAGCAACTTTATTTTCATGCCACCTAAAATGTAGTCACTTAGCGGGAGAGCGACTTGAATCCGAAGCTAGCTTCGGTGATGACGTGGACCCATTTTAGGTAATTAGTTTGAAACTAAGCTTATTTTATTTATTTCTTTTGTTTTAAACCCCATTTTATAAAAAAAAAACTCGAGTAGATGGGTACATATATAGAGGGTGGTAGGCGGGTGATGTGGGGCAGGTACATGTTTCTAGTATCACCCGCCAACCGGGTAGCGGGGGAATATTTTATACCAGCCATCGGTGATGGAGATAAATTTGTGCTGGTGGGTACGGGGGAAGTGTACCTATCCCCCGTCCCCTGTCTGGCATCCTTGCAGTGAGGCAAAAGGAGGAGCGTGAACACATCATTTGCCATCGTTTTTCTTCTTGGAAACTAGTATATAGGTTTAGTCACCCAAATATTATCAAAGTATCATCAATATATTTTGAAAAGATTGCTGTCTCTGGATCCATGTTTATTACTGGCACTGTAGTGGCAGTTGGGAAGTCCGGTACATAAGAAGGGGCACATCATAGTTGAGTGACATAATCTTCTTTTTTGGTTTCTTGAGATATTATGTTTTAGGGTTGAGCTTTCATCTTTCATCTTTTTTTTTGGCTGAAAGATTTAAGTTTTAACTCAATAAGCTCACATGTCTTGCACTCTTACCTTATACCATCTCACCTAGGAACGAATCACTCCATATATTTCTGTGAGAAATTTCAATTACTTTGTATTTTTGCTTAAGAAATAACTTGGTGGCATTTAATGTGATTTTAAAAACTTGTCTTTTTTTGTTCCAGAGTTCCGCAATAGGATCTCAAGATGCCGGCTACAGCTGGTCGGGTTCGTATGCCTGCCAACAACAGGGTGCATAGTAGTGCAGCCCTTCAAACCCATGGCATTTGACAGAGTGCCATTGGTTACGATCCCTATGCTCCTAGCAAAGATGACACAAAAGGTGCTTCTCAGAGGAAGAATGAGGATGAGCCCGAGAATCCGTATGCAAATTTCCAAGGCTTGCTCTTGCTCGTATCATAGGTTCGAATACCGACGAGGCCCGTGGTGCTTGCAAGAAATGTGGCCGTGTTGGGCATCTCACTTTCCAGTGCAGGAACTTTGTGAGTGTCAAGGATGACAAGAATGAGAAAGACCTGGACGCGATTCAAGCTAACGTCATGGCAGAATTGGGAAAAATTAGGGGTAGTTTGGGAAAGAGGAATAACAAATCTGGTGCTGAGATTGCTGAGGAAAGCTCGGAGGACGAGTCTGAGAGTTCAGATTCAAGTGAGGACTCTGAAATGGAGAGAATAATTGCTCAGCGTTTTGGGAAGAAGGGCAGTAGCAAGTCCAAGTCCCTAAAGAAAAAGAAAGATTTATCCGACGATGAAGATTCTGAACCTGAAAAGAGGAAGAGAAGGGGGAGATCTAAGAAAAGGAGTGGAAGAAAGAGATCCGAGAGTGTTTCTGATGATGATGATGATGGTCGAACGAAGAGAAGGAAGAGGGATGAATCATCAGATGAGGAGGAACATGGCCGTCACAGAAGAAAGAGTAGGAAGGAGAAGAGAAGAAGGCGGAGCCATAGACACTCGGATGATTCTGAAGGTTCCGAGGAATTTCCGAGACGGGAGAAGAGAAAAAGCAGGAGAGGAAGATCTCCTTCTGATTCTGAAGTCAGTTACTCGGATGATTCCAGAATTGGGAGGCACTCAAAGCGGTCTGACAAGAAGAGCCGAAAGCGCACTCGTGAAGATGATTAATCATGTACTCTTATTCTAGCTATTGGCTGGCTTCTATATACAGCAAGACATATTGTAATACTCCGTAATTTGCTTTGACTTGAACTTCAAAATTTTATTTCAAGTATTGTCTGGATTACTATGTTGATTGTTGAACGGTGGTGTTGGTTGTGCTTTCATATGCTTGATGTTCTAAATGGATAGTGATGCACACTTCCTACACTGCTGATCTATTCTGAACTTCCTTTTTTTTATTGGTTTCTACTTTCGTGCGGAGATCGGCCTACGTCTATTCTGGGTTGTAGAAAGCTCGTAGTATTTGCCACAACAGATCACTTCCCAGGCTTGCGCGGTTCACTGATGACCACCATGTTATGTTACGAGGAAGTCATTAGGTTCCTCAAGCTAATTTGATTATTGTCTTCTTCCTTGTTGGCGCTTTATTTGCTAATCTCTCCTGTTTGGATTTCGTTTTCGCTACGATGTTCCATTTCTGCCTTGGCTGGAATTTGGCGATAGGATATAAAACAAGATTGTACCACCAATCTACCCCAAAGTTCGTAAGATCTTTAGTTATGTGAGCAAAATAAAGAATTACCAGAGCTCTGGGGTGATACAAAGGAGTATTTGAAGAGCGTACTAAATCTAAATGTTTACTAGCTTTCATAAACTATTGGTACCCTCAAACCCGTCAGGAACAAGACTCTTCGGGTAGCTCCTTCATGCAACAAGTTCGGTTAACTGGTTGCTGAAGGGGAAGAGAAAGCATGTAGTCCTTCAAAAGCATGAAAAAATGTGATCAGTCAATATGTAGGTATAGACAGTACAAACATATCCTTAAGAATCCATATTGCTAGATCAAGCTTATTGTGCCTTAAAGCACGCAAAAATTCAATTTAATTAGTTTAGATCTCGTACACTACAGGAAAAACAGGATACAATGAGACTTAAATCCTATTTCTACTGGTTAACTGACAGCAGAAAGCACTGAATATTAATGAAAATAGCCGAGAACTTGACCACCCACATTTTGCTTGATGGCCTCTTCATGATCCAGGACACCATTTGGAGTAGATATTACCACATAGCCCCACTGCCAAAAAAAGTATCATATTAGAATGAAAAAAATAACGATAAACTTTAAGACGTTTCTCGGTAAACAATGAGTCATGATGAGAGTTGAACTACAGACGGGCCTTACATGTGTGAGCTATCCGAATTCGTTGGTTCGTTGGTAGTCCTCATTTAATTGTAGGATTAGTGAATTGCTTTCACATGTGAGACCGTCCCATATAAGTTTTGTGCTAATAAGTTCTCTTCGGGGAAAATTGACAGAGCCTAGAATATGTGCTTTTTGTGTATTTAACTCTTAATAAAGGTAATAAAATAGGAAAATTACATCTTACCAATTTTACATAATTGGTTACGAAAACATTCCAAATGCCTCGGAAAAACACATCTGACGAGTTGGAAGGGTTCGCACTCTGTATTCTTCAATATCCCTTGATTTTAAGTCATGTCTGTAAGTGAGAGCTTTGCAATCATTTACCCTTCCCAATAGTTCAACGGTAGCCTTGCCCACTCTATGTGGATCCTGAACTTGGAAGTCCTTGATATACCCTGCAAATAAGATGACAGTATATCAGTTGTACTGATAACCATGGTATTAAACACTGGTCGCCACATCACGACAGTTATTGAGGTTTGAGACAGTATGGACCAATAGCACACTAAAAACAATATTGTTTTTGGGAACCTGACGGAAAATTAAAGTTACTTATACACAAAAACTGAACAAAATACCCCTAAAAAAAGTTCTAATTTTCTAGTGACTGAGGACGATCCCGAAGCCCAAAACTCACAACCCAACAGAGAGAGGAATTCACCAAATATGGTGCATGTCAGTGTAAGCGCAAAAAGCTGAATAGACCATATTTCTCAACTAGAATTTCTTTAATATGAGCTCAAGTACTGAAAATGACCAACTGTGGTCAAAGGGAGGAGCAGCACCTCAGTCTGTCCACCACGCTAACGCGTAACAAATATGCCTTCAATCAATCACGCTTTCGTTTTCAAGGCTGCCTCATAAAATACTAACACTAAAACGACAAAAAAACAAAGGAAAATACCCCTAAAAGAAATTCAACCCCTAACCTTCTCTTCTTTCTCCTCCACATCTGCAACTTCCCTCCCTCCTTTATCTCCCACCTATAATGCCGCACTCTCTCCTACCACTCAGGCTCTTACTTTGAATAATAGCAATATCTAATACAAAATGTAGTCAGAACATGATATCGGGATAGTTCAGCACTTCAGTGTAAGATGAGCCATCGTGTATTAGATTCAGTCATAATCATTGATAAGAACACCCTGGATTTATCGGGCTCAGCGATCCACCCTTTCAACAATCTGGAAGCTATGAAATAAGGTAAATAATGTAAACTTTGCTGCACATCGTGACCAATTACTCGGTATCTCAAAAGGCACTACCCTCCTTTCAAGCACAACTTACTTCAATACAAATTGGCACGTGATTCAAAGTTATCAAGTGATCTATAGGGCAATAAACCTACGCAGCCTAACCCAATACCACACACACAAAAAAAGAGGGGAAAAGATAGTATACATTAATCCAATTCAACTCGTTAAGGCATTGTAACTTATAAGTTGGAATCTAGAGTGAGGGTAATTGACTTAGTCATATGAATAAGTAGGTTGAGATACTCGTATTAAATAATCGAAAAACCATTTGGCGGTACACTTGTGTTTCCAATTCCTGATATTTAAGGAATCTGGTCCGTGAAAAATAATTAGTTGAGCCATAATTGCATTTTCAAATCACCATTTTTTTTTCGTCTGTTGACATAAACAAAGTTGTGAACTTTGAATGATTGCATTGTGTAATCCAAAATGTGAAGGCTTTCGTCTTTGGGATTATTAACCAAAAACCAAAGATGAACCTAAGAACCTTGTTCCTAAACCACATAAACACGAGCCGAGTTCCTACATACACCATGTAATGATCAATTTGCAACATAATCTGCCAAATCCCCGATATTTGATTCCGTAACAATTAGATATCAAATATAAACAAAAGCTATGATTAACAGATTCAGGGTCTTTTAATAATGTGGGATTCCAGTAAAAGCGTTATCAGCTCAAATCAACCAAAAAACAACAACATGAAAATCCAATTTGGCAGAACATTGAATTAATGTTTAAGCAAATAGAAACCAATTAATCCAATTAATTAAGTAAAAAATGAAAGAAGAAGTGAATGAGAAAGAGAAAGAGAAAGAGAAAGACCTCGGTGTTTCATGATGTTAAGAAAAGAGCAAATGACAGTAGAAATGGGTTTTGAGTTCAGCAGACGCCATGTTTCTCTTCTCTGCATTCACTATTGTTCGCAGTGCATCGTTTAGTATCCTTCTCCCCATTGTTCTTCTCTCTACTTTCTCTCTTCTCCTTAAAGATGCTGAGATTTTTGGGCATTATTAATTAGGAAAAGTTACAAATAATTGACTATGTATCTCCGTATTTTTACAAATAACCATCACGTATTTTCATTTTTACAAATAACCCTCAAACTATCACGTATATTCCCCAATCACCACCGTATATTTATACCGAAACACGTTTTTCATATTTTCCGACTCGTTGACGAAAAATTTAGGAAAAATTACAAATAACCACCACGTATTTGCGTATTTTTACAAATTACCACCGCGTATTTGCGTTTTTACAAATAACACCCAAACTTCATGGTAAATTCCCCAATCACCACCGTATTTTTATCCCGAACATAGTTATTCTTATTTCCCGACTTGTCAAGCTACGATTTACGCGAATTTCCCAAATTACCCTCATTTAATTAGACCCTTTCATCTAACTCCATCTCCCTCGTCATATCTTCTTCTAAAACAACTATGACTTTTGCTCATACCTCTAAAATTTATCTTTCTTCTCTAACATCAAAAATCAACAAAAAGAAATTAAATATCATCATACATTTGTATTTTCAATAGATGTAGTTTATATACTACTCCACTTGTTAAGTAGTTTTGCTTAATTCAATTAGTGGTAAATGTAGAATTTCTGGAAAAAGTGGTAAATGTAGAATTTCTGGAAAAAGTGGTGTAAATTGGGGACAAAATTGTTGTACAAAATTTATTTATGCCTTAAAATCGTCAAACAATTTCTGGGTTGTTTTGGATTCTTGCGGCAGTGATGAAGCAGCTAGGTATTTCTTTTGGGTTCGGGCGCCATTAACAAAGTGTACATGTCCATTGCTTGTTCGTGCGCCACGATCTAGGATTTGCTGTGTAAATAACACGAACATACCAATGCCCTTCGTCTACCTCAGACGACACACCCATGGAGGTTTCATGAAACTCACACGAACAACTTCTGCAACCCCGCGTCCGAGACCAATAATCATTAATCAAAGCTCAAAAGCTACGTTCTTCCTAAATCGCACATTCCTCTTTTTCCTTGCATCTTATTTCGGGAATTGATTGATTTCGGATGTTCAACTTCTTAAATCGATTTTGGGATCTTCAACTTCATAACTACAAGTTTGGTTGGCAGATGACTACCGCAAGGAAGAAGAGGGATATACGATTTAGGGATTTAAAGAAATTTATCGATTGATTTAGGGATTATAAGATTTAGGAATTTGATCATTTGGCATTTTGGGGTCTGGAGTAGATTGGGGAATTTAGGGAAATGGAGATGGAAGAAGAGTGATATGTTAATGTTTTGGATTTGGGATTACGATTAAACAAACGGTGTAATTAAATGAGGGTAATATGGGAAGTATGCGTAAATCTTCAATTAACAAGTCGGAAAATAAGAAAACTAATGCTCGGAGTAAAAATACGGTGGTGATTGGGGAATTTACCATGAAGTTTGGGGGTTATTTGTAAAATCACAAATACGTGGTGGTAATTTGTAAAAATACGCAAATACGTGGTGGTTATTTGTAATTTTTCCAAAAATTTATGCAAAGTACCGATAAATACGTTTGCATATTCCCCCCGAATCAATACAAACCCTAAATCAAATACTCAAATCCCACTAAATCCTCCCCAAATCCCCAAATCCCCAAATCCCCAAATCAGTTCATCAAATCCCGATTGCAGACTTAGCAATAGTGTCTGGTGTTAAAAGACTATTGAAAGATCAACAAAATGTTTGATTAGTAAACTAGGATACTTGATGACGAGTCTTGTAAATTTCACCATGGTTAAGAAACCAAACCAAAACCATTTATATAAATAAAATGACAAAAATACGACACACTGAATGGAAATGGTGAGATTCCCTGAAGATATTTCCCAACAATCAAAAATCAATAAAGAACTCAAAACTTTACACTTCCTGATAACTCAAAACTTGTAACCCAATCAAACACCAAAACAATACCAGACGAATTTCCGAAAGAAAATCAAAATTTACGCGTACAAACAAGAAAATGTGTTGGGATCAAAATTATGTGAGAGAAGATTGAGCCGCACGAATGCACGATCAGTATGATATGTTTTTGCTTGTTATTTCTTACCCAAATTGGAAATGTAGGGAACGGTCTTGAACAATGTGGTGAATTCAAATGAATATCCTGGATGTGTTACTGGGTATTTTTCGTGTTGAAGATAAAAGAAGGCGTCTTCTTTATCATATAAAACTCATCATAATCATGATCGATTGAACTTGATGAACTGATTTGGGATGTAGAGTGATTTAGGATTAGTGAGTATTTGATTTAGGGTTTATATTGATTTGGGGGAATATGCAAACGTGAATGTATATGCCTAGTATTGGGGTTTGGTTTGGATGTAACAAGGTGAGGGTATTATCGGTACTTTGCATAAATTTTTCGTTAACGAGTCGGAAAGTATGAAAAAAGTGTTTCGGTATAAATATACGGTGGTGATTGGGGTGTATACGTGAAAGTTAGGGGGTGGTTATTTGTAAAAATACGGAAATACATGGTGGTTATTTGTAATTTTTCCTATTAATTATTAACAAGGGTTTTTTATAGAGTTGGGCTTTACTTTCAACACTATGGTCAAGAGCTGTTCATAAACCCGTCCCGTCCGGCCCGCTAACAAAGCGGGTTTAGACAATGAATCTTCCAAAATTTACAAAGGGCCGGCCCACGAACCCGCCTAAAACCCGCTAAACCGCATATCCATGTACCCAGAAAAACATGCTAGCCGGGCATACGATCCCCAAGCCCGCATTTGATCACTTCACCTTGTTGTTGCTAGTAGGGGTGACCCATTAATCCGACCCGAGAACACAAAAAGAATCATATAAGAGGTTAACGGGTTCAGTAAGTCTCGCTTATGATAAATATATTAGTCACAAGCTTGAAACAAGTCAAGTATTGTCCCATGTAGAGATTTCATCGAGGCGGGTATAATCGGATATCGCCATGCACTCGCCCCAGTTGGGGCGGAGATGAGTAGAGCCTTAGCGAGTGGTGAGGTGGGTACGAGTACAAAAATTCCACCCGCCATGAGTGGTGGGGCAGGGGTGAGTTTACATTTACACATTTAATACCCGCCTACCCACCAAGTATTAAAAACATATATACATTATTATGACTTTTTATAATGCTCTTTATTATTTTTTATTGAAAATCTTAAATAAGAAATATAAAAATGAAAAATTGCGGAATTTTATTTTGATTAATACTACATTTTATTAAAAAAAAATATCGACATCAGTTATGACATAAGTTCTTGGTGGGCAACGGGGTGGGTGCGGGTCTAAATTTTTACTTGGCAGGGTGGGTACTGGTATGGAAACTTGTACCCGTCGGCCGCCACAGGTGGTGGGGTGGGTATGGCCGTATGGGTATTAGAATTGCTTGCGGTGGGTACAAGTATGGGGGGATCTATATCCACCACATACTCGTACCAATGACATCCTTATACCCATGTAAATATTATTTAACATGTCAAAAGCTCTGTCTTAAATGAGAATTTGTGTAACAAATTAGGCTTAAGTTGGTGCAAACATTTAGTACAACAAGATATTAGATTGATATGGATATTGACATAAGACACGGAATATAGTAGGATTATAGGAAGGCATAGTAGCACTATTAAATCATTAATGCTATTCATGTTTATGAGATGATGAACAGTAACATATCCTTAGATTTTGTTTATATTGGTATGCCATTAACAAGAAGTTTAAAAGGTTCATTGATGATATCATTTTCCAATATAATTGAATGGCTTAGGTTTAAGAATTTAAATATGTAACCCGATATGATTATCCATTCGTTTAGAATAGGTATAATCGGGTCAACATGGGTCTAACTTACCTAATTTATTTAGAAATTACACATCAATAACTAGAGCTGGCAAGTCTGACCCGACCCGAGTGACCCGACCCGAAACCCGAGCAAAACCGACCCGACCCGACCCGAGAATACTGCAACCCGAAACCGACCCGACCCGACCCGATGACGACCCGTAACCCGTTGACGACCCGAAAATCAGAACCTGACCCGACATTGACCCGACCCGATATTGACCCGATTAAATTGACGCTCTGACAATTATTAACCTTAATAATGATCAAAATGAAAGTGATTTATTGTTTAAATTGATATGTTTGACTTAATAATGAATTAATTAAACCAAATAATAATTTAAAACTAGATTTAATGGAAAAATATTGAAATATTGTGAAAAAATAACCGGACCCGATTACGACCCGACCCAAACCCGACCCGACCCGATGTATCATTTGACCCGAAAATGACCCAACCCGATAACGACCCGAACCCGACCCGACCCGACCCGAAAGGGTTGTCTGACCCGATACGACCCGAACCCGATACGACCCGAACCCGACATGACCCGACCCGAACCCGACCCGACTGACCCGATTGCCACCCCTATCAATAACTTAGCAATAATGGTTATACAAGTTTGTTAGGTTAATGAGATGAAATGGGTTGCACGAGCAAGTTAGGAGCTCTCAAGATTTTCCTGCTCGAGTTACTTGCTATAAAATATTGTGAATACTTCAGTTGGCCCCACACTTTATTATTGCTGAAATATTTTGTAATTATCTTTGCTGAAAATCCGGTCCCACACACAATCTTGTGAAAAATGTGTAATTTTTATTGCTGAAAATAAGGACTTAGCATATTTAATTACACATAATAATCCAATTTGACCATTTATACATAAGAATCATAATTTAAACAAAGTATATTACTTATATAAAAATAATATTACAATTAATTTATGCAAATAATATAAACAAGGACCTTGTAAAATTCTAAAAATACCGTGCTTAGCACGTGATCTATACTAAAATTAAATTAGTTGGTTAGTTTTTTGAAAATTGACATGTTTATATAATTGGGTTGGGTATCGTATGGCCGGGTAGGGTCATAACAAAGATAATGATCCACTAATCCATTACCATTGACACATGTACATATTCAACATGACTACATAATTTTTACACAAATTATCATTGAAGACGGGACATATTCGTCTTTAATAACACGGGTCAGATTCCCTCTCAGATCCCCACTTGCTTTCCCACTTATCTCCTTGTGAGAGGGGATTCGACCCGTCTACATTGAAGAAGGATATACCCGTCTTCAATAAAATCAACCGTAATTTTTAAGTCTTCATGAGTATTTATTACTCTTTCTAAATAGTTAATGAAGACTATAATGTTCCTTTTTTTTCAAACTTTTGTCAAAAAGGCTACACATACACAATGTGTATGAAAAAGCCATACACAACCAATAAAAATGTGACATGTGACAAATTCAAATTAGCCTTTATAAGTTAGTTTAAGGTTAGGTTAGTCATTTAACATATGTAGTAAACATGTTAACTATATTTATGGAAGATGTTTGATTCTTTGTTATAAATACATAATATTGATGGAATTTTTTTTTATTTGTTAATACATTTCGATTAATGACATTATTATTATTATTATTATTATTATTTTTTTTTATTATTATTATTATTATTATTATTATTATTATTATTATTATTATTATTATTATTATTATAATAATAATAATAATAATAATTATTATTATTATTATTTTTTTTTTTTTTTTTTTTTTTTTATAATATGATGCGCGCAGCTTTCATTAAAATAAAATGTATTATTATTATTATTATTATTTTTTATTTTTTTTATTTTTTTTTTTTATAATAAGATGCGCGCAGCTTTCATTAAAATAAAATGTATTATTATTTTTATTATTATTATTATTATTATTATTATTATTATTATTATTATTATTATTATTATTATTATTATTATTATTATTATTATTATTATTATTATTATTATCAATTTATCGTTACTACTACTACAGTACTACTACTATTAATTGTAATGTAATTGCGTAATATCATTCGATGAACCCTAATTAAGTTAATGAAAATTGATTAACCCTAAGTTAGTTCAATTAATCAAATCCTAATTCAATTGATTTAATCCATTCGTTTTACCCTAATTTAATGATTCAAAATCGGTTAATTAATCAATTCGAATACTTTATTCTATTTTTATTTTATAATTATTCTATTCGATTAATTGATATATTTAACTTAAGTTTTTTAATGTTGTTTACATATTAAGAAGTTTTTTTTTTAATTATTGTTACCTTGTTCTTAAGAAAGAATTTGAAACGATATCTTTTCCATTATAAAAATTTATTCTGTTATAATTTTATTCTTCCTATAATCATCATTTTATTATTTAATTTTAATTTATTTACTATTCATAATTTAGACGTTCCTATAACTTCACCTCCTACGCATCCACAATGGAAGTCTAGGGGATGATATGCACTACAAGGAAATATTATGAGACGTCTACAATTTGACAATAAGTCTAATTATTCTAATTATTCCAATTATTAGTTTTGAATTTTAGGGTGTTTTTATGTTTACTTTTTAGTCGTTTAATTATTTATTTTTTTTAGTTTAATTTATATTCCCACGTTACGTTATGATTTATCAGAGTAATTTTTTTTTAAATAAATAATTTCATATTTATGTTGACATTTTTTTTTATTTCTTCGTAATTTACACACAAATAAAAGAAATAAAAAACGGACCCAATTAATTCATAGAAAATCCCGTAATTGGATTTCATCTTAAATGAAGATATTATATATTGACCATAATTAATTCCGAAATAAATATACTATAAAAAATCAAATATCTTGATGATTCCTAAATTATAGCCTTAATTGAAGGCATTAATTAGTTTCCTTAATGGAGTGTTGGGTGCCAATTTGAATTTTAAAATTTTAAAATTGGCATAAAATTTGAAAAACTTATCCATAATTTGAAAAATACTAACTGTAACCTTAATTTGACTTTTTTTTTTTTAAAAAAAAGAAGTAAAAAGCAGTTACTGTATTCAATTTGATTTTTAAAATATTAGCTTATGCGAATTTGAAACTTAAAATTAACATTTGCAATTGGTTATTGAGGTTTTGAAACTTGATTTTATTTAAAAGGTGTTTTTTCGTTTGAGATAAACATAAATATCGTCAAACTAGATATTTTGAATATATAACGTGTACTTAATTAACATAAATTGGCGTCAAACTTTATTTAGGGTTTGGCTTTGAATTAAGGGGTTAAGGTATTTAGGGTTTAGAGTTTAGGGTTTAGGGTATTTGGGGTTTAAGGTTTAGGGTTTAAAACCGACATAATGTAAACAAGTAGTCAGTTATACGAATCATGGCTTAAAACTAACATTTTATGTAAACGTGTACTTAGTTATACTGTTCAAAGCTTACAAGCGACATTTTATGTAAACGGTTTGTTAGTTATATCGATCATAGCTTAAAACCGATTTATTATGTAAATTGGCACATAGTTATATGGATCATAGCGTAAAACCGACATTTTATGTAAACGGACACTTAGTTATATCAGTCATAGCTTAAAACCGACATTTTATGTAAACGGGTACTTAGTTATATCGAATCATAGCTTAAAACCGACTTATTATGTAAACGTGTACTTAGTTATATCGGTCATGGCTTAAAACCGACTTATAATGAAAAAGGGTACTTAGTTATATAAGATCATAGCTTTAAACCGACTTATTATGTAAACGGATACTTAGTTATATAGAATCTGCAATGAAACTATTCAGAAAAACAAGCTAAACAAGAACAAATTGAACTAAGGTCAGACACTTGGAGATTGCTCTGTTTCTGTTTGAACTGGATGTTGAAAGAATGAGATAGAACCTTAACCAAAGCACAAAGCCAATGGTTGAGGGTTGAACCTTGATCCCAGCACTCAGCTAAGGGTCTAAGCTCACTTCCAAGCACAAAGCAAAGGAAGTTGTCTCAAGCACACAGCCAAGAGATGTTAACAGAAACAAGGTTTCAGTTTTGTGTTTTACTTCAAATCTACCTTTCATTCATTAGGAATAAGCCTTACATAGGCAATGATATTACATCTTACTCGTTCAATACATCCTAGGGCCACAATTGGCTTGCAAAAGAAACAGAAATAACAGCTACATTGTTCAGAACTAAAGCAATAAAGTAGAAAAGCAGTTTTAATGAGACAATCTGCCTTAATTGGGTTGTCTAGGTTGAAACTGGTGGAGGAGTGGACTTTCAAGCTTGATTCTTGAGCTCAACTGAAGTGGTATGAATGCCAAAGGTCCTGCTAAAAGGCCCTCGAGCTTGTTTGATCAAAATGGGAAAGTTTGATAGTGACATTTTAACTACTGCAAAAGGGCTGAATTCTGGACAGTTTGGGTTTGTCCCTAAGCTAACTTTTTGTGTATGTATTTCCTGAGGAAGAAATCATGGACAAAGTTGTAGAGGACCCTCCCTAGGACTTAGGTTGATGGTTGGTTAGGCTTGTTCGAATGTGTGAGACCCCCATGGACCCTGTTTAGAAAGACTGTGACTGACTGTTTGTGGCTGAGGGTTGTTAATGTTGTGTTGGTTTTGTTGTGCTGTTGGCTGTGAGTTGTTGTGGCTTAGTCTTGGAAAATGGATGGCTAGGCTTTGTTCTGGCTGGTGTGGTGTTGTCTTTGCTGGCCTGAAGTGGTGGTTACTTAGACTGAATAAGACATTGTCATAACTAGTCATGGTGTTGTCTGGATGGTTGTTGTTGCCTTGAATGATATTGTTGTCTGGATGTTGTTGATGTTGAGTCTTGTCTTGAGCTTGTGCCTTTCCTTGAGCTTGTGCCTTTCCTTGATCATGTACTCCCGTTGCAACCTCCCTTTCTTGAAAAGGATTTGCCCTCAAATCTTCATCACCTTCTTCATCTGATTCACCATGGTAGGGGCTTAGGTCTCCAACATTGAAAGTACCATGGACACCATAGCTTCCTGGTAGATCCACTTTGTAAGCATTTGTGCCTATCTTCTCCAATATCTCAAATGGTCCATCAGCTCTTGGCATGAGCTTGTTTCTCCTCTTGTCTGGAAATCTCTCTTTTCTTAAATGCAACCATACAAGATCCCCTGCCTTGAACTCCCTTGCTTTCTTAGGCCCCTTGGACCTAGCCTTGTACAACTCATTGGACCTTTCAATCTGCTTCTTGACTTGATCATGAATCTGTATCATTTGCTCAACTCTTTTCTTTGCATCATAGCTTGCTTTGCTTCATTTGACTGGTGCTAGGTCTGTAGGCATGAGAGGATTAGTTCCATAAACTGTTTCAAAAGGACTTTTACCTGTGCTGCTGGAGGGAGCTCTGTTGAAGACAAACTCAGCTTGTGCTAGCCTGAGGTCCTAATCTTTTAATGACTTAGAAACAATGCTCCTTAAGATCTTTCCTAGTGTCCTGTTAGTGACTTCTGTCTGCCCATCAGTTTGGGGATGGTGAGAAGTACTAAACAATAGCCTGGTCTTCAATAGCTTCCATAAGGTTCTCCAGAAGTGACTCATGAAATTTGTGTCTCTATCTGAGACAATGCTCCTAGGTACCCCATTTAACTTGAAAACCTCCCTAAAGTATAGTTCAGCTACCCCCAAAGCATCCTCAGTCTTCTTACAAGCAATGAAATGTGCCATTTTGCTGTATCTATCTACAACCACCATGATTGAATCCTTTCCCCTTTGAGTTCTTGGTAAGGCTACAATGAAGTCCATGCTGAGATCTTCCCATGGCTTGTTTGGTACCGGAAGTGGTGTGTAAGGGCCAGCTTGAAAGTGTGCTTTGGCTAGTTGACAAGACCTGCATCTCTTGAGGGTATCTTGCACATCACTGAGCATCTTAGGCCAATAGAACTGATCTTGCAATATGTCATAGGTCTTCTGCACCCCAAAGTGACCAGCAAGGCCATTGGAGTGAACCTCTTTGACCAGTAGTCCCCTATAAGGTCCCTTAGGCACACATAGTCTGTTTCCATAGAACAAGTAGCCTTCCTGAGCTGTGTACTTGCTCCCTTTCTTGACTTGCCCTTCCTGATACACCTCCCATTCATGCTTGAAGTCTGGGTCTTCCTGATAGAGCTCTTTCATGAATTCAAACCCCAACACTCTTTGTTCCATGAAGGTCAACATCACAGATCTTCTAGACAATGCATCAGCTACAACATTGTTCTTACCCTCTATGTACTTGCTGGAGAATGAGAAGGATTGCAAGAATTCTACCCATTTGGCATGCCTGGGGTTGAGTTTATGCTGTCCATTGATGTATTTGAGAGCCTCATGATCAGAATGAAGCACAAATGGCTTAGGCTTCAAGTAGTGTCCCCAATGGTTCAATGCTCTCACAATGGCATAGAACTCCTTGTCATATGTGGAGTAATTAAGCTTGGCCCCATTTAACTTCTCACTGAAGTATGCAACAGGTTTCTTCTCTTGAGTAAGCACAGCTCCTATGCCAAGGCCACTGGCATCACACTCTACTTCAAAGAGTTTGTTAAAATCTGGTAGAACCAATATTGGAGATTTACACAATAGCTCCTTGATCAGGTTGAAGGACCTTTCAGCCTTCTCATTCCACTTGAACTCTCCCTTCTTCATGCACTCAGTAATAGGGGCCATGATTGAACTAAACCCTTGTATGAACCTCCTATAGAAAGAGGCTAACCCATGAAAGCTTCTAACATCAGTAACAGTTTGAGGAAGGGGCCATTCCTTGATTGCTTGCACTTTCTCAGGATCAACTGCTACTCCTTTCTTAGAGATGATGAACCCAAGGAAGTGAACCTCAGGCTGCATGAAGGTGCACTTCTCTAGTTTGCCATACAACTTGTTCTCTCTTAGGACCTCAAAGAACAACTTCAGATGCTGCAAATGTTCTCCCCTAGTTGAACTGTAAATAAGAATGTCATCAAAGTAAACCACCACACACTTGCCTAAGTAGGGCCTTAGGACCTCTGTCATCAACCTCATAAAGGTACTAGGGGCATTAGACAACCCAAAAGGCATCACCAACCATTCATAGAGCCCATGTTTAGTCTTGAAAGCTGTCTTCCATTCATCCCCTGCTCTTATCCTCACTTGGTGATAGCCCTGCCTTAGATCAATCTTAGTGAATACTTGAGCCCCACTTAACTCATCCAGAATATCATTAAGTCTAGGTATGGGGAACCTATACTTGATGGTAATGTTGTTGATGGCCCTACTGTCAATGCACATACGCCAAGTCCCATCCTTCTTTGGCACAAGCAAGGCTGGTACATCACAAGGGCTGAGGGATTCCCTGACATAGCCCTTGTTGAGCAGCTCACCTACTTGAAGTTGGAGCTCTTGTGTAGCCTTAGGATCACTCCTGTAAGCTGGCTTGTTGGGTAGGATAGCTCCAGGTACTAGGTCAATGTGGTGTTCTATTCCCCTAAGTGGTGGCAATCCACTAGGGAGCTCAGTAGGAAAGACATCACCATAACTTTCTAGGATAGACTTGACCTCTTCAGGGATATCAATCATGCTCATCCCAGTCTCTTTGGCAAGTAATATGTACACAGGTTGTAACTCACTTAGCTCTTTTACTAGTTCTGATTCACTTATCAACATGACTTCCTTGGAAGCCTCACTCATGGGGTTTGGGTTGACCTTTAAAGCAGGTGGTAAAGGTGCCAGGGTGATTTTCTTTTCCCTATACTTAAAAGTGTAGGTGTTGTCTCTCCCATGGTGAATGGCATCTCTATCAAACTCCCATGGCCTCCCAAGCAAGAGGTGACATGCATCCATAGGCAGAACATCACAAAGACTTTCATCCACATACCCTTTACCAATTGAGAAAGGTACAATACATTGTTTATCCACCTTGATCTCAGCCCCTTTGTTTAACCATCTGAGTTTGTAGGGTAGGGGGTGGTCCTTGGTGGGTAGAGCTAGTTTGTCTATCAGTGTTTTGGAGGCCACATTAGTGCAGCTTCCACCATCAATAATGAGGTTACACACTCTGCCCTTGATAGTACATCTGGTCCTAAAGATCTGGTGTCTTTGATCCTCTTCCAAAGGTTGGGGTTGAGTATGCATTACCCTCCATGTTACCAAACTTAACCCTGCATCAGGCTCTATCAATTCCTCACTAGCCTCTACCTCAGGCTCTTCCATCTCATCATCACAGACCAACACTTCATCATCTCCCCAATGAATTACTTCTAGGGTGCTCAGAGCCCTTTTAGATGGACATTCTCTAGCAAAATGTCCATACCCTTGACATTGAAAACACTTTTTGAGAGGGTAGTCTTCATTTGGCTTGCCTCAACAGCCTTGCCTTTATCAAGATTGAAAGGGGTCTTAATAGGAACCACTGGTTCTCCTATCTTGACTCCTACAAAAGGTTTGAAGGTGGGGGTTCTAGCAGGTGTCTTAGAAGCACTGGCCTTTCCCTTCCCCAACTTTTCTACCCTCAAAGACAAGTTGACAGCTTCCTCAAAGGAGTATATATTTTGTAGCCTGACTTTACTAGCTATCCTCTCATCCAAACCTTCTAAGAACCTGGCTATCTTTTGCTCAGATTTCTCAACAACCTCACATTGCAATGTGAGTTGTTCAAAGTCCCTTAGATAAGACTCTACAGGTCTTTGGTCTTGTTTAAGGTGAGTGAGCTTAATGAACATGTCCTGAGTATAGTCCCTAGAGACAAACTTAGCCCTCATTTTCTTTTTCAGTTTGAGCCATGACTTAACAGGTTCTTTCCCTTCTCTAACCCTCAAGGTTTTCATGTTTTCATACCATAGTGAGGCATAACCCTTTAGTTTCATGATAGCAACCTTAAAAGCCTTTCTATCAGTGTATCCTTTAAACTCAAAGACTCTTTCTACAGACCTTAGCCAATCTAAGAAATCATCAGGGTTCATGCTACCTAGAAAGTCAGGGATTTCTACCTTTATGTCTTTGTCTTGGTGTCTGAGAAGACTTTGATCTGAGCCATTGATAGGCGAGATTTATGGTCGAGAAACGTACAAACATGAACGAAAATGACAGAAAACGAAATAAAACTGAATCAGAACCTGAATTAGGGCAAAAACAAGGAGGATGCCGATCGGTATAAGGCTATGCCGATCGGTATAGTGTTGTAAATAATCGAAAACGAAAACGAAATTACTTCTAAATGAAATGGAATTACATAAATGAAAAATGGGAAATTGCTTTAGATCCGTGACAAGGGATCTGTGCTCCGGTCGTGAGATGCCTCTCGAGATCCGCTGCTTCTCCCACTTATAACCCTCCTTTAGGTCTAGGGTTAGGTTTTTGGCCTCCAGAATTGAGTCTTGGGCATGTAGCTGAAGCTGGGCTTGCGTATTGGATCGGTCCATGTTGGACCTTAGAGTCTTGAGCTCAATCTTGGATCTTTGGTGAAGGCACCGATCGGCGTAAGTGATGGGCCGATCAGCATCATGCTAATTGGACTCATCTTTTGGTCTTGGTTGCTCCATCCGATCGGCATTGGTGCTTCACCGATCGTTCTTGGGTCTTGAGGGTGTCCAATGATCATGCTAACACTTCCACCGATCGGTCTAAGCATCTTACCGATCGTTCTTGGTGTTACAACCCCACCACCGATCGGTGAAGAGTATAAACCGATCGTCAAAGGCAAGAGGTCGATCGGTGAGAATTCCTGCACAGCGCACTGAACTTCAAACGCCCGCCATTTCTTCGTTACTTGGTCAAATGAGGCGTTTTTGGTTGCGTTTCGAAGATAGGAAGAAGATATTTCCGTGGCATTTTGAATCGCCTCGTTCCAATGTCTAGAACTCAAGATATGGCCTCTCAAAGATGACCCTAGTGAAGGAGGGTCTCAAATCATAATCTTGATTTGTTTGAGCTCGATGTTGCTTCTTCATTATAGCTGGCCCAATCGGTATGACATGTATTTGAGCCTTGTTTTACTTCCTTTTCATCCAGAATCGATTGCGTGAGTTGGTGAAAGGTTGGTTCTTGATCCTTTATTCCTCGTGTTTAGCCAAAATGCTTTCAAATCACCCATAAAGGGCGTGAACTCTGCAAAATAGACATGAAACATACCAAAGTAGCAAACGAGAGGAATACGACTAGAAAAGAGCTCAAAGGAGCTACCTATGATGCACAAATGGGGTAAATGTGTAGGCAAATGTGCATATGGAATACGCACATCAGCCATCTGAGTCTGACATTTCAAATTGATCTACAGGTTGCCTCCTCCTTCCTCCATGTGGGAAAGGTGCTCCTCTTCCTCGACCTCTGCCTCCCCTTGCATCATTGTTCTGTTGGCCCTCAAGGAGTTCATTGACAGATCTGGAGACCTCCATTATAGTTCTGGCAAGACCTTGAACTGTATTCTCAAGACCTGTAATTCTCTCTTCACTCATGGTTGGTTTTGTGTATTTTTAAAGTAGTTAGGTAAATGAACTCACAAACCAAAGCTCTGATAACCAATTTGCAATGAAACTATTCATAAAAACAAGCTAAACAAGGACAAATTGAACTAAGGTCAGACACTTGGAGATTGCTCTGTTTCTGTTTGAACTGGATGTTGAAAGAATGAGATAGAACCTTAACCAAAGCACAAAGCCAATGGTTGAGGGTTGAACCTTGATCCCAGCACTCAGCTAAGGGTCTAAGCTCACTTCCAAGCACAAAGCAAAGGAAGTTGTCTCAAGCACACAGCCAAGAGATGTTAACAGAAACAAGGTTTCAGTTTTGTGTTTTACTTCAAATGTACCTTTCATTCATTAGGAATAAGCCTTATATAGGCAATGAGATTAATCTTACTCGTTCAATACATCCTAGCGCCACAATTGGCTTGCAAAAGAAACAGAAATAACAGCTACATTGTTCAGAACTAAAGCAATAAAGTAGAAAAGCAGTTCTAATGAGACAATCTGCCTTAATTGGGTTGTTTAGGTTGAAACTGGTGGAGGAGTGGACTTTCAAGCTTGATTCTTGAGCTCAACTGAAGTGGGATGAATGCCAAAGGTCCTGCTAAAAGGCCCTCGAGCTTGTTTGATCAAAATGGGAAAGTTTGATAGTGACATTTTAACTACTGCAAAAGAGCTGAATTCTGGACAGTTTGGGTTTGTCCCTAAGCTAACTTTTTGTGTATGCATTTCCTGAGGAAGAAATTCTGGACAAAGTTGTAGAGAACCCTCCCTAAGACTTAGGTTGATGGTTGGTTAGGCTTGTTTGAATGTGTGAGACCCCCATGGACCCTGTTTAGAAAGACTGTGACTGACTGTTTGTGGCTGAGGGTTGTTAATGTTGTGTTGGTTTTGTTCTGCTATTGGCTGTGAGTTGTTGTGGCTTAGTCTTGGAAAATGGATGGCTAGGCTTTGTTCTGGCTGGTGTGGTGTTGTCTTTGCTGGCCTGAAGTGGTGGTTACTTGGACTGAATAAGACATTGTCATAACTAGTCATGGTGTTGTCTGGATGGTTGTTGTTGCCTTGAATGATGTTGTTGTCTGGATGTTGTTGATGTTGAGTCTTGTCTTGAGCTTGTGCCTTTCCTTGATCATGTACTCCCGTTGCAGAATCAAAGCTTAAAACCGACGTTTTATGTAAACGAGTACTTAGTTATATCGGTCATGGCTTCAAACCGACTTATTATGTAAGCGGGTGCTTAGTTATATATGATCATAGCTTATAGCCGACTTATTATTTAAATGGGTACTATGTTAAATAGGATCATAGCCTAAAACCAACATTTTAAGTAAACAGGTACTTAGTTATATCAGATCATAGCTTGAAACCGACTTATTATCTAAACGGGTACTTAGTTATATTGGTCATGGCTTAAAACCGTCTGATTATGTAAACGAGTACTTAGTTATATAGGATCATAGCTTAAAACTGACTTCTTATGTAAAGGGATACTTTGTTATATAGGATCATAGCTTAAACCCGACATTTTATGTGAACGGGTACTTAGTTATATCGGATCATAGATTAAAATCGATTTATTATGTAAACTGGCACTTGATTATATATATGGATCATAGCGTAAAACCGACTTATTATGTAAACGAACACTTTATTATATTGGCCATAGCTTAAAACTGACATTTTATGTAAACGGGTACTTAGATATGTAGGATCATAGCTTAAAACCGACATTTTATGTAAACGGGTACTTTGTTATATATCGGTCATGGCTTAAAACCGCCTTATTATGTAAACGCGTACTTAGTTATATATGATCATAGCTTAAAACCGACTTATTATGTAAATGGGTACTTAGTTATATAGGATCATAGCTTAAAACCGACTTATTGTGTAATAGGGTACTTAGTTATATCGGTTATGGCTTAAAACCGACTTATTTTGTAATCGGGTACTTAGTTATATAGGATCATAGTTTAAAACCGACTTATTATGTAAATGGGTACTTAGGCCCTGTTATTATTATTATTCTTATTCTTATTCTTATTATTCTTATTATTTATTCATACTCCCTACATTTCATATTTAAGGCCAAATTTTAATAACTTTGACCATAATAAGCGTTAAAATATGAAAAACTAACATGTTATAAGAAAAAACATTTATATTCACCATAAGAAACTATTTCGAAAACATATTTTTCAAATGAAAAAAAAAAATAAATACAAATGAAGAAAAATCGAGTCAAAGTAGTGTTGTTTTGAATACTGTGCAATTTAAACTATGAAAGGTATTATGAGATGGAGGGAAGATCTATTAAGCAATAGATAAAATTTTCGAAATATCTTGCTTAAATAAAGCTAACAAAATCTTTTAAATAGACAATATATTAATTTGAAAACATATCATTTTAAATAAGGCAGGTTAAATAAAAAAATAAACAACTTTCCTAAAAACAAGCTAACAATTTTTTATAAAAAAGAAATTATGAAATTTTATGAGGGAAATTTTAAAACTACAAGATTTTTTTTGTATTACGGTTTAATTTATCTCGCCCATATACACACACCTCTCCAAAAATTTTTAACCTAAAACCTAATTCACTAGCTAAACCCTCAATCTCTCAGTGTCTCTTTCTCTATCTCGCTATCACCACATTAGTATTTCATTAATATTTTCATGATATTATCTCATCATCTCAATCTCTATAACATATCCCTAAATCATTTAAATTATTCCCCAAAGCATTTAATTTTTGGGGTATAATTTTCCGGATCTATTTGCAAGTCCCTCAATCTACAACTTTTTAATGTATTTGTTTATATTTTTAATGTATTCAATCGATTTAAGGTTGGTTTTTGAATGTTTTGGTTTAGTTTGATTGAATTTGATGTTATCATCAATTGAAATCAATTGATTTAGTGTCCCTTTCATCTGGAGATGCATAATTTAAGTGCTCCGTAACGTCAAAGCTATAATGGATTAACCAAAAAATCTAGTCTCAAAAATTGGTTTGACTCAATTTTTCTAACAATTCAGACACTTTTTCTTGAAGAAGACAAAGCAATATCTCTTGTCATTCTTGAATTTGTAAGACGTCATCATTTGGCCAAAGTTGTGTCTCCAAGAAAGCGCCTTTGACTACGACAAACGACAAAAATCAATTGAGAATTCGGTTTCGGTGAACCGGTCAAACCGAACCGTTCATCCGGTGAACCGAACCGAAAAAAACCGATTTAAATCGGTTCGGTTACGGTTCAGCAATTTGGAAAACCGATTGACCGGTTAACCGGTCAATTAAGCCTCACCGAACCGGTTTTGAACACCCCTATTAATTAGGGTGTTTCTATAATGGATTAAATCGAAAATATTAAACTAAAAAATAAACTAAAATCGAATGAAATCATAACTAGTTTATTTTAAAGACTAGCCAGGTTCAACTAAAATAATAACATAATCAAATAACTTAAAATTATTTTATTAAAAAATAGAAAATAAAAATTCGATTGTTGATTTAATTTTGAGTAAATTCGATTTAATTTTAGATATAAAAAATATAGAATGAGTAATCTGGTTAATTATTTTTTTATTTCTATAAATCACATCAAAAAATTTAACATATAAAATTTTGCACCATAAATGAAATCTTTTCCATAAATATAGTTCATTAGATGTAGTTAACAAGTTAACTACATATGTTAAATGACTAAGCTAACCCTAAACTAACTCATAGAGGTTAACTTTAGTTTGCCACATGTCACATTTTTATTGGTTGTGTATGGAATTTTCCATACACATTGTGTATGTGTAGTATCTTCCAACTTTTGTATAGGGCGGTGGTAACGCCACAACCGTTTTATTTAACACCACTCAAATATAAACTTAATATATGAGTGTCTTATCATTCAACTCTCATAATTTAAGTAACATTAATAAAATGTGTAATAAATTTATCACTTTCTTTTAATGTGTACATACCAATCACTAAAGAAGTTATGGAGTGATTATAACAATATTTAGAAAATGGCTAGCTAACAATGAAAAAGAGGTCACAAATTTGTGACAGTTACGAGCGATACTTTTTCTTTTCGGAATATATAACTTGTTAGAATGGAAGCTAGTTTGATCAACAAGTCTTATTTAAAATGGGTCGACCTGTCTTAAGCTCACAATAAATAAGTGGGAAGGCAAGTTGGGGTAAATGAAACCTCTCACTTCCCCTCTACCTGCTCATTGTGAGGGCTTGACCCGACCAAACTTAAATGAGAATTTGTGGGTTTTAAAGGTGAATCATATCATATCATCATATCATATCATATCATATATAATATTAAAGCTGAAGCCAATTACCTAATAAGTTGTCACGTGTCATAACCTCAATTGTTTAAAAATATTTTATTTAGCCTATGAGTATTAACAATTACCAATTTATTACCAATTAGCAATCTAATTTAATTTGAATTTGAATTGAAGCTAATCAATCCCCACAAATCTTTCCCAATTTAAAATACAAATCAATTTACAATATACAAAATTATAAAACTTGCCAATAATATCTCCTAAAATATTGGCAAAATTAATTAATTTATTAATCATTTTAGTCAAATATGTCAACTTTTAAAGGTTGTTATAATACAAAATACATAAGGTTTTTGAAAAAAGTTATTATGGTAGTACTCCATAAATAAACTCCATAAAATACTTTGCAATTATTTATTTACTGCGGAATATTTAAAGTTGTTTGCTTCAATTTTTTTTGTGCACAGATCTACATCTAAATTTGTAATCCATACGTGCTAAAAAGAAAGATAAGAATCAAAATCAGTTTGTAATAAAGATACAAATCATCTACTCCCCACAATGTTACAGTTCGTAGTAATACCAACCGTTGACAAAAATTGCATTTGATTAACATATGTATGTATATGTGAGACGTCATAAATGTTTAACGACTTAATTTTTAAGAAAAAATGAAAATTGAAACAAACTTAGTTTTATCAGTTAATTATAGAAAGATTAACATAAATATATAATTAAATAGGGTAAAAATGAATTAACAATTCAATTTATGATGATATATTCCCGTGGCCTTAGAGCACACGTTTAAAAAAATAGATTTTATTTTAATTCAAAATGTCAATCAACCAATCCAAGTTTAAATGTAAATTTTATTAACTTAATGTCATAGTTATGGCTTAACAAAGCAACGTCCAGTTACTTGATATGCTCTACAAAATTTGCAAAAAAAAAATGATCTTATTTGTTCAACAATCTACCATAATATTCCATGCATAAATAATTCTAAATTTCAATATGTTGTATTTGTATGCTCTCGTTATTCTTAAGCCATGGTACATACAAGATTAAATTTCGAAGATCGAAACGACAAGGATAAGCATTATGTCGTATTTTTAAGAGAATTTTTCATGTATATTATTAAGAACATAACTCAATAAAGATTACATTGTGAACTATAATCTATTAAGCATTATAAATTCTTATCTCTTACATATATACTTTGTATTTCATTAATATTACACTTATAACGGCTCACTGATTGATCAAAAGTAATAATTGTGGCCGTAAATAAATTTCTCGATTATGAACTACTTAAAATGAGATCGCGACTACATTGTAATTTCTGAAACTTTGAGAAATATATAATGTTGTGAAAACGTATCCGATATATCACAATATATATAAATAGATAAGGTTTATTTAGCCGGTACAGGTGTGAAAAGGTATTACACTACGAATGACACCCGGTAACTATCATGATATACGTGACTCTTTGTTTTGAAAAATATTATTGAAATTTTATATAAATTTTTCATAAGGAATATATATATTTATAAATTTCGTCCCAAGTACATATTTTTAGCACTATTTATAAACAAATTTTAGAATGAAGTTTGATTGACTAAAAATGAATGTAACCTTTAATTTGGATAAGAGTGTCCGTATGTGGTCCTAGACAACACGATTACACGAGTATGGTATAATAAACAACTTGATGTGTTATTCAAGCTAAGCGAAAATCCAATAAATGTAAGAGACACCACAGAATCAAAATTCAAAGATAGCGAGAATAAAAATATTTCACCAAATGATCTTTTTAAAATCAATTTAATCAAATATACAATTTAAATTATTACAACTTTATTTATTTTATAATAATTTATATAATACTTTTTTTAATACTTTTGACAATTTTTAGACCATTTATCATCAATCTAACTATGTAGGAGTTCTTTATGAAAAATTTTAAGTCTTTATTATGTTTATTATATGTTTTGGTAAAAAATTACCCAAACCTATTAATTCGTTCGTTGACGGGTCAAAATGGTCTACTCTTTTTAGCCTCGAAAAGGGGGTTAATTTATATGTGATTTGTGACGGAATACGGATGAAAAATAAGCAAAAGTAATGACGAAAATAACAATAAATGTAGAGTAATGAAAAAGGACACACGAAAATGGTGACGCGGAAACCCAAATCGGGAAAAACCGCGGGGAGAGTCGGAATCCCGCCAAATATTTCACTAAGTTTCTTTAATGGAGATGTGAGTAAGAACTAGAAAAATAAATACAATAGGCAGTGGAGTTTCTCTTTTGTCAATGATGGGGTTTGTATTTTGTGGAGATGATGTAGAAAAAATGGATGCCCTCTCTTGCCTTAGGTCTCCTGTATTTATAAGCATCAATTATTAACCCTAATTGCAGTTGCCTCCCACGGTACTGACCAGGGTTCGGATCCCCGGATGCGCATTTTAGTTTTTTTTGTATTCATTCAATTCGTGAAAACCTCTGCCCTACAGCCAAGTATGGAATCTAATTCCTTTCCCTTCCAAAAATTAACGGCATTCAAAGTTGAAGCTTTTATATTTCTTAGTTTACGTACTGCATTAGTAATGTACATTGAAAGTCGATAGTATAATCAAACCAAATCATAATGAATTCATATGGAAGCTTAATTATGGCAATTATAGGCATCTCATCCACCATTATCTGTTGTTTACAAACCTTGAAGAAGCAACAATCAAAGCGATGTATCGAAGAAAGATTGGAGTTGATGAACGAGGCGTTGGAAAAAGCCGAGGAGAGGGTGATGAGATTGCAAGAGAGGCATGATAGACTTGTCACACAAATTTGTTCCTACTATATGGGCCACAAAGAGCTTGACCAAGCTGTACTTGGTGCTAGAATGGCTTTACATGAGGAATTAGAATTTGTTGCTTCTCTTAGGAAAATGCAACTTTTACTTTTGACTTCTTTCTTAGATAATGTCGATCTTGCCTCTATTTTGAATTGATTAACTAGGAGAGAGAACAATTATTGACATTTACTTTTCTTTACCAGGATAGAGTAGCCAGTAGATTAATTTATTTTGGATTTTTCTACGTGATGACTCTGTAATTTTTTCGATTTCACATAATAATCTTACGTTTTTAATGTATACACGTGGTAACCCTCTACTCTATCAATACTCGTGTATTTTTGCAAATTGTGACCACTTTTTTTTGTCAAAAATGACTACTTTCAGGTAAATTGTGTTCACTTTACGAACAAAATGTGATTTTCAGCCATAAAAAGTGGTCATTGTTTCACCAAAATTGGTCACTATTCATCAAAAAGTACTTACTTTTCTACTAGTCGCACGTGAAACCGCCGCATAAGAGTATTTGTGGTTGTAGCTAGACCTGGCAAACGGGTCAATCAGATCGGGTTCGGGTCGGGCCAATTCGGTCTATCACATTATCGGGTTAGTTCGGGTTTTGGGTATTTTCCGGGTAAGTTGATCGGGCCAGTTTCGGGTCAACGGGTCGGGTTATTTCGGGTTCGGGTCATTTTCGGGTCAATGATTAAGAAAAAAAAAGTACATTTAGCCATTTCAAATCTTTTTTATTTAATTAGAGTTATATTTTTTTGGGTCATTTTCGGGTTAGTAGTTTCGGATCGGGTCATTTTGGGTCGCCGGACAAGTTTCGGGTCGACGCACTTCGGGTCAAGATCGGGTCGGGTTAATTCGGGTTTCGGGTTATCTTCGGGTTTTGCAACTCGGGTTAGTTTTGGGTCTCGGGTCAGCCTTTTCGGGTCAGGTCATTCGTGTCGGGTTGCTTTGGTCAAGTCCAGTTGTAGCTCTCGATTGGAGTTGCTCTAACACAATGCAACCCTGCTAAAATATGCTTACCCGAGACCCGAAGTTTATCCGAACTACAACACCCGAATGTGACCCAAAACCCGACCTGAACATGACCCAAGCTTTCTTAACCCGAAATAACCGGACCCGAAAATGACCCGATCCGAAACTACCCAAACCGAATATAACCCAACAAAACATTACTCTAATTGAAACAAAAAGACTTAAAATGCCTTTTTTTCTCGTATTCATTGACCCGAAAATGATCCAACCCGAGCTAACCTGACCCGGTTGACCCGACCAACAAACCTGAAATGAACCGACTCGACCCAAATTATTGAATTAACCCGAAATCAATGAGAGATCCTAACTGACCCGATTGACCCGTTTGCCATGTCCCGCGTGAGGCATATAAAGGGTGTTTTTGTCCTTTTCAAGTAAAATAAAATAGGGATGTGCTCTTTCACATACGGATTTTACTCTTTCACATACGACTTTTACAATATTACCCTGGTCATTTTTTCATTCCCTCACACAATTAATTGTTTTCTCACTACCCTCATCTCCAATCACCACTTTCGTTCACCACCTTCGATCAGTCCCCGAAAAACTTAACTCCGCTGACCACAACCTTCATCCATTTAGCAAGGGTTATGCTCATTCATGGACATGATTTACTCAATCATGGACACAAATGACCATTATACCCTTGTCATTTCTATTCATTCATTTTCATTTCACAATAAGTCCTCTCAAATTACTCACCCAAACTACCACCCACCATTCACTATTAGAAAAAACCCCTATTGCGTCAGTTTTAAATGTGTATTTGCGTCAGTTATGAGATGACGTATATCAAGGGGTCGTATTTGTTGATGCGTTAGTTGTGAAACCGACGCATTATGGGTACAATTGCGTCGACTACAATGAAGAAACCGACGCAAAAAAGCTTTTTCTGCGTCAGTTCTTAAATAGGAATCGACGCAATAAATTTATACAACTGACGCAAAAGGTTGTTTATTTGCGTCATTTCTTAGAAGAAATGACGCAATTGTCTTTATATTTTTGCTTCGGTTCATTGCAACTGATGCAATTAACATTTTGCTTTCACTACCAATTCATTCACTTATATACGTCAGTTTTTCCTAGAACCGACGCAATTCCTTTATATTTTTTGCTTTGTGTATTCATTTACTTATATGCGTATTAAAATTGATGTGATTAACTTTTTTGTTTTCTTTTGCACGAATTCATTTACTTTGCGTCATTTCTATATATATACGATGCATTTTATTCATGGTTTTTTTTATATAGATAAAATTGCTACCTAAATTTAGGAAGCACCACATAAAACTAACAATTCGAATATCAAACCACTAATGTATTACATGTAAAAAATATTACATCTCATCCAACCCAACAATGTTACAAATACAATCTAACGTATTAAAAATCCCACAAATGTCTTACTTACGAACCTAATATCTATTCACCTTAACATAAAAGTGCCTTAGGTAAGTTACTGTTCAAATGAACAGTGTAGAGTGTTGCGTTTTGGTCTCCTTGTGCGTTCTGTACTGCGTTTTGATCCATAGACCCAACTTCCCTCATTTCTTAATTCTCTCATAATCCCATCCCTCTGCTACTCGTTCCTTTTTTTCCTCATTCCTCAAGTAAACACACCTTCACCTTCTCTCTTTGATGAAATCAACAATGACCATTTTCTATGTCACTTAGCCTCCTCAATCATACATACACCTTACATTTTCTTACTTATTCTGAGTTTTAAAGAAATAGCAGACAATTGTTTGAGGAAAAGTTCTTGTATATTCAATTGATAATCATGTACAATGAAAACGTATTTATAGCTAATACATGTTCCCATAATTATTTACTTACCTATTCTAAGACTTAGAAATAAGGTAACAGTATAACGCAATAACTATATGATACACCAAATATAACCAATTCCGAAAATATCGTCTAATACTCCCCCTCAAGTTGGGACACTTGGTAAGCCAATGCCCAACTTGGACTGAAGATAATCGAACACTTCTCCGCCCAAGGCTTTAGTAAACAGATCAGCAATCTGTTCCTTACTCCGTATGTGTGAAGTTGATATCGTACCACCCATGAGATGATGACGGACAAAGTGACAGTCAATTTCGATATGCTTCGTTCGATCATGAAAAACCGGATTCTTCGCAATATGCAACGCCGCTTGATTATCACAAAAAATCTTCATAGGCAGTGTATGATTAACACCAAGCGACGAAAGAAATGACTTTAACCAAATAAGTTCACTAGTCACGGCTGCCAATGCCCGATATTCGGCCTCTGCCGTTGACCTTGCTACGGTTGTCTGCTTCTTTGCCTTCCACGAAACCGGAGAATTTCCTAATGCAACATAATATCCAGTTAAAGACTTCCTTGACAAGGGGCAGCTAGCCCAATCGGAGTCGGAATATCCTCGCAAGGATAAGTCACAACCTTTACTTATCACAACTCCTTTTCCCGGACTCCCTTTGATATAACGTATGGTTCGATATGCTGCCTCTAAATGCTCTTTTCTCGGAGCATGAACAAATTGTGACAAGATGTGTACGGCATAAACCAAGTCCGGCCGCGTTATCGTCAAATATATTAGGCGACCAACCAGCCGCCTATATTTCATGGGATCCTTCAATATGTATCCCTCTGCCAATGCCAACTTATGATTTGGCTGAATAGGAGTACTAACCGGTTTTGCTCCTTCCATGCCTGCTTCCGCAATTATCTCTAACGCATATTTGCGTTGGCTGAGAAACAGCCCCTTCGGACCGTGTGCCACTTCTATACCCAAGAAGTATTTCAGTTTTCCGAGATCTTTTACTCCGAAACTACGATCAAGGAAACTCTTAAGTCTCGAACTTGCCTCATCATTATTGCTCACTATTATCATGTCATCGACATATACCAAAAGACCAAGAAATATGTCGTTTCTATTATATGTAAACAACGAGTAGTCGGCCAGCGATTGCACAAAACCATACTTCGTTAAAGAGCTTGTTAACTTTGCAAACCAATTTCTCGAAGCTTGCTTTAACCCATACAATGACTTCAATAAGCGACATACTTTATTCGGTCCATGACCTTCGATACCCTGTGGCATCCGCATGTACACTTCCTCATTTAAATCCCCGTGTAGGAAAGCGTTATTAACATCTAACTGTGCTATTGACCAGCCCTTCGCCATTGCTACTGTTAAAAGGCACCTGACACTCGTCATCTTAGCCACCGGAGCGAATGTTTCATGGTAATCAACACCTTCAATTTGTGTATATCCTAGCGCTACAAGCCTTGCTTTATATCGTTCTATCGTTCCATCCGCTTTATACTTTACCTTATAAACCCATCGACATCCAATGGGTCGTTTTCCGGTTGGCAAATCAACAACATTCCATGTACCATTCATTTCTAGTGCACTAATTTCGTTTGGCATTGCTTGCCTCCATTCCGACCTTTTTGCTGCTTCGAAATAGCTGTTGGGCTCGTGAATGGCATCAACCCTTGCTAAGAAGTTCCTGTATGATTCAGAAAAACAATTTGTGGTGACATAATTAACTATTGGATAACGAGTACCTCTCTTTTCGGGTAACGATTGGACTGAGCGAGCTGTAGGTGCGGGGTTTATAATGCGTGTCGACTTACAAACGTAGTCTTTCTTCCAGTATGGCTCGAGCCTTTCGCGAGTACCACGCCGTACCTGATCACTGACTACTTGATTATTATCTGCAACCTCATTCTCCATATTTATCCCTTCAGCTATTTCGTCTTCTTGTACATCACTTGTCTGGACATTCTGATTAATCCCCTCATGTTCTACACTGACATGTATGGGCTCCACAATTGCAAAATTGTCACCCATATTCAACTGAGTCTCGGTTGTGTCTTTATGTGTTTCCAGACTATTGCTAATCATGTAGGGAAAAACATGCTCATAAAAAACCACGTCTCGAGAAACAAAAGAATTTTTTTGCTTTAAATCATATACTTTCCATCCCTTTTTACCTTGTGGGTACCCGATAAAAATACACCGTTTGCCTCTCTCGTTAAATTTATCTCGTGGTTTGTCTTTGTTGTGAGCATAACAAAGACTACCTAATACACGCACATTGTCAAGGCTTGGTTTTATTCCATACAAAACTTCATAAGGAGTTAAACCATCTAGAATACGAGTGGGTGTGCGATTTATGAGATACGCAGCAGTTAAAACACATTCACCCCAAAATTCAATTGGAAGGTTACCTTGGAAACGAAGAGCCCTTGCTTTTTCTAGAATATGTCTATGTTTTCTCTCTACTCTCCCGTTTTGTTGTGGGGTGTCAACATTGCTTGTCTGAAAAATAATCCCGTTCTCACTATAATATTCTTTCATTATGCCGGAAAGAAATTCGGTCCCATTATCACTTTGCACTATTTTCACCTGCTTTCCAAACTGGGTTACCGTCATCTTACAAAAATTAATCATCAACTGACTCACTTCTCCCTTATCTCGCATAAGATATAACCAGTCTCCTCTACTACAATCATCAACAATAGTCAAGAAGAATTGTGCTCCGGATAAACTTTTTGTACAATAAGGCCCCCATATATCACAATGAATTAACGAAAATAATTCAGGTTTCCTTTTATTATTTAACTTAAAAACAGAACGAGTTTGTTTGGCTCGACAACAAGAATCGCAAACATCGCTAGAATTCCAAAATAAATCACACCCAACTAAAGACGAAAAGGAAGATAAAATACTGCTTGACGGATGGCCGAGTCTTCTATGCCAAAGTCGTGTGTCACCATTGGTCACCATTGGTTCTTGGGTGTAGTTTGCTGTCTATTACGTTCCTCAACCACGACTTGACCATGGCGTTACATTGTCGCCATGCCACGCTTTCAAGAGTTTCTTCTCCATCTTTAACAATCGGCTTCTTTACTGCTCCCTCGACGAATCCCAATTTATTTTTGGCGTCGAGACCATTCCGAACTGCATCTGCCCAGAGGTCATAATTATCACCGTTAAAAATCGTTTGCGTCAACATCAAGCTTGGACTATCTGACGGATGAAGGTACAATTGTGAAGACGGCGCAATGTGTTCGATCTTGTTGCTGCCGACTCCCTTTCCCGCATCGTTTGTCATTATGTTGATGTTTTAAAAAAATAAAAACGATTTTATTTTGTGTAATACTCCAGGAACTATTGCTCTGATACCATGTTAAATTTCACAATCGGGCCTGGGTCCAACCCGTACTGAGGAGAGAGAGTCCACTTTATAAACCCAATGGGGTTCCACTCTAAAACCAATTGGCCATAGAGGGAGTAACCCATTGCCTTATAAAGTGGTAAACTCTCCCCTCTTTTCTCAATGTGGGATTACACTCACATGTGGGACAATTGAGTTTCTTCACAAGTTTCAGCAACCCTAAAGGTAATCAATCATTCCTTCTCTTAATAAACCAGAAATTGATCAATCAATTGAACATTTCATCTTTTTGCTTTCCTAAAACTTTTCCTCTTCCTAATTTGCCTTTTCCATTTATTAATTTGTATTTCGATTTTTTTTGGGCTTCATGAAGTTAATCTAGATCCAGGATAATAAGATATAGGAAGAGGAAAACCAAACTATTAGCAAATCATCTTACTTAATTTATCTGTTTGTTTTTTTGTTGATTAGAAAGAAAAAAACAGCCTGCCAATATTGACGAAAACGACAAGGAGGATGACGACGAAGAAGGTTAGCATTTGATTGATTTTTTGCTTTGATTGTGTTTATTGGGTTTTTGGGTGGTTTTAGATCAATATATATCAAGTTCTTGCAGTTTTATTTGATAATTATTGTTAGGGTTCTACTTTGATAAAAAGGTTGCCATTTTATTTATAGTATATTGAACAGTCTCTACGAGCACTTAAAGGGGATACCGAAAAAGTACTGCATAAAACGGGTGCGCTTATTGCAGTGCTATCGTACCATGATTTTTTTCCCCAATTCGGTTAAGGCAAGTATGTGTAAGAAGCTCTTTTTGTTTAATATGTCGATTTTCTGATGGAAGTTCCCCCCACTTGACGGGTCTCTTGCAATATCTTGACGCATAACTTAGGGCTCAATATCATGATGTACGTTTTTATTAATCACTTTAATACTCCATGACTTAACCATATTCTTATATGCTTATTTTGATCTTTCAAGTTCTACAGTCTACACCATGCTTTTCTATGTCTTACCCTGAATTGATGAGGCCTTTGACACATCATTTGCTTAAGCAGGAGGGAGGGAAGGAAAGGGAGAAAGAGGCAAATGAAGGGGAGCCACAAGGGGGTGGGGGTGGGGGATCAATTGATGTTCACAAGGGGGGCTAAATAGATGATGACACGTGAGGTAAATAAATAGAGGATGATATATTGAAAAAATAAAAAGGGAAGGGAAGGATTGAGAAAAGGTAGAGGGAGGGAGGAAGGGATAGGAAGTAGACAGTTTGGGGGAACTCAGTAGGTTGGTTGTGCGCTGTGGGGAGAGGAAAGGGGCTGACATGTTGAAGGAAGGAGAAAAGGGATGATGGAGGGAAATGAGAAGGAGAGAAAGAGGGGAATTGTCATCTCGTTTAGTGATAGGTTGTGAGGTGAAAGGTGCAGGCATACCTTGTTTATATTTAACAGCCCTTGGTACCACTTCTCTATACGCTTTCAAAGACCGAAGATCCTCATTGAAACTCAGCGAGTATTCCGGTGGAACTTGTGAGAAAATAGACCGTGAGAATCCTACTTGTGCAAAAATCACTCGTATTGGAGTGGTGTGCTCTATCTTTAGTGGTTTAGTTTTTTCATTTGGTTTCTATATCGTGTCATCGGATTTCCTGGGAAGGCCTTTTTATTACACCCATTTTTTTCCTTTTTTTTTGCAGAAATTTATAGATAAGTTCCTAGATTCCTAGCACATTTCTAGGAACTATTCTAGAAACTTACTTGGATTGATAAATCTACTCACCTTAACATAAATGTCCTAAGATCAGTTGGTAAGGGCCTTTTAATGGTTCTGAAGCCTAAAAGACAAACGTAAGAATACAACCAACACCACCAGGTGTAGGTTCGGTATCGAGCTGACACTATGTGGGATTGAAGCCACATCTGATAGGATTGCCTACTAGGTGTTTATTTGGTAGAATTATGACTGTAAATTGTTGTTGGGATGTATTATAACTAGATAAAAATGCTTTAGAGCTTATGTCTGGATTCTTGTGTGATACTGAGGAAGGAATTGCCCGGTTCTTGGATAGTGTGGGAGAGAATGGGTGTACATCATGCGTTCTCGGTTTATGGCATAGTGTGTCTCTGCTCAATCAACTGTCTCATAAACTTTCGTGGTAGGTATTGGTTTTAACTCCGTATAAGGTTAGTTCGATGGTGAAGGCATGAAACAGAGTTAGAAAGGCAGTAGGTTTTGGCTTGTGTACTTGTAAGAAAATCTCTGGTTTTGTAAATACCTTGTGTCTGGTAGTAGGATCATCAAAATTGACGAGTTTGTCCAACATTTCAAGCTTTTTGTTATATAACATAATATTGTTTACATTGTTTGGGTAATGGCATTATAATTCAATATGAAGAAAGTGTGTTTGTGTTTGTAATCAGGTGCCCCGTACAGCTCTTGCAACCTGAACTCTTAGGGTTTGGGGAAAGATAGAAGGGAAAGAGGGTTTCCCTCTAACTGTCTTATTTGTTGAAGAATATTTATTTGACTTGGAGGAGGGAATGGTGAGACTCATGCATTTCCCCATATATTTATGATATTTTGAGAGATTTTTATGGGACTATAGGTAGACGTTTACTTGTAGTCATCTTTCAATTGTGGTGAATTGCAGTGTGAAGGAGATAAGGAATATGGAATTGGAATTGGTGAATTGGGATGGCAAAAACAAGTCTGGTAATGTTCTGATCTTCGAACTTTTTGATTAGTCAGTAGTTTTCCTTGATCCTTGAAATTACGGGAACTATATATAACGTTAAAGTCAACTGGCAGTAATTCTAAAATCTGAGTTGGTTTACCGGTTATTTACAGACTGGGGATGAAAATGATCTAAAATCTGAGTTGGTTTACTGGTTATTTACAGACTATATATAACAAGTCTGGTCATCTTTCAATCTGAGTCAACTGGCAGTAATTCAAGGATCTAGAAAAGAAACCGACTAAGATGAAAATGATTTAAAGTTAGGTTATATTGTTTAAAAAATGTATTCCAGTAAATTTCATCCTACATAAATGTTTTTTTACAAGATAAATACTTTTCTTGCTGATGTTATTAACGGAAAGACTTTGGTCTGTGAATCCATCAAAAGTCCATGGAAATAGTCAATTTTAAGAAGGTAGTCTATCTCGTAACTAAACTGGCGCCGTGTCGCTATGACGTGCATAGGTAACTCGTATACGTCGCTGAACTTTGTGATGAGACAAATGTGTTACATTTTTTTAATTGTTCGGCAGTTTTTTGGTTGATTATATTGTGATTGATACTATATTTGTCATTGCGTATGTGATTTCAAGACATAAGCTTGGTTTAGCTACATTTAATGCTCGATAATTTACGGTTTAATAGGATGATTTGTGCGACTTGACAAGGAATTTGAGTTATTTTCAAAGCATCAGATTCTAACTTTATGATCCATGATACCCCCTCTTTTTCATAACGAAAGAAGAATTTTTTTTTTTATGCAAACTGAATTTTTGCCGAGGGGAGTTTGTTTCTTGCACATTATTGGATTTTGCTATGCTTCTTTATTTCAAACGATGGCAGTAGCTTTTTTGTCCTGGGTCTCTTACTCGACAACTGGAATAAGAAAGACTAAACTCAAGAAACATAAATTTAGGTACCAGAGGTAGATACAACTATCAGGTCTTTGACAGTAATGTGGGATGGAAGCATGGTGTTTGCTGCAAATAACAAAGGGACCTGTTAAATTTTACGATTATTGAGCGGAACCCAGGTAGTTTGGTTGTATTTATAGTATACTTTTATATTGTAGTTTTCGATAATTGGCTAGACTATAAATTTCGTTTTCCTTGTATTGCAGACAATGACGAATTTTGAGCCTTTTCATAGGCTTCAAGCACAAAAAGTTACATTCTGAAGTGTCCTCTTTCTCCTGAATATAGTGAACCCCACAGGTTTGTGTTTTTTAGCATGATTATCTCCTGTGTGTATTTACATAGTAAAGTTGTTACATCTTTGAGCGTTTGTTTTGACATATTTCAATTTTTGCATAACTTTAATCAGTTAATATTTTGTCTTTGTATTCTAATTCTTGGTCAAGTTTTGCCTACGTTTCTTCTCGGTCTGATTGTCATTTTTAGAGAAAAACAATGGCTATAATTTCTTCCAGGTGTAGATTTGAGTGTTTTGCCACTACTTTTGGTTATATACTATTATATATATATAACTATGTAAGTTATATCAATGTGATTTTGAGTTCAAAGTATATAGTTGCTTGTTTTATGAGAAATAAGGAAACTAAAAAACTTTGATTGTGAGGTTAACATTGGGGGAAGGGGATGGGAAGGTGTAGGAGGTTGAGGTTAGAAGAGAAGGTTCTTGGGGATGAGGGGGAGATTGGAAGAGGTTGCGGAGTAGGAGGAGGATGTTGAGGTTGGAAGAGAAGGAGGAGGAGAAGGTGGCTGAGATTGAGATTTGGGGAGGTGGAAGAGGAAGAGGTTGGAGTTAGAGGAGGATGTTATGGTAGATATGATTCGGTTGAAAAGGTTGCAATGCTATTAACATTGACCACTTGGTTACTGTTTATGCTTTGAAGAGAACCGAGCAACTCAAAAAGGGAAAGAAAAATCAGTCATGTGCAACCCCGGTAAAGAGGTAAAGAACATTCACCGTATCAAAGGTCGCAAATAGTGAGAAACCCTTCGAAAAGACGGTCTATTGAGAAGGAAACATCAAAGAGGCTGTCTGAAACCCTTTTACAAAAGTAGTTCCACTACTACCTCTACCTATGCAATTAAATAGGTAAAAGAAAAGGAGTAAGGGACTAAGGGGTATTTCTTGTGTTGCGTCTTGTTCTAAATTAAGATAAAAGGAATATTTACACATTCTGTTGCTCAACTCATTGGAACCAAAGTCAAACTTGTTGTTTTCTCTATCATTATTGTACCAAGGCTTTGTGTGTTGAGTTCTAAAAACCACAACAGTGTTCTGCAATTTCAGTGTTAGGACGAATTCGTGTAAGACGAGGACGGTAGGCTAAAGTTTAACATATAATTTTGTCTTTAGGTCCTATGAGCCATGGATGCTTTGATAAAAACATTTAACAGCTTTTGTTTTGCTTGAGTGTTTTTTTTTGTTTGTTGCAATTTCAGTCATAAAGAGAATGTTGCAATATTTTATAGTTTGTAGAGTTTGAGACGTCCGAGGGACCTAAAGGCCTCGTGTATTCAACCTCCGAAATCAATCATAAAGAGAATGTTGCAATTTTGATTATGATGCCTTTTAATTTTTTCCCTTTTGTATCTGTCTTTTCCTTTTCTCTTTCGCCTTCCCTTGCTTCTTTTGGGGATCAGATCGCGAACTAGAAATAGACGACAGCATGTGGATATGTGCCCTGAACATGGCACCCAAGGCAAAACCTTGAATATCTCATGTGTTGAAAAAACTTCCCAGATATAGCGATAGTTGCTGAATTTCTTTCACTTGAATGTATGTTTTGCTCTATCAAATCACTATATATTTGAGGCCTGATCTCATAATTGGGAGTTTTATCTAGATCTTGGTCATGCAAGCGAAACCGTCTTAAAATGTGGTTGAAGTAGCCTCAAAACCTTTACGTCGGTCACTACTCAGGCCCTGTGATGGTCCATATTTAATACTGTGTGTCCAATATTCTGATATGCATGTACTATCCTTCTAAAAATGTTTCAGGTAGCAGTCAGGAGCTGCATAATGGCAAACGGTATTCAAATCTGTAAAAGCTTAATCGTCCAGCTAGTGGAAGATGATGACAGGTCGAAAGGGAAAACAAAGCCTAGGACACCTAGAAAGCCTCACCCATCACCAAAGCGCCCACATCAAAAGAAAATCCCAAATTATCATGAAACTCATAAGGGAGCTCCGTAATGGCCACTCCATCACCATTGTTTTTTCCCACAACCCAGCTACCAGCATCTCAAAACCCGAGTTAGAACCAGTTCGGCCAGTCTTGAAGGAGTGTGAAAACATCTTACAGAAAGCGCAAATACACGAGGAAAACTTGGTCAAAGAAGTGACATAGCAAAAGAACTCCGTGATAAATTATTCAAGCTCCTACAGCTGAAAACAGTTATCTGCCAAATCGAGAAAAATGTTTGCTTAGAATGTTACAAGGAGTATGTCGATTCTCTAGAGGCTCTACTGCTGTCAGCAGTTATCAAGAATATGTTCAGAGAGCAACCCCTACAAACTATAAAATACACGAGGCTGCTCAAGCTTGTTTACGGCAACAAAATTACTCACTTGATGCTCACTTAGAAGAGTACATCCGAAATATCAGTGAACTTCATAACAGAAGTTAATGTGTTTCTAGCGAGTTCAATGTACAAGACATAGGTAGAAACATAAAGATAATGCTCATCAACCAGTATGTGATTGTTGTAGGGCTATTGATCACGATGTAGTTGGAGAAGCAATTGGAGCTCCGCCACCTCGATATACTTATGGTGCTTATTTCAGGCACCGATGCTTCTCATAAGATTTGATTTCATCGTAAAATATGCTAAGATAATGGTAGCTCGTAAGTAATAATATCTTGGGGGTATTGACGTGAGTTTGTTATGATTGCTTTTTATAGACTATGTATTGTTATATAGCTTAGTTCAGTTACACTAAAAAAAAGGAACCTTGAGTTTGTAATGAATTGATTACCAAGATAAATGCGGATCCAACCTTTCATGGAGAAGCATCTATACTCTACGAAAATTGTTGTTTGAACCTTTTTTTTTTTGGCGGCGGTAGAAAAAAACATGTTTCAATTGCGTTTGTTTCTTGAAGTGGCTTTTATGACCTTGCTATGCTTAAGGTATAAAATTACGTAGGTATAACTATCTTGGAGTACGGCGCGCGAAGCGCGTCGTACAACAACTAGTATACTAAATGATCTCTAAACATTTAGTAGCCCAAACTTTTCTAGCCAAATTCGAATCGTTGATTGCCATGGTTGAATTTGCAATATGCTGCATTTTTTAATCATCATATAATAAGAAAATTGATTGAAAAAAGAAAACAACTAAGGAATAATTGATAGGCATAGTCTCACCTTTGTCCAAGTCTTCTCAAAATAGTCCCACCTTTAAATAATTAATTATAACTCCAAATAGGATGGGTATAGTGAACTAGTATGAAGATGGTTTAAGCAATTTTAATGAAGATTCGGATTTCGAAAGAATATGTTGGACATTTGTAAATCCGATGCAGAAATGAAGTATTACCTTATATTGTCGGTCATTTATAAGTCACCAACCAACGTCTCTCCCGCTGCATTGTTTGATCCAACAAATTTCATGCGCAATATAATTAACAACAAGCCTAATGAAACAATATAAACACAAATTCTCATTGAAGATAGACATTATCTGTCACAAGCTGAAAACTGATAGTGTCCCTCTCACAATATGCAAGTGCAAGGGCAAGGGCAAGTGGAAGGCTCCATTTGTCCTCCCATTTGCATATTGTGAGAGGGGCACTACCCGTTTTCAGCTTATGCCGGATAATGTCCGTCTTCAGTGAAACGAGCTGTAATATAAAAGCCTGTTGAAACAATATAAAAAAATTAGGAATGAGAATGTCCAAGGCCCTCCAAATGTATACACCAACTCTTCAAGGGCTGTAAAACAGTGGGCTTCCTATATTTGTCAGAAACATATATGTATGGGTACGATGGTTGACTCACTCCACCAGTGTTGTTGCTTTATAGTTGAGCTATTAAAACTGAACAAGAACACTAAACCTTTCTTAGGACAGGAATTATCGTCTAAATTTTAAGACGGATCAAATAATACCAAGTCGTGGTAATAAAGACAAAATGGTTGGTATTTTCAAGGTAACAAGTGGGTAATTTGGTATATACTTGATCCGTCTTAAGCTTAAGCCGGATCGTGATCGTCTGAAACGAGAATTTGTGAAAAAAGAAAACAATGAAACTCAAATACATGAAATCAGTCCTATCCAATTAGAGATAGTTAACCGTAAGATGTCAAGAGAGTAACTCGAGTTTGTACTAAACACAATCATCCTGAAATCAACAAGCACATCAGATCAAAATGGAAAAAAAAAACCACATCTAAAGATAAAGAGAGGTCTATTAGTAAGCTACCGGTAGAATAAACTAAGCTATTAAAAGTCATTTCTATGCGTTCGTAAGCTAACTCTTTGTCATTTGTTGAGGAAAACCTTACGACCTTAGTTATCCAAAGTTATTATCAGAAAACTAAAGCATATCTAACCTTTATTTGCTTATGTAGAAACTGATGTATTCCATCGCTTGTAATAGGACACAAGTTGTATCAGTCTGCATCAAAATTTTACATAAAAATATTGATGTACAAGACTATGAATTTGATGTACTACTAATAAGAATAGTAAGAAAGCTGTAGAGAGAGCAAAAGAAAACAACTAAAGTACCAAGATTAACATGAATACCTTGCCATAAGGTGACACAAGCTAAGCAGGATATCATTGAGTTGGATTATCAGATATATACAATCCTATAAAATATCAAAACAAAACATTGGAAATCAATTAAATTATACAGTATAAAAAAAAAAAAAAAAAATATATATATATATATATATATAAGCATGTTTATTAACTTAGAAGCAAAGTAAAATACCTTGGCTTGTGTATCTTGGATTAACAAAGCAAAAGAGACAGCATGCCATACTGAATTCTCAATATGTATTGTGTATCTTGGATTAACAAAATGTATTTATCTATACTTTTGACAAATCTCAGCCCTAATCAATAACAGAAGAGTGGTGGTGGTGCGACATGAGCAGTCCGAAGGCACGATGGTGGCGCTCAAGCAATTTTAGGGTTTGGTCATCAGCGGTCAGGGAAGAATGCGTAATTGGGATATGAAAAGTTTTATCAGATATGTATGTAAACATTTTGAGAGGGGATATACTGTTGGTTCTTTTTATTATTATTAAATATCATTTGCGTCGTTTTGAGGTATAATCGATGCAAAAAACTAATATCAAATCAGTCAGTTGTAGACAATACCTGATGTATTTGTCAATTACGTCAGTTTTCCGCACGAACAACGCAAAAATTAATCTTATATACGACGGTTTCTTTAGAGAAGCGACGCAAAAAACGAAAAAAATGCAATCCCGCCAAAAGTGAGTAATTTTTGCGTCGCTTTATTTAGAACTGACGTAATTCAATAGACGCAATAGGGGTTTTTTCTACTAGTGATTGGCCACAACCACCACATACACCCACCATACACCACCGTACACCACCGCCCTCCTAGGCACGGCCGACCCCTTGTCGGCAAGACCCACCCAGACCCGTAAAACCAACCACCGTCTCTTTTTTTCCCAGATCCGCCACCGATTCGCCGTCGGTCCGTCTGTGTTCTCTCAAAATTCCGATCCTACCTGAATCCACACCATGTCTCAACAATCCGAACAACCCAAAACTGTACCCAATCTTTCCGAACCCACGCCGAGAAATACGTAATCATCAGCTTCTATTTATATGAGTGAAATGAAGCCCATAGTCTGGATGAATTGTTTATATGCATCATCAGCTTTGTGAATCATTATCAATTTGTGAAAAAAATATGAACGAGCGAAATGATAATGAGAGTAGCTAACAAGAGGCTAAAGTGTTGTGACTATGAGAGGGAAAATGACGTAATTGTAATTTGATTTTGGTGGTTTGCTATGCGAGAAGGATTTGGCTGAAAATTAGGTCATCACACTATTGCAAATTACACAAGTTACGTGAATAAGTTACGGTGAATTTTGAAGTTCGTAGAAACTGGGTTCATGAATGCATTACGGTGAAGTTTAAAGTTCGATTCGATTCGATTCTTCACTCTAATTTTCCCTAATTTGATATAAACTTAATAAATTAGAATTACTACTTGATTAATTTAAGAATTAGTGTTCATAATTGATTAATTTAATATATTGGATTAATCTTGTGAGGAAGAAAATTAGAGAGAGTTTGTTTATTTTGTTTTTTGGGAAGGGTAAGTAATGGAAAACTAATGACAAAAAGCCTGTGAAAGAGTAAACTACGTCCATGAAAGAGCAATTACGTTTTTTAAAGGTAACTTACAGAAACATTTAAAATGAAAGGAACAATTGATATACCCATAGATACTCAAGTGGCCTTTCATACAACTTTTGGTACTCTGGGTAGAATTATGAGTTTGACTGCAGCAGGTTCTCACATGGGTATAACATACAGTTAAAACATTTCAAAACTGAATATTGAAGCATGCATAAGTTTTGAAGTCTTTTCGTAGGTTGTGTGTTATTAGGCTGTCTTTCAAGCAAATTTTAATCACTGTCAAAAGCAATCAGACAATTAGATATTGCCTTTTTGACGTGTGGCTGCAAATTATCGCTGCTTTTTATTATGGTTCTTGATTAGTCCTGAACACTAATCCTTGTCAATAAGTGACCAGGGTCTGAATGACTTCGCAGGTTGAGGTCACATTGCAAGATGGTCGAACATTTGAAGGCAAGGTTTTGAATGCTGATTTACATTCTGATACCGGATTGTAAAACATCGACGACGTTTTAGGAAACATCGACGACGTTTTTCATAAAAAAGACGCTACTTGCCCTTATCCTTTCTCTCTCTAAACAAAAACTCTCTCAAATTCAAAACCCACAAACACACTCACCTCACCCTCTCCCACACCCCCACCGCCACCACCGCCACCACTGCCACCACTCGGCCGCCGTCCCCCACCACCGTTACCTGCCGCCTCCCGCCGTCCACCCACCACCATTTTTTTTTTTTGTAGATCTAGTTATATTGTTCTAGTTTAATTTGTTAGAATTTGTTTGTTGTTAGTTAGTTTTTGTTTTAATTAAACTTATAGTTATTAGGTTGTTGTTTGTAATTAGTTTGTATGAGATTGTTTTTTATTTAATTAAAGTTGTTTGTAATTAGTTTGTATGAGATTGTTTTTGATTTAATTAAAGTTGTTGTAATTTGTTTGTTCTTAGTTTTTAATTATTTCAAAGTATTTATTTTGTTTTCTTGTTAGATTTGTTGTAAAATCTTGTAGTTGTTTAGTTTGATTGGTTTGTTGTTAGTAATTTGTTGTATAGATTTGTATGAATAATAGGTATAAAGATAGAAATAATCGAATTTATTTCAGATTTCTTCTTCCCGCTTTGAAATTTGGAGGAAAAAAAAATTTTCCCCATGGTTGGACAACCAAATCACACGTCCAACCATGGGGGAAAATTATTTTTTCCCCAAGTCCCACCATGGTGGGACAAGTGATTTGGTTGTCCAACCATGGTGGGATTAAAATTCTGGAAATCCACCATGGTTGGACAACCATTTCACACGTCCAAACATGGTGAGATTTTCAGAATTTTCATCCCACCATGGTGGGACGTGTGATTTAGTTGTCCAGCCATGGTGGGATTTCCAGAATTTAAATCCTACCATGGTTGGTATCCAAAAAAAAAAAATTTCGCTCATGGTTTGAATTTTTTGAGTAAAAGTCCGTCCATGGTTTACCCAAAAAAAATTTTATAATTTGTTAATTAAGTTGATTAAATTAATTTTTTCGATGCTAATATGTTTTTGGAATATTATTAACGCTTATTTGAATGTTTTAATTGTGTAATTCAATTGCGGTTTTTTCAAAAATAATTAGGAAAAAATACCATGGTCAGATGAAGAACTGGAATGTCATGGACCATGGCCAGACAACCATTTCACACGTCTGACCATGGTGGGACGTGTGAAATGGAGGTCTGACCATGGCCAGACATCCATTTCACACGTCCCACCATGGTCAGACGTGTGAAATGGATGTCTGGCCATGGTTAGACCTCCATTTCACGTCCCACCATGGTCAGACGTGTGAAATGGTTGTCTGGCCATGGTCCATGACATCCAGTTCTTCATCTGAGCATGGTATTTTTTCCTAATTATTTTTGAAAAAACCGCAATTGAATTTTAATTAACTAAGACGTTACGTAAATCAATTAAGTTAGATAAGTATAAACAAACAATTAACGGATTCCGGGAAAAAAAAAATTGAAAAACGTAAAATTTGATTAATATGTGAACATAACGAAGAGTAATCGTCCGCCAATCCGCCATGATAATCGATTTAGGAAAATTATTGTTGTTGGATTTAGTCAAATTGTTGTTCTTGTACGATTTTAATTTTTTTAGTTCAATTTAGTTGTTTTGATTTTAGAAGAATTAGAGAAGAGAGAGATAAGAGAGATAGAGAGTAACACCCCGGCCCAACCTTGGGTCGGGAGCGGTCACTCATGATAGCTCTCCAGGTGTGGTACATGGCCCACAGATCAACACTGAGCATTTCCCAGAGCATTTTGGTCTCAGACTATGCACATCCCGGGAACCTTCCCAGGAGGTCACCCATCCTAAGACTACTCTCAGTCAAGCACGCTTAACTTTTGAGTTCTTTTGCATGGATGACCAGAAAAGAAAGTGCACTTTGTTGATATGAGTAGTACTTCCAAACCCTTTAAGCACTAGTCATTTAAGCCTATCAATGGACCTCTTCAACGAACGTGGGGTGTTACATAGAGAGTATAGGTCATTAAGGGCAATTTCGTCTTTTTTATGAAAAACGTCGTCGATGTTTCCTAAAACGTCGTCGATGTTTACCAGGCTATCGTTAAAATTAATACGAAGTTACCTCTACCTTCTGCGAAGCTTGGGTCATCCAGTAAACTACGTCCTGGGGAATGGGTAGTAGCAATGGGTTGTCCTCTTTCCCTGCAAAACACTGTGACAGCTGGTATTATTAGGTAAGAAAAACATTTCCGCCTGTGTCACAAACTGTGTTGGCAATTTTCCAACTGGGTAACTAGGGAGACTATGAAGCTTCAAAGTTACAACTTGACTGATCGAATCCAACATAAAAGGAAAATTTGAGATACTATATACTTGTATAGATTGATCTTATGCAACAACAACAACAACAACAACAACAACTGCTGATTTGACTTGGGGTTGGTGAAATATAAAGAGAAGAGTTAAAGGCGAATGAGAGGTGAAATATAATATAAAAGTCATGTTAAGTTAAGCCTATAACTATAAAAAATTAGTTTTCTTTTATAAAAACTTCGTAAAAATAAAAATAAAAATAACAAAAATACAAGTAAAAATTAATGTTTGAAAAAAATCTCAAAAATAAAACAAAACATGTATATTAAAAAATATAATAAAATAAAACTCCATCCTCGACGTATCATTTCCATCCCTGATGCTCTCTAGGTCACCATACACTCTTTAATCCCAAGGAATTTAATGTCATTTCAATCAAGTTAATACAAGTTTTTTGGGGTCATTCTCTACCCCTAGCAACCTTGTTTCCCAAGTTTCGAGTCTCATATTAGCCGGTTCTCCATTGTCTTGTACTCTACCGGCGCCACTCTCACCTTCTCCCTAATCACCTCATTTCTAAGTCGATATTTACTTGTAGCCCGCACATTGCATCCCTGTCGAATTGTTGTGCGATAAAATTTACCTTTAGTCTATGGAGCATACCCTAACTTAACCTTGCATACGCTTTTTTCTTTTCTTTTCTAAACTCTTAATGATTTGACTTACTTCCATTGGAATAGCTGTGTGGATCGCAAAAGCAGCGATCTAGGCCTTGGTGGCATGAGAAGAGAATATTTACAGATAGATTGTGCCATCAATGCGGTAAGATTTGCTTTTCACTCGTGTCTTTATATTTCAAGCGTTAAAAATAAGTGACCTCATCCCTTGGAATATTATTTTATGTTTTAAAATATTTGTTATTACAACAAATTTTGTTGACATCACCCTTTAGGTCAAGAAAGTGAAAAGTAACTCAAAGTTGGTCAGTAAAGTGAAACTATTGAAACCTTAGGAAACAAGTGAATTGACCCAAGCCTCATGGTGCCAAAGTGGAAATAATCCTTGAAAAAAAAATATCTACATGCGTTGTACTTTGGTCTTTATGGCAAGGGTGTTGGTGTGTTAGGTATGACGACTCAACCCATACTGGATTAAACAAACCCAAACATGACTCAAAACCCGAGTTGGATCTAGTAGCCTTGATTTTGATGGCTCTAAAATTGTGAAAGGTTTTTTCACAATTTCTTTTTTCTTTATAAATTTGAAGTAAAGGAAATTAACTAGCAATTTGTGGTGTTACTCGAGTACATATTCATACGAAGATCCATATATCACTAATAACTCCTTTCTCTGGTATCAAATTCGAAAATTTGAACAATAAATGTTTTGGTTGACCTTTCTCCCCTAGCCACAGCCCATAAGTCATCAGTCATCAGTCATCACCATAGTCTGCCACATATGCGTGCTCACTTGTACTTGAGTCCACCAACGCGTGTTAGAAAGCTCTCTTTTGCCCGTTTTCATGAATTGCTACATTTATGCAAGTGATCCATAAACGAGGAAAATCTCTCTTTTGCCTATCTCTATATCTTGAGGCTTGAGCTGAAACTAAAGCTCTTACTCCGTATTTTCTGGCTTTAAATGGAGGTTCTCTTGAACAAATAATACGTTGATCCTTTCGCCATCATAGACTCAGTAACAGGCCGTGGATGGGCTCTGTTTCTGAATCCGTTCCATGTCTATTTAGCGTTCAAATCTTCCGGTAAAACAAATGGTAACTGAATCCTCCCCATAGTTCCGAACAAGCTCTGAAGTCTGAAAGAACCCTCTTGCATTAGCATTAGGCACTTTGACTTGCATTGTGTTCCTTATTTTTGTATGATCCCCATCCCTCAATGAGTCAATAATAGCACACCCAAATATCCGTACCAGAAATGACCCAATCTGAATGCAAACAAACCTGAAGTGATTGATCTCAATGAAATGATTCTACCTCAGCTTAGAGAGAGGGATCCAACATTTCCTAATGTTGAAAGAGGTGTCCTAGTCCCAATGGTAAGTACATGCCTGTTTGGGCCTCAAGAGTTTGCATGTAGGTAGTTAAGGAGGACCTCAATGGGACAGATGCTCGGACCCATTTCTGTTCAACTTATCTAGAAGCTGATTCGAATATTGTGCCTGTTTTTACTGACTAATGTTAAAACCATTTCTATCTTTGTGGTGTTTGATGGTGAATTATTTCTTGTATGCCTGAGACCCACTGAGAGGATACCTACTTTTGGAAGCAAGTTGTAATGACATCGTTGAGGAGTTTAAATTCTTTCCGTACATGTCATACTAGTTCATAATGCTTGCAACTTTGCAAGTTGTCTTTGGCAACTAAATTTGAAGTAAACTGTAATATCCTGAGTTTTTGCTGACTCTAGCTGCTTATACAGAACTCTCTTCTGTATGATTTGAATGTTTTACAGTTACCTCTTTTTTCATTTGGTAGTTGCCTCTGACGTAAGTTATCAGTTGTCAGCTACTCAGTTAGGTGGATACTGGGTAGAATGTGTTGTAGATGGAGTTTTAGGTCATGATGTCAGGTATTGACATGTCCGGGTTGTGGAGTATCTATTTTGTTTTGTTGTTATTGGCTGATTTTAGGTGTTAGACGGGTTTATTTTAAATTGTGTGAGACTTTATGTTGGTTGTTTTAAACTTCCCTTGTTTTTATGTTCTTGGCCTCAGTTTGCTGTATCCCATTACACTAGTGCCTGTGAATATTGTGTTATCTTTAAGTAGTCAAAGTGGTCCCTAATAGTATACGGAGTAGTTTGCTAATAATTGATTTATGAGACAGGTTACTCCTGGTTCTTCTGCCGATCGTGCTGGATTTCGCCCAGGAGATGTTGTCGTTGAATTCGATGGAAAGCTCATTGGTAGCATAAAGGAGGTACTTCATGACTTCTACCTGAGATTCAAAAATGTTTTCTACATAAAAAATGATATCCATGGGTCAGAAAATGAGGGAATTGATCAGTTTAATTACCAGCGAGTAATTGTTCCTATTGCTAGTTGATTTAAGACGAAACTTCATTTAGACGTGAAGTTTGTCTCTCACCTTGTTGTAAGTGCGAGACCTTGACTCAATTTCATGGATTTCACATGGTAATAACTACTCTAAAGTCTAAACGTGCTTGGATAATTTCATTACTATCATAGTTCCGCCATCACAGTTGAGTACTTCAGTGAACCATTTAAAGTTCTCCAAAAAGTAGTTTAGATGCTTATATAATTTGCTATATTAATGGCAGATAATTGATATAATGGACGACAAAGTGGGAAAGCGATTAAAGGTGGTGGTGAAAAGAGCAAACAACGTTGTGGCGACATTAACCGTGGTCCCGGAGGAAGCGAATCCAGATATGTGACCGCCACATTAACCGTGGTCCCGGAGGAAGCGAATCCAGATATGTGACCTTTTCCATAAACATTCTTCACAAAATGACAGTTTACTGTAAGTTAGGGTGGTTGTACGTACCTGGATTGTCAGTCTCACAGACATCATAAATTCATAATTCTTTTTAAGAGTCTCAATGAAGGATTGAAATGTGAATAGGAGATAGTATAGTGCAGGTTACTATAAGTTTTAAAATGTTGTAGAAATTGAGCAGGAGAGTTTTGGGTCTCAAAGAAAATCACTTATGTCTCTGTAAGCACAGATTTCGCAAGAGAAACAAGATGCGTAAATATGTACTTTACTATAAGTATATACTTTAGTTAAAGAAGAGCAAAAGACGCATCTAGTGTATACTTTAGTTCCCAACTTCCAGTCTTAAATGAGAATTTGTGTATCAATATTAGATTATTGATTTATACTGGTTTATCAGTTAGCGCATCTAGTGTAGTGGTATTCTTTGTGTATCAATATTAGATTATTGATTTATACTGGTTTATCAGTTAGCGCATCTAGTGTAGTGGTATCATAGTACCCTCCAACGGTACTGACTGGGGTTCGGATGCGCACTTTTTACTTTTTTGTCCGTCGACTTTCGTAGCTTCCATTGCCGCTGGCTTAATCTTGGCAAGATCATGCATGCTCCATTAACGATTATGTGAGCTGCTAAAAAACCTTTACCAAGCTTCTAATGCCAGAAATTACAACAAAGTGTCGAACAAAGGAGGGAATGCAAGGTTGCTAAAAAGGCATGATCAAGTTAATGGTTGAGTTGTTTAGACACATTTGGTGCTAGAACGATGATTGATTTTAGCGTTGGTTGGTTGACAAATTGCAACTCTTGGTTTTTGAGCTCTGGTCCAGGTCATTTTACATGTGCGAGTCGATTTTTTCCATTCAACTACATGGGAAATCAGTCCTTGTAGTACGACAGTTTATTTATCAAAGACGCACAAAAAAAAAAAACTGAATGCCTAGAGGAAAACATTTATTCCAATTCAAAATTTTTTAAAGTTCCCGCAGGTTTACAGCTGAATTGCAGGTTCATTCATGCAACCTACTTGCCAAACTACTACCTCTTTCAATGCTTCGCCACGATATAATAGATTTACACAAACATCCTAGCTCCTTCAACTCTCTCCGTCTTCTCCAAACTACTTGTATTAATAACCATATCCTGCAAAAGATATTTGGATTTGAGTTATTGTGATTCCGACAAAAACAAAATAATTGGTAAGAAACTACAGGCTGGTCGAAAGTTCTAGGCAAAGATCAAGTTGTACCTGAGTTGTCCATTGGGTTCCCGGCAGCCATTTGTTCGGGTTCCTTAATCTCGACCACCACACAGTCTGACATCAGGAATGTTTTTGCCACCGAAGACGCATGCTCTAAACAGCATCTCACCACCTTAATTTAAAAGGAAGAGATCTTAGATTCCCAACACATAATCATACAACTCCAACAACTAGAAAGTAGAAAACAAAGGCACATAATATCCTGTCATATTTGAGAGAAGTGCCAACAAAACAAGTATAAGAGAGTACACATGTAGAAAATTATGATGTTTCTTCGAGATCCTTCATATTCAGATGTTTCAAACTTTCAATTCCAATTTTGAGACATCACTCTCATGCAAAAACCAATTTATTCTCAAACTACTAATCCAGTACTAAAGATGGACACGTAAATGAGGAGTATTAAATACGGGTGTTATCCCCCAATGTTTTCTGTCGAGGGTCTTAGAGATTGTGCCACTAAATATATCAAAGAAACTGAGAGAATTATATATACTCCCTGACAATAACAGAAATATATGGACGACAACTATTGCCAGAAAAGGGTTAAAAATCAATTAAACAAACATGACAAGAACAAACTACCTTCGTAGGATCAATGATTCCAGCAGACATCAAGTCTTCATACTTTCCAGTTGCAGCATTGTATCCATACCTAAAATTATCACTTGAAAGCACCTGATGGAAGTTGATAGAATAGATGCTCAGAATAAGTAAATACAGACGAAATTATAAAACTATACTAAGACATAACATCACATGAATCAGTCAACAGCTAATGTAAATACCTGCTCACTAACAACGCTCCCATTTACACCAGCATTTTTCGCGATTAATTTCAAGGGATAGCTGAGTGCTCTCTTCACAATATCTGCTCCAACCTGCACAGATAACCTAGATAAGAATTCTCTCAAATATTGACAACTTCAAGCAATACATTGGAGAATACATTGGAGACAAATCTAGTCAACAGTGACCCAACTTCGTTCTTGATTGGTTGTCGACCAAATTCACGTGGAAATGACATTTTTAGATTGCAAAAGTAGTTTTCTGTATGGTAACTTGGTTAGCCCAAAACTCAGGCACGCACACACGCAAGCAAGAATAAGAAAAAAAAACATAGGGTATGTTAGACAGCTATCCTCTAGCAAACACTCCTGCTTACAGATTCCAGGAAAAAAATTCTAAATATGGTATATTAATCATAATATTGACATCCAGGCAGATCAGCAGACTAATAGTCATTCACAATAGGAAAACAATGAAACTGGAGAGCAAATAATCCTCTATACAAATATTGCAGATTTGTCATGGATAAGCGTAAGCACCAAATTCCTCATTCAACACGGACAGCTAATTCAGCTAATTAAAATTGCCAAATCTTGCAGCCTGCTAGGACAATAACTATTTTGCAGATGTGATAAGTTACCTTCTCTTCAACATTGTCGAGCGTCGCCTTGATAGCATCAACTTTGGAAGATAGCCGAAGTAAAGTACATCCACCACCAACAACAATACCTTCTTCAACAGCGGCCTGAAAAGACATCAAGAGATATGATCGTTGCCAACTCTTTCAATCCTGCTTTACTTGAACAACTAGAGAACAATCAGAAATACCTTTGTTGCATTCAGAGCATCTTCCACGCGCAGCTTCTTTTCTTTGAGCTCTGTCTCAGTTTGCGCTCCAACCTAACCCATTGAAGACATAATATTGTCAGGAAAGTAAGATAGTGCAAGCTTTGTATATACTCGATCCTTATTTATCACTAAAAAGAAAGACTCCGACCTGAATCACAGCCACACCACCGGATAGTTTTGCAATTCTCTCATTGAGTTTTTCCTTTTCGAACTCTTGCTCTGCAACCTATACAAACAAAAGTAAGTACTCAGAGTCTAGTGCATAACTTCAAAAGATATGAAAGTACGAAACAAAATCGTCTTGTCACCTCAATAAGATTCTTTATTTGTGAAACCCGTTTATTGACCGCTTCCTGTGTGCTACCATCGCCCACAATTGTGGATGAATCCTTGGTAAGAACCACTTTAGCAGCATGACCCAAGACCTCCCTGCCAACTTTATCCAGTGTAAGCCCAACCTCATCTCTAATCACGGTTCCTGATATGAATCATATAATTTACATACTTCAGAAACTGAAGACATGAAACAAATAGAGCATTAGTTCAAAGGGAATCAAGGCTAAAAGTAATTGCTGACCGCCTGTGAGTATGGCAATATCATCCAAGTACTGGCTCTTGCGTTCACCAAACCCAGGAGCTTTAAGTGCTGCAATTTTTAAAGAACCTCTCAATCTATTCACAACCAGAGTAGCCAAAGCTTCTTGTTCGATATCTTCCGCAATAATCAGCACAGGATATCCACCCTTGATGGAATCTTCCAAAATGTTAACAAGATCTCTTGCATTTGATATCTTTTTGTCGACGAGAAGAACCTAGAGAGATAATTTGCACACTGCACCATTAGCACAAAACTGGAAAATTACGCCCTCCTCCATATCATATTACTAATAAGGGAAATACCTTGCAGTTATCATACTCTACAGACATTTTTTCAGCATCAGTAACAAAGTAAGGCGAAATGTAACCGCGATCAAACTGCATCCCCTCAACAACATAAAGACTGTTCTCAGCACTCTTCCCTTCTTCCAATGTCACTACACCTTTCCTTCCAACCTTGCGCATTGCTTCCGCGATCATATCACCAATTTCACTGTTGTTACCAGCACTGACAGCTGCCACGTCAGCAAGTTCACTGTCTTCAACCTGGAAAACACCATTGATCATTCCCGTGATGATTGACGAGTTAGAGCCCAGATGGGACTGAGACATTCTCAACTCTCTAGATAGGTAAAAATATAATAGGAAACTCAATATTACCTCTTTTGACATGGCCTTAAGCTCAGCTACTAATGCTCTCGTGGTCTTCTCAATACCCCTGGTGATTAAAACAGGGTTTGCCCCTGCTGCTACCACCTAGAAAAAGAAGATTCAAAGTTACCCACCCTATCATCACAGCAATTAACAAGGTTTCACACTTGTACTTCAGCAATTTGGATCCTAAATGATGTGTTTTTTCAACAAACCTTGACACCTTCAGCAATAAGACCTTGTGCAAGAACCACAGAAGTGGTGGTTCCGTCACCAGCCAAATCATTGGTCTTGGCAGCTGCCTGCCTCACTAACTTTGCACCGATATTTTCAACTGGGTCCTCCAACTCCACCTTTAGAGTATAATAAAGATAAACATAAATATCAGAGTCAAATAGAAAATGAAGCATGTTTCAGACAAATAAGGATAACCACGGGTGTACTCCCTCTAAATCACTCAATTAGCCTCATTTGATAACTAATGTGAGGAGTATATACTGAAAAATGGGGGTTCTTGAGTAAATTAGACTATTAGAGGGAGAACAGGGAAAAAAAGTACCTCCTTTGCGACAGTAACTCCATCATTAACAATCCTAGGGGAACCATATTTGCTCTCGAGAACTACATTGCGGCCCTTAGGACCAAGAGTAACCCCGACCAAATCTGCAAGTTTGTTGACCCCCGCCTGACAAAATGAGAAGACAGCATATTATAATTTTACTTTTGAAAAGCGGGTTGGATGAGAAAGTAAAAGAGCAGGAAGAAGTACCCACTTGTAACTTCTTAATGGCAGACCCATCTTTGTTAAAATACAGCTCTTTCGCCATGGCGTTAACCCTGAGGGAGCGTGATTTACGAGGAAAAACATTGTTTCTTTTACCCAAGGCGGCGGAAGAAATAGAGGCGAAAGATGACAAGTTGTCAGAAGAAGGGAAAGGTGTCCGTGGTGTGGGCGTGGCTAATGAACCCACAGAGGACATGCTGGTAAATGTTGACGCCATTGACTATTCTGATACAATAGCAGGAATATCAATACAACTATAACAATATTCTAATTCTATCTCAAGGGCTCCGTCAAATAGCAGTGCAGGGCGATCGGATGTTCACACAGCCTTTCACACACTAATGATGCTCCGAATGAGCCTTAAAGAAAATGAATTGCAAAACAATACTCCCTCCGCCCCCATTATTTGTTTATCTTTTTTTTTAATTCTTTGTAACGGGTGTTTTAATGAATTTTCTTCTTAAATAGCGTATTAAACCAACTTATTTAAAAAAATGGGACTCATTCCAACTTATTTACACGGAATGGGTTCACGTCATAAAGTAAAGTATATAATTACTTGATAACGTGGACCCATTCCGTGTAAATAAGTTGGAATGAGCCCCATTTTTGTAAATAAGTTTGTTTAAAAGGCCATTTAAGAAGAAAATTCAAAATTCTATTAAACAAATGAGTGAGACGGTGGAGTATACCGTACACAATTATCGACGCGGGTTACTGAAGTAGTGAAGTAATGAGCTCCACTCAGTTCCAACTCATACACATAATTACATGAACTTGAAGAAATTGCTAGGAGTGAGTACACAGTAATGTTTTTTACAATTTTAACAATAATACTTGAATAATATAAAGGTAGATTCTAAAACATATTCGACAATATCACTAAAATCACTTAACTAAATAGAAAAATCAAATATTCGAGGATGGTGGAATAAAACAAGAAAAAACATCAATGTTTGAAAAATAAAACAAAGAATATAAATCTTTTAAAGTAGTAATAAAACTCAAAACAACACATAAATAATGAAAATAAAGCATGGAATTATGAAAAAAGAGAGAAAGATTACCGAAATGGCGGAAAAGGGATAGAAGGGAACAAGGGGAGAAAAAAGAGACAAGTAAAGGATATGACTTATGAGTAGATAGAACTTAGAAATTAGGTTTAAATTGGGAGGCCGGCCAACCTTCTAGTATTAAGTTATTAACTACTCACTTGTTTCCTTTGCTTTACTTCATTTCCACCGTTGGATAATGGATACTCACTTGTCACTTCTTTTCTATCTTTGCAATTCCAACCCTCTACAAACTTTCACCACTTGTATGGTTGGTCGGGTCATTACGGTTCCGGTCAGTTTTTCGTTATTTGACGAGTCACATCTCAAAATGCGGCAATGAAATTTAGGGTATGTGGGTTTGGTTGGATAGGGTCAGGTTAATATAAGTTGCAAGTAGAATGTAGGTACATAGCAAGTTTAATATGGATCTTTCAAATTTATTAGTTTTGCGATGACAATTTAGTTGGATCATACTTTACGTGTGTTGGTTAAATATGCATGTACCCAACAAAATAACTTTAAATTATTTTGGCGATATGTATTTTACTTTATATAATACTTTTTTAAAAAAAAAAATTCCATTTGTATATCCTAATAAAAAACAATTTGAAACAAATCTTAATTCTTAACCGTACAAGTGATACAACCTTTTAAATTAATCAAAATTTCTCCAAATACATGCATTAAAAAGAAAATGTATTAAGTGCAAATTAATGTTTTTTTTCTTTTAATGTTTTTTTTCATTTTCTAATGTTATATTGGACATTGGTAGGATGCCACCGATCTGCCGACGTGTGTGGACGACGGGAAAAAACACAGTGTACAGTGGTCCAAAGACGTGGTGATCAATGACGCATGGGGGATGACATTTGTGATGGTAGAAGTGGTTAGACTTGGCAAAATTGACTCAATCCGAATAACCCAACCTCTTGACACCCGAACTCAACATCGAGCTTGACCAGAAACCCGAATTGACTCAACCCAAATGTTTATTTTTGTAAACAAATTATTATTCATGAATAACTTAGAACCCTAAAATGACTGCGCCGACCCGAAACCAACAAACCCGACCTGGTTGACCCATTTGTTAGGTTTAGGAGTGGTGCCTCAATGTGTGCGGGAGAATGAGGGGAGATCGGTTCGTCTGGTGGATAGAAGGGAATGATGATTATGTGACTTATGGTGGTTACCTATGGATGAGAAACTACCAAAATCTTGTATAATATTTGACATTGTTATTGTATGGATATTTAAGTCTTTTCATATTTCACTATTTACATAGAGAGGAATAATAGTACGGAGTAAAAAATACTGATTAGTAAATAAGGGGTTTGCCAAATGGCAAATTAAGAGGGTGCTTGCTTGTGTCATTTGTCACTCAATAAAATGCTCAACATACTTTTTTATATAATACTAGTTTTGCTACCCGTGAAAAATCACGGGTTTTCTCTGGATATCCTTTGAGACCATTTTCTAATATACTTTTTCTTTTAAATACGATGTAGTGGGTACAAATGTACAATGTGATCAATTAGTATCTCCATTTTTTTTATTCTTCGACTTAAAAATAAATAGGGGCTAGAAATATTTGTTGCCAACTTCCCATGATAATTTCTCCTTACAGTCAAAATCATATCGCGGATAGATAACATATAAGACCATAAAAAAAATTCGAAAATTGAAGATCAGAATGGCATTATATTATGTACATAATGTTTTCTATAGTTCGACTTGTATATAAACTATTTAGAGTTATAATTAACATGTAGACAATATTTTATGTTTTATGTTTTGTTGTTTACTTTATTACCAACCACCATTTTTTTATAAGTCAAAATAAACGGAATTTGTAAAAAAACGCCACGTGTGAGCAATAATGTAATAATGTGGATAATAATATAGGACGATGATAACGCCACAACTCTTTTAGTTAATGTCATTCAAATTATGAGAGAGTGAATAGTAAGATACTCCTATAATTAGCTTGTATTTGGGCGGCATTATCAAAAACGGTAGTGTCATTATCATCCCCATAATTTATTGTTTGAATGGATAAAAGGAGAAGAAGATAGTCGTATAAACTCAAGGCATGGGCCTAGGCCTAATAGATCTTGAGATACAAAATATTAGAATCTGAATATACAATTTGATTATCAATTTCGCTAATTAACAACGTTGCCGAGTGTAAACTTCCTAAATTTGAACTTCTACTATTAAAATCCATATAAGAAAAAAGTAATACCACCATCTTCAGCCATTAATTCTTATAAAATATACAAATGCACTAAATAGACAAAATACAATTAATAATAATACATATTACTTCGAAGGTATGCCAATAGTTTAATTGAAAATTCATGTTTTCATTTAAGTTGGTCAATTTCAATTCCACCATCATCTACTTTGGTCAATTTATATGCCACTTTTTAACAAATTATAATTACATGATAATAATAAAATTATCATAACTTACAAATTCTTGCTTTCACAGATAAATTCTTGATTGGTGTGAGTTATGATGATCGGTTGACCCATTTGTTAGGTTTAGGAGTGGTGCCTCAATGTGTACGGGAGAATGAGGGGAGATCGGTTCGTCGGGTGGATAGAAGGGAATGAGGATTATGTGACTTATGGTGGTTACCTATGGATGAGAAACTACCAAAATCTTGTATAATATTTGACATTGTTATTGTATGGATATTTAAGCCTTTTCATATTTCTCTATTTACATAGAGATGAATAATAGTACGGAGTAAACAATACTGAGTAGTAAATAAGGGGTTTGCCAAATGGCAAATTAAAAGGGTGCTTGCTTATGTCATGTGTCACTCAATAAAATGCTCAACATACCTTTTTTATATAATATTTGACATTGTTCATACTACTATACTACTCCCTCCGTCTCAGTCAATAATTTACAAATAAGTAGGTTCAAATGAAATTAACGCGGAAGAATTAAGATTTTGGGCACTTGGAATTGTACCCTACAATGTGTCATCCTATTAGCTACTCATTGTAGCCTTTTTATGTTATTGTATGTATATATGTATAGATTAAATAGAGTTGGTAAAGAAGATGTAATAATGAACATCAATTAAGATATTTAATTTGAAATTTAGTTTTTTTTGTAAGCTATACAAAAAGGCAAGAGAAAATGAAAGGGCAACAATTATGTAGGTTTCTTATTATTTTTTGTTAATTATAAAAGTGATATGTGTCAAGAAGTTGAGACGTGACACGTGTCACTTCAACAATTCCGAATTCAGTGTCCCACCTTTATGTCTCCTCTTATATCTTATTACCCCTCTATTTGACACATAAGTATTAAAGTACTTGTCTAAATATTATAAGTCGATTATGTGTTAGAAAATAAAAGGAGTAAGAAACGAAAATAGGACAGTTTAACGGACTCACATAAGATGATTTGATCTCAATAAAAACTTTTTGTATTTGCTAATGAATGATCATGCTTCGTCATGGATCAGAAAAATTGGATTTTGCCATTGTTACGGACTTACGAGTATAGTACAAAATAAGGAAAAATATTTTCAAGAAAAAACCAAACGTAATTGTTTGATACGAAACAAACTTGTTTTTAGCATGTGAAAATTTAACGCGATTTTCAAAATATAAGGGAAATACATATATAGATTGTAAATTTGTAACAACCAGAAACGTTATCAACATATCCCTTTGTCGAGTTTGATATGAAAAAAAAAATGTGGTGCAGAAGAATGGTGGTTGTAGTCGAATAAAATCAGTTGCCTCAAATCACGAGTTAATTTCCCGATGTTTGAATATTAAACACATAACAGATACTAGTTTCTTCTTTGTAATTTCATTCATATGAAAGGGTTTTTCGTTCACAGTTTCTACAAATGAATTGGCCCTAAGCCTATCGCAATGTTAGAAAATAATACCCGTAAGCAACAAAAAGATGCATCCTCAACGTAGGAGAAAGCACATCCAGAAATCCTAATTTTATTTTCGTAGAGAGACGAATCAGACGATTGATTAGAGATTTGTTTGATTGTTGACCTGCGTGCGTCCTATATGAGATAATCTCGAGGAGGGCATTAGTGGAGCCTCTTCATCCCCTTTCATTTTTAATATTTCAAACGGTTTTTGAATATATTTTTAAATAATTTTTTTAAAAGAAAAGTATTTATTGTAGATTAAGGTTTAAATTTATTTAGTTTAAATATTATTATGATTTCTCTATTGATTAGTAAAACAACTTATGAGTTGTCATGTTATCTAGGGTTTCATATACGTTCAAACGTAAACCCTAATCTATCTTATTAAGCCCACTAATAAACTAGGGTTCCATGTGAGTAAGGTTTATGGGCCGTGGCATTTGATAAGGTTATACTCGCGTCACCTTAATCAAAGTAAACCTAAATCACTACTAACTAATAGTCAGCGATAAGTAAGGTATCGAATCCACAGGGAGGCGGTAATATTCTAATCTGTTAAACTAGGTTTGTCTCTTATAGTAACAATTTCAGGGTTTTGATTTGTGTTCTAAACTAATAGCAAATAATAACAATAAGAATAAAAGATTGAAATCAATGAGATTAAAAGTCTAGGGTCACAGGTTCACTAGGATTATTATTTAGGGGTAAGGGTGTAATAAACTATCATGCAATAAAGTTATCTAAGGTCACAAGATCGGTCGATTCAATTATGCCCTTTAGATCTACAATTTAACATGTGATCGCTATCATTGAACGATTTCTATCAATTATCGTAGCCTATCTTAGTCTTAACCCGGTCGGTGTCAATCCCAATTTGCGAGACCAGTTAATTAATCCTGGCCAGTAATCAAACAACTAGAATTAAAACGATAACCATGCAATTGCAATTCAATTAATTAGTCTACCCCTTCTAACAATCCTAGATCCCCTTTCAATCCTAGAAAGGAATTTAGCTACTCATAACAATAAAGTAAACATGATTAACAACAATGAAAGGAGTAACAAAGAGTAATCAAAGAACTAGAATGTAACTAATTGAATAACAAAGAAGATTAAAGAATACCGATTACAAGCTTGAACTAAAGACAATCGTCTTGATAAATAAAATCCAGAGGCAAGCAAACTAATTTAGGGTTTCTAATATTAAAGCATACCTAATTATGAAAGACGAGCTTTCCTTTTATAATACAAATCTAATTAATTAGGTTAAACTAGTTTAGGAAAATACGAAAAGCCGTCAGAAAGTAGGTTGCTCGATCGAGCAAAGTGAATCTGCTCGATCGAGCAACCATCAGCACGACTTGATCGAGCGCCAGGTCTGCTCGATCGAGCATCCCTATAAAATGGCATGTTTCTTCGATTTTCTTCATTTCTTCTCTTTCGTTCTCGATTTTTTTGCCTAACCTTCTACGATCTGACTCCGCCATGCTTCATATCTACTCAAAAAACTCCAAATGCATCCAATCTGCATTAAAACATAATAGAAGCGGCAGAATCGATATTCTAGCTAAAATAGCATAGAAACAAGCAAGGAAAGACGGTAAATCGAATTATATGTAACTAAGGGAAGCATAAAATATGTGTATAAATAATGCTTATTAAACTCCCCCAATCTAATCCTTAGCTTGTCCCTAAGCAAAGCACTCAACACTATACAAGGACAAACATACAAATGGTGAATGAAAAACTCAAAGCTAATGTTAATGCACATACAAATCCCAAGCTATCCATAACTATAGCTAAGTAATGACCAATTTGTACCAATAAAACAAATTCAAAGGCACGGAAAAGTATAAAACGCAGCTCATATTCCAAGATAATACATGATACCGTAGTATAGACAAAAACCAAATACCTTTCAATCTTGCAAGACTCAATTTGTCGGATTCTTGCGGATTCACTCATGCACTCATAAGTTTATGTAAGGGTGAGTTTTGTGAAGATAGAAAGAAATAGAAACACTCACTCAACTTATGAAACATGCATGCATTCTAATGTGATAGTAATTTCCCCAACTAATACGCATTCGCTATAAAGCACAAGAATCAAGACAACAAGGGAGGCTAATAAGTGAAGGTATAGAAGTGGATTGTGCCAAGGCACGTATGGGAATGTGGGGCTAAGACCGGTATTCGCAGCGACACTTACCAAAACTAATCTACAAGACTAGCACAAACCAACACCGACTAGAGAAATCATCTTAAACTTTGACAACGCAAGAGAGATATCGATATTGCTCTCTAAAAATGCATTAGACTCTAGTTTATTCCCTTTCATTATCCCTTGAACAATTTAATGAAGCAACATATATTTTTATTTTTGCTCTTTTTCATATCTTTTTTTTCTCTTTTCCCATCATATCTTTCTCATCATATCTTTTTTTTCCTTTCTTTTCTTTTCTTTTCAAATCTTTTGCTTCATAACATTTCCCAACAAAGGGAATAAATGACACAATTGCCAACATACTTGCTACACCCATTTGATATTCTTTTTGGAAATCCCGACCCAACCATAGTAGACAGGTAGATAAGAAAAACATGCAACTGCAACTGTCCCGATAGGGTAGGCAAATTCTAGGAATGTAGCTATTAGATAGGTTGTAAAACAGGCTACAAATGTTCAAAAGGGCTAAATATAAAGAACTCAATAATAAGGGTATAAAATCAAGTATTTTTGGCTATCTGGGGCTTATTTGAACAAAAAGAACCGCCTTTCCTCATGCACTTATCAGACGAACGCGTATAGTATCAAGAAACGAATGTCACAATCATGCAGTTTGATGTTACATATTTCACAAGGAGTACCACACTCAAGCCTAAAGACAATGAGACCAGTTTATTAATGTTCCTGGCCTAGGAAGCTCTATAGACCTCAGAATTTTAAGTGGTTTACCAACAAAAATTGGCCAAATCTAATTAGCATAAGGGATGTCGAAAACGGTCAAGACTTGTACTATGAGCTTTGTTTTCAAAAAGTAGTAAGTCAAAACAATGTACATGGAAAACTTATTTGGGATTCAAATGCAGGAACAATGCAAATTATCATCATTGTTATTCAACTTCACCAAGACTCGCCCTAATAAAATAAAAAAACATGTTTTTGGATTTTGTAAATTTTTCAATTTTTATGAATTTTTTTTGTTTTTCACACAACGGAAATAAACACACAACATAAATAAAGACTTTCCCCCCAAACCTAAATGTCACAGTGTCCCCAGTGTGACGCTAACAACACAATGATCACACAATCAACCAACAACAGCAACCTAAAGGACACAACTAACAAAGGGAAATGGGAGATAACGAAAAGAAAATACAATAAAAGAAAGTACAAGGATAGATAATACCAGCTGTATAGACATAGCCTCCCCCAAACCAGCTGCAAAATGGGGGGCGTAGTAACCAGCTGTCACAACTGCTCATCAGTCAGGATGAATGGGGATCGCGGTAACCGTATGGGGGTTACCTAAGCTATACACCCTTTGTAACTGGCATTCCTCTCCTGTCAGCAGTTTTTCCATCTCAACTACTGCCTTACTCCGTGAGCTTTCAGCTTCAGCAGTGCTGGAAATTAAGGCGATCTCCATAGGATCCCTATTCAAACATAAAGAGAGACAATCATCAACATTCAAATCCACAATATCGATCCTATGACATGTCTCTTCTAGCATGGGGTGTTTCATTGCATGCTCTAAGTTGAAAGTAATATTGTCATCCCCCACTGTTAGTGTAAGTCTCCCATTCTTAACATCTATAACCGCCCCCGCAGTATGGAGAAATGGTCGTCCTAGGATGATAGGAATTTGGGTGTCCTCAGCCATATCTAAGACAACGAAGTCAACTGGTATGAAAAACTTCCCTACTCTAACCGGTACGTCTTCTAAAATACCCAAAGGGTGTTTAATAGAACGGTCGACCATTTTTAAGGTCATAGTTGCAACAGTAAGTTGACCCATATTTAGCTTTTTACATATAGAAAATGGCATCACACTAACACTAGCCCTTAAAATCACAAAGAGTTGTATCTATAGCTAAACAGCCTATATTACAAGGAATAGAAAAACTCCCTGGATCCTTTAGCTTAGGTGGTGATCGGGATTGTAACACAGCACTGCATTCCTCAGTAAATGCAACCGTCTCCACTTCATTAAAGGATCGCTTCCTTGTCAATATGTCCTTCATAAATTTTGCATAGGCCGGCACTTGAGTGATCAACTTAGTAAATGGTACACTCACTTGCAAATTCTTGACCACCTCCATAAACCTTCCAAACTGTTTATCGAGCTTGGATTTATGTTGGCGGTGAGGAAAAGGAAGTGTAATGGCAATTGGCTCGGCTTCCTTTGCTTTTGAAGATGAATTAGAAGACTTAACAGCCTGATCATGGGTTGCTCGATCGAGCAAAGGGGTTTGTAACAACCCGTAATTTGAAAGACCGAAATTATATTTGAAAAATAATAAATTTAATTTATTTTAATTTATTAAGATTTATTTGAATTTATGATAATTTAATATAATTATTTTGAATTTATTTGGAATTAAAGAATAGGTTTTACGGTTTAACCCCGAACGTCATTTAACTATTCCCGAGTCAACTTAAGTCCCGAAACAAACCCGAAACCCGACTCTTGCATGAGTCACACGCCCCATGTCACCTTTTTCCACTCATATTAGATCTTTTAATTAATTTGATTAAACTAATACAAATATCTAGGATATTTGTAACTTTATCGATCTGTCAACTTAAACTCCGCAAATCGCTTAAAAACAGACCCGACTTCTACCTATACCACACGGCTCCCCTCTCCTCTCTTAGGATTAGATATTTTCTTTCTTTTGATTACAATAACATAATATCTAAATAATATCTAGATATTTGATTAAATTAACTTAATATCTAATAATATCTAAACAATTACCATAATATAATTATAAAACCCGAGTCAATCCCGTAACAACAATTTCAAAACCCGACTCCATTATTCCTCTATAATTACACGGCACACCCTCCCCCATTACTCACTAACTATCTTTTCATTTTACAATAAATCAACTTAATATCTAATTAATACCTTCTTTAATATAATCAGAATCGTTCTTGGTGTTCTTGAGCGTTCTTGATCGTTCTTGAGCAAAATCGTCACAAAACCTTCGTTACTTGGCCAACTCCGTCCTAACTTATATTTCTAGAGTCTCCTCTCCGCTCTTCATCTCCATGTACGTTTTATTTTCAATTCCGACAAAATCGTTTTCAACACTTTAATTGTTGAAATCAAGTTTTAATTCTAATAATGTTATTTTTGTCATTTCTTATAGGAGAAGATTATGAAGACGAGTTTGGTGACTCGTATATTTTAGAAGAAGATTAGTAGACGGGTTTTTAGTTCTTATTTTGGTGCTACTTGATTTTGTGCTAGCTAAGGTAACGATTCCGAGTTACTCGACGAATTAATGTTACATACTTTTGTTTTTGTTTATATTATTGTTATTTACGGTTTTAACTAGTAACATGATAAGTTGTTATTTTTATTATGTTGTATGAATTTTTAACATGTTTAGTGTTCTTGACATATTTGGATGATTTGTTCATAATCATAATTTTTGTATGAATGATGGTTGAATTGGTTGTTAAAATGGATGGTTGTTAATTATAACATGTTAGAAATAATTTGGTGTTGTTGTGTGTGGTGGCCGTGTAAGGTGGCTGGGAAAACCGACCCAAACCAGGCCGGTTCAGGCCGGTTCAGGCCCGGTCCAGGTCCGGTCTGGGTTGGTCCGTGAGTTAGCTTTTGGGTTGTGTCGATACTTGATTGTTTAGTTGTTGTTTTGACGGGTTTTAAATATGTTAAGCATGCGGGAAAATATTAAGAAACGGTTTAGAAATATTGACCAAAACCGGCCCAAACCAGCCCGTGGGCCCAGTCCAGGCCCGGTTCAATCCGGTCCAGCCATGACCCGTGAGTCCTCCTTGGACTTGTGACGGTTTTTGAGTTTATCGTTATTATTATATCATGTTTTGTAATATTTAGCAAGTGGGAAATTTTAATAAGTATGTTATTTAATTAAACGGTTTTCATAATATTATTCTTTCTCACATGTTAGAAATTATAATACGAGATTGTAGTTTAATTTGATATCCTTTAAGTCAAGCGGGTTTTGGTAGGAATTAATAAATCACATGTTAGAAATTTGAATGAAATAGCATGAAATGAATATGATATTCTTATGTTCAAGCCTAAATGGCTAAGACTCTGTTTCTAGCCGGTTTGACCAAACGGGTTTGGTCAAACTAAGATCTAGTCAGCCCCGTTTTGACTGATGACCCGTCGCGGGACTCGGGTCGGGGATTTGTCTTCAGGTAAAGTTTTATTTAATGAATGAATGAATGAGCCTTAGTAGATTTGAGGCGATATGATATTTGAATATTATTTATTATGCACTTAGTCCATGATAGGAAGTGTTTTCCCCCGTGACTGTTTAATTGTATGAATTATGTCGTTTTGACTAAAGTACCCATGAGAAATTATAGTATATGAGTATATGGCGTCTTGACCATTCTAATTCTA